>CM042147.1:87394627-87490061 GCA_023376005.1 Doryteuthis pealeii
AAATAAAATAAAAAGTATTAAATAAAAAAATTAAAAAAAAAAAACAGACAGAATGTCATTGCAAGAAAGCAATTTTACTTTTGTCTTGCTTGACATGATGATTGTCCAAATTCCTAGATTTTTATTGTCTTTCATTCTCTCTCTCTCTCTCTCTCTCTCTCTCTCTCTCTCTCTCTCTCTCTCTCTCTCTCTCTCTCTTCTTTTTTTCAAATTTATTTATTTTTTCTGTGAAGCTTTAAAGTCTGAACATTTTTTTCCACTTTCTGACATATTTTTTGTCGACTGCAAACCACAAAATTGGTTTTTTTAAAAAAAATCTTAAATGCATTCAAAATCCGAGTAAATAAAATAAAATAAATTAAAGAGAAAAAAACAATGAAAAATATATTTAAAAAAAAAAAAAAGAAGTGGTTTAGTTTTGTTAATATTTTGTATAAATTATATTGAAACTTTCTCTCTTCATTGTTTACATGATGTCATTTCAGCTAAAAAAATTTCCCGACTTGGAAGAAATTCTGCATATATATATATGGTGATTGCCACTTCTTTGCAGAAGAAAGCCATTTCTACAAGTAATTCGGTTGTGAGCATGCAGAGGGCCCAAATTTGCTTCTTTTTTTTATTTTTATGTTCCCTGTCACACATGACCCATTTCTCGGCTTCCCCTCGCATGCGACCGTACGTGACTGAGAAGCCCAGCCCTCGACAGGCAGGCCCTGCCACACAGGTCACATTTATGGTCAGACTTTACCTTAGCAACTGTGTACGTGCCGTCCGTCATGATCCACTTATCTAGAGGCCGCTTCAGGATGGGGTGCTCTGGCTGACTTACCTCAAATCCTTACAGCTACCATCGGCCTGCCTTTCCAAGAGAATGTGTACCGGCCCCGAATTCTGTCAATTGGTCCTCATCACAAAAACAGACTTCCGCAAGGGTTACGATGTCTGCTCCATATCGAGAGTTCTTTGATACGATACTAGTTCGTTGTTCGGGGGTTTCAAGATCCCTCAAGATTGAGATGTGTCTGAGCATTCCAGGTGGCTATTTAGCCTAGGTTTGTTGTTGTAATATTTTCTTGTTTCGGCCCTGATAATGTAAACTGCCACCAGACACAGGTTGCTTGCCAGCTTAATAGGGGTAGAGGCATTTGTTTAGTTTGTTTGATGTCTGGGTGGGCAATACTACCTAAGGGGCTACTCAGTCACTCACAACCTCGCCACGTGTAGATTCACAGTTGTGTGCTTCCAGCCCGTCAGGCCGCCACACGCCACCATTCCTCCATCACCGTGGGACTGTAGAAATATCTGCACATGATGTGCGCTTGTGCGACTCGCACTACATGCTCTCATTCCACAAAGTCAAGTATCAGTGTCAAGCCAAGGCAAGATGACTGAGAGACTGAAGAACACAGGTGGATGATCTTACAAGATCTATGGGTCCACACACACACACACACACATATATATATATATATATATGTTATTTCCAATAATAACAAAAAAGGGAACCACTCTGATTGACTGATAAATTATTTATTTAATTATTGGTCTACTCGGAAAAAAGAAGACGGGTGTAGGGTTAGTTTAATGGGTAGATTAATTAGCAGATAAAATTCATTCAGAGTGGTTCCCCTTTTTATGTCAGAGTTATAGGAAATAACCTATATATATATATATATATATATATGTGTGTGTGTGTGTGTGTGGAAAACCCAAAGTGTTTCAAAGGATGAATATTCATTCTTGATAGTAATGTCAATGCTATAACATTTCGTTTTTTGCAACCTTCTTCAGGACACATGGTGAAATTTTGTGTGGGGATGTTAAGAGTTTTCTTGTAGGGTTATGAACAGTGTTGGTTGTGTATGGTAGTAATGGTGTCATCCAGTGTAGCTGTCAGGAGATAGTTGATCTTGGGGAGTTGAGTTGATAGGATTGGTAAAACTTAGAGATAGTTGGGGGAGAATGTAATTCATGTGTTGATACCATAGTGCGTGCGATGACACCACAGACACCGTGTTTTAATGTATCATGTCTCTTTAGTGAGGCTATACATTTGTAAGCTACCTACAGCCGGAATAGAAACCCGATTGATTAGCATCAGTTGGACAGCTTAACCACTCGGGTATTGTCACTTACAAAATGGGAAGGGGATTTTAACTGTTTTAATACACACATTTGTATGTATGTAAAGGCCACCATAGAGTGCTCCATCCCTTTTATAGGAGAGTTGCATTTACGCTTTAGTTGGCGGTCGTCAGCGAAATTCCTTCCAAAGTGCTCAACCTACTGGAGGATGGGGAGCCTATATATATATATATATATATATATAATTTAGGCAGGTATTTTTAAAGACTGTGGAATATTTCGTTTTTATGATCTTCTGTTGTAGATGTTCATGTCTTCTAGTCATTTTTTGTAGATTGGGATCCAGATGGTAAAGAAAATGGCCCATACTTTTTACCCAAGCGCTTTCAACCATTTTGCTGGTAGTTCTTATAAATAAAATAGCATTTAACACTGGCAACAATATACTAAACATTTAATAACTAACTTAAGCAATCTTTCTAATCGAATGAACCACAAAAAAAAATCCAGATGAGTAAAACTTGCACCAAACAAACACTACAACCAACAATCCCCTTTAGGGCTTCAAATAAGTGAGCTAGGAATTACTGTATTTGACGGCATATAAGATGCACCCCCATTCTAGCAGGTCAGATTCAGGGAAAAAAGTTTCTAGTGTATTTAAGCGTATATTGTTGAAAACAGTCTAGCTGTGCATTACACAAGCAGAAACATAGCTGTATAAAAGCAATTTGGCAGTACAGGCAAGCAATAAGCATACAAAAGACATATCAATAGCAGGAAATAATAATAAAATTAATATGGGAGGTCTCAAACTTCACCTACGATGTATAAGATGCAGGGCAATTTGGGGTGCATCCTATATGACATCAAATATGGTAATCACATGGTCTCAGGAGACCTTCCCCTCAGAAACTCTACTGACTAGCCCTTAGCAATAACTTTAAAAACAAACTTAACTCCATTAGCCATAGCAAGAAAGTGATATTCTGCTGGATTCCAAGCCATGTAGGAATCCAGGGAAATGATAAAGTAGATTCATTAGCTAAATCTGCACGTGACATGATACCAGACAAAAACTACAAAATATCATACAGTGATCTTAAACCAAAAATCAAGCACATAATGACAATCAAATGGCTGCAATTATGGGATGAAAATCCCACAACAAACTCTACAAATTACAGCCCAACTTAAAGAAAGGACACCTGATCCTAGTAATAACAGAAGAGAAGAAACCACTATCACCCGGCTATGCATTGGCCACACTAGATTAACCCACTCCTTCATTTTAAAACAAGAACCTCCGCCTAAATGTTCATGTGGAAACCAATACACAATAAAACATATTCTGATTGAATGCACACACTCTCCCACACTCGAAGAAAGTTCTACAATGTTGACAGCATGGACAAACTATATGGAAAATAGATCCCAAGAGGATATTAAACTTTTTGAAAAGAACCGGCCTCTTATCAAGGATGTAAATTCATAGACCTACAAAAATCACCTACTCACTCTCTTGATTTTCAAATTCTCAACAGAAAACTTTATTACAGCAAATAAACCCCTATACATTTTTGAATACCTAATTACCAATAGAAGTATTCGCATAAAATAACCCAAGGGGTTGACATGCCGTAAAACCCAACCAACCAAACCAAACCCTAACTTTAAAAAATATTGAAAATGAATTTAAAAGATAAAGACAACTTATGGCCAACATTTTAGCTGCTTTTTTAATTCCAAAATAATTTCTGATGGATTTTTAGTAAACAAACAAAAAAAAAAAGAAATAATTAGGCATGGTATATGGAAATCCAATCTCACAGACAAGTTAAAGAAAATTCTTCTAGGCCATTGTTGTGTCAGTACTGTGTATGGCTGCACCACCTGGACCCTAACGAAGCGACTAGAGAATAAACTAGATGGAGCTGCACAAGAATGTTGCATGTGATCCTGAACAAGATGTGGAAACAACACCCCCACGAGAAAATAGCTGTACGGCCACCTGCCCCATATCACCCAAACCATCCGAGTAAGACGGACAGGACACTGTGGAGAAGCAAGGACAAACTCATAAGTGACGTCCTGTGGAAGTCAGCACATGGGCACGCCAGTGTGGGCCGACCAACAAAGACGTACATTGACCAGCTCTGTACATTGAGGACCTCCCGAGAATGATGAGGACGGATGGAGAGAGATTGTCATGGATACCCATGCTAACAGCGCGACATGATGATGATAATAGTTTATATATTGACCAGGTTTGCAAGTAATGATCATGTTTGTGACAGATGTTGTGTAGAGGATTTCCTTCATACATAAGCAGTAAACTTTCAGTATAAGTTTTGAAAATAGCAAACAATAATGATGTGAGGCTATTTTCCAGTGAAAGTTTCAAAATGTTTCCTTCTTTATTGAAACTAGCAAATATATGTGTAAGTATTTAAGTTTTAATGTAATAAAATATTATATCAAATTAGAAAGGAATATGAAACTAAATAAGAATGTAGATGAAAAGATTTGAAACAGAGGTGGGTATAATCAAAAAATAGAACAACTGAAACTTACTCTTCCATTACTCCCGTCTTTCATTGCTAAATTTTCCTAATTTAACTATTTATTAAAATAAGAAGTAAAGAATAAAATGACAGTTATTTTTCTTGTTAATGGATTTCTTTTAAGATTTATTGAAGAGATTTTTGCTCATTCATTAAAAGAAAATCAGACAATTAAAAATCAATAATACTAAGTACATATTTATTAAAATCAAATTTTTAATATCAATATGCAAATTAGCCTTCTAGTTCATGCTGTAAACTGCTATTATATTGTATATATAAATACAATTGCATGTTGTTAGTATGTAGTATTGTAAAATAATGGGTGCAAGAAAAATAAAACATTTATTGCAAAAAACATGGACATAAAATGAGGGTTCAGTTTATTTTATGGTAGGAATTTACGAAGAACAAGTTAAGGATTACCAATTTCTTAAGCGGAGTTTAACAGGTTTGAATTCAGAGTTTTCCTTCTCCTAGACTGGTTACCTAGCCATGGTTAAAGAGCCCAGTCTGCCCTGTTATTTGCCCGTAGCTGGAGGGAGAATTGGATTCATACCTTTCCCAAGGGTATTAGCTCTATGTGAAATGCAAACAGCTTCGTCCAAAATTGAACTTGGGTCAACGAGTCCATTATCCTACGACTCTAACCATTAGACCATCCCTCCATCAAAATGTATATATGAATGTAGAATGAAATACTGCTTTTTGTCTTGTCTTGTCTTGAGGCATATTCCTCTGAAAACCCACTGTTGTTTGGTCAATCTACTCCTATTATACATTTACCTTACAAAAGGCTTTCATCATCTCTACAGTTATACCAGGCCCACCAATTATTGTTATTTCCTATAAGTTCAACATAAACAAAGGGGAACCACTCTTGACTGATATTTATTTATTTATTGATCTACTAGGGGGGAAAACAGGGTTAGAGTTAGTTTAATGGGAAAATAAATACATAATTTATCAGTTAAGAGTGGTTCCCCTTTGTTTATGTTGGACTTATAGGAAATAACCCCAATTACAGTGTTTTTCTTTTAAAAAGTGTCAGAACAAATTTCCAAGAACAACAACCACAATGTGGAACATGTCAAATACCTTTGACAGTTAAACACTTATTCATGGAATGCAGGTTTCTTGCTCACATCAGAAACCGTTATTTTAAAGCAAACAATATGAAAGATCTGTTTGAAAATGTCAACATCGAGGATATTCTTTCTTTTTTGAGGGAAATAAAATTATACCATAGAATATAGACATGAATCAAATCAATACCATACAACATAATTCCCAATAATGCTAACACATTGTTAAAACCAATTACTAAAAAGTATAAATATAAATACACAATATGTATAACTTCCTAACCATTAGGCATGACATAACCCCAGACAGGTTGAAATAAATAACCAAACAAACAATAAGTTTCTCCTGTGTATGGCAGAGTGATCTGAAATTTCCAATTCATATTGGCAAAATAGACCAGTGGTCAGTTCATATGACCAAACGTAAATAAATAATATGACCTGCCAGTAAGTCAGATGACATCCTGCCAACCATGTTCCTGATTTCAGACATCATGTCTACATCTTCATGTATCATCCTTGTCTGAAAATTTTAAAACCAGGGATATGCCACGAGACAAGAAAAATAAAAAAACAGTATGAAATTCTTGCAGATATTCTAAATTCATATCTTTGTGAATTCTTGTGGTGAGAGAATAACAAAGAAAGTAACACTTTCAAGAAATTTTTAATGATATTGCTGACTTACAATAAAGCATTTTTCAAACCCATCTATTGCTTAATGGTTTTATTTTTTAAGGTATAACAATTTACTGAACGCCACTAAAAAAAAAAAAAAAACAAAAACAAAAGTGAAATGGTCAAGAAAGTTCAAGAGTGCCAATATTTTTGGAGCAATAGAATTGCTCTACCATTTTTGCAGTTGGAATGGAACATTCTCTCTGACCATTATAGCATGGCATACCTGACCTTGGTCATTGGATAGGTAAGGAATTTAATATCAGTGTGATCCCTGGGATCCATCCCCCCAGGCAACACCTGCCTCTTGATTTAAAGGGCAGGGTTGGATTTATTGCCCAGTGCCCGAGGCACCTCAATAAAGGAATGCTGAAGAGAACCATGCATGAGCTTTGGTTTGTGTGTAGTCTCCCACGTTAATCGTCATTGTGTCCAACTGGCATGGTGGGGTGCCAGTAAATAAATTATAGCATGACTAGCTAGCAATAAGAAATTCTCAAAATATTTAATGATGGAACAGGACCCAGGGAGAAACAGATTCATGCCTTTGCCTAAGGGCACAAGCACTAAATGAACATAGACATCCTGAGCTGAAATTCATACTTGATTTATCAATCATGTAGTTAACAGTAATGTGACCTGTTTGCTGTAAATAGTCATAAAAAATAAAGGTGGAAAAGAGAAAAGAAAATGGCCCCTGAGGGAAAAAAATAAATATATTTACTAAGCTTAGGTTACTTTGGCATCAAGCCAAATGCAATGCTGGAGAAAAAAAAAGTGTGCTACACGAGTCTTCTAAATGGGGAGGGCATGCATCTTGAAAATCAGCATTTGATATCCTAGCTTTTACTGGGAGTAAATGCAGATCACTGCTGATGGAAAATATGTCTTAAGTCACCAAGTGAACCCTTAAGATATTTACAAAGTTAAGTTTAGTGTAGAACAAACCCAACTAGAAATAGGGGAATATACAAGGGTCATGCAATAAATAAGGGGAATAAATAAGGCCTCTCTGCAGACTTTACTTTTACTTATAAATAAACTAGAAGCAGCTACCCAGCATTGCCTAGGTAGAGTGGAGATAAAAAGTTAGTCCCACAGATCCATTATAACTAATCACAAGTTGGATGTTCCATAAAAATCCCCACATAAAAAAGACCTGGTGGGATGTCAGGAATTTAAAAAAAAATAAGATCTTCATTATTTTTGCACAAAAGCAAGCTCTGGTGATAGTGAATTATAAATATATATTTACTCTGTCATTAATTGTTTTATTTTCAGAGTTTCCTCTGGACATACATCCATACACATAACTGCCCTTGGACCATATGACCTTAAAGCACCCTTCCACAATCTCGACTCGTGGGGACACTTTTCTCATTTACACTGTAAAAATCCGGTTGTTTGTTAGGGATTAGGGTTAGGGGTTAGTTTTATCATTTTTTTTTAAACTCTAAAAATCATCTGTAAACAATTAACCAGATTTTGACGGTGTAAATGGAAAAAATGTCCCCATGAATTGAAATTGCAGAAGGGGTGCATTAAGGTCATATGGTCCCTGCCCTTTGTGTGTGTATAGATAGATAACACAAATAAAATATAATTTACAACCAGCAACAATATACTAAACATTTTTAATAACTAATGCACTAAAGTTACCAACCCTCCTAAAATAGACTTTTATAATCGAATATACCACAAAAAATCCAAATTAATAAAACTTGCACCAAACAATCATTACAACCAACAATCCCCTTCAGGGCTTCAGATAGGTGAGCAGTACCTTTCCTTGTCTAAAAAGGGTAAGGGACCAGTTTTATTGTCTGAGGTACCCTGGAAAATACAATAAGTAAGGTGAATTTTTTTGCAAAAAAATAAAAATACTTTTTTTTTTTTTTTAGAATTTTTTCCATAAATGTAAACACTGCATTGTTTGGAATAGATTCATAGCAAAATTATTTTTAAGGCTATTCAAAATGGTGGCAAATCAAACAGAATTCTCCAGGCTTGAACAGATTTTAGTTGTTTTATTTTACTAGCTAAACAAAAATTTGAATTTGTTAAATTTTGTTTTTAAAATTATGCTCAAAGGTTAATTATTGTAAATACAAATACTTGAAAAAATTCAGTTGACATTTCAGAGGTGATGAGGTGCATTTGATTTAATCTTTAATTACTGTTAATTATTTTTAATTAATCTTTAATTATTGTAGATTATTTTTAATTTCACCTGCAAGGTCATAACAGTAAGTTATTTACTTACCTCAGCATATCTTTCTGGACATGTCACTGGTCCCATCCATTGTAATTAGGGAAAATTCATGTGAATTACAATGGTGGTATATTGATAGTTGCTTGTTTTATCAATTAATCTAAGTATTGAACAGACACATTGCTGCTTAACTTTGGTGATCGAGCAGAAATCGGTGCTTTTAGCATGACGTGACCGTGAGCTGTATGTGTGAGGTTTTTGGAGATATGACCAAGATCAATTAATATGAAGGTTGAAATTATTTTTATTTATTAAACGTAAAAGAAAACATTAAAAAGTTAATTTTCCATTTTTTATTGACGTTTTAGAATATTTTTTAACAATTTGCATACGTATGAAAAGAGCGTTTTTGAGCAACCCTAAGGTAAATTTTATTCACTATTACTATGTGTGAATTTCTGAAATTTAGATTTTTTTTTTCTTTTGATTTTTTTTCTTCTGATTTTTCTTTCGGTTTAAAAAAATTAAAATCAATTTGGTGTGAAAACCGACGCCAAGTGAATATTTTGATGACTGGTAATACCATAAAAAAATAGGACCATTACTCGAGAACTCACCTGAGTAGAATGTAATAGCTTTTTTTTCTATTCTAATATGTAGATGTAGAAAATATGAACTGTAACATTGCTGAACCTCATTTAGTGCAGAATCATTGGATATATAGTGAAAATTTTCTCTTTTTAATATGAAAAAAATACCTCAGACACCTGTCTTTTTACCTGTTGATTGCTTCACAATGGAGATGCACTGAGGTCAGTGATGTTTGTACGGTCATTTCTGTAACTAACTGCATGTAAAGTATTCCTATTAAAGTGTTTTAAAATGTTTTTTTCAGCATCTTTATTGAGTATACCTGTTTTTTTACCTATCATTATGTAATTGTTCCATAACTACGTACGAGCAAAATCATTTTCAGTGCAAACAACTTTATAACATCGAGGAAGAAATTGTTTTCTGCAAGTTTGCCTATTTTTACAACAATCTGTTCACAAATAACAATACTATGAGCTTTTGAATGTACAGACCCATTTTTATTTTTTGCCAAATCCTTATGGGAACAGAGGGGTTTGGGCCTAGAATGCTTCTGGGAAGTTAAGAGTTAAGCTTACTTTAGATTTAGAGTTAGGCAAAAGATATGGGTCACTTAGTGAGAATCAACTCCCTGTTTAATAGTTATTGATCTGTGAGACTAGTGCAAAATAGTGAGTGAGGAAGCTTGGTGCAGATGGTCCATTTTCAACACCTGCTGCATGATTTATATATTGAGAAGTCCTGAGTGTTATCCAGGGCCAGTGCAAGATGATTTGGTGCACTAGGGCAAGCCTTTAGATGTGCACCCCCATGGAAGTTTTGAAAAGCTAATTTAGGTACAGAAATGTATTACTACATTGTTTCTAATTCTCAATCCTTGATGTAAATGTTAATCATACAGTGTGCCCCACAGTTTTCCCTTCATTTTTGATTTTATCCAAATCTGTCCTGAATTTGTGGTGCCCCCCAGATGTCGTTCACCTACTGAGAATCAAACTCATTGTTTAGTAGTAATTGATATGTGAGACAAGTGTAAAATAGTGAGTGAGGATGCTTGGTACAGATGACCCATTATTGACACCTGCCTGATGATTTATATATTGAGAGGTCCAAGGTGATATCCAGGGCAGGTACAAAGATATGTGAACCAAAAATTAAAAGGATTAATGAAAGTATGGATTTTGATTGGATAATATGAACACATGAGTGTAGCATTGTGGCTTAGACCAGCATTTGGTTGGCTTGCAGATGCTGCTTCTTAGATCATCATTGGACACAGAATCAGATGAAATGGTTAATAGACATATCACTGATTGAATAGGATCAATTATCTTATTATAATTAACCAAATATCTTTTTTCCCCTGTCATCTGTAGCATTGTGGCTTAGGTCAGCATTTGGTTGGCTTGCAGATGCAGCCTCTTAGATTGAATCTGGCATATATCACTGATTGAATAGGATCTTTTTTCCTGCTGTCATCTGTAGCATTGTGGCTTAGCAGATCATTATTGGACACAGAATCAGATGAAATGGTTAATAGACATATCACTGATTGAATAGGATCAATTATCTTATTATAATTAACCAAATATCTTTTTTCCTGCCTGTCATCTGTAGCATTGTGGCTTAGGTCAGCATTTGGTTGGCTTGCAGATGCAGCTTAGATCATCATTGGACACAGAATCAGATGAAATTGCCAATTTTGTAAAGAAAACACAAGTGGGAACAAAAGATCTTGGACGACAAATTATAATAATATCTTTTTATAGTCGGCAGCTGCTCCGATTTAACACAGATTTAGGCTAGAGAGAGAGGGGCGATGAATTGTCTCAGTAGGGACTTGGTTAGCCTAAATGCTTTGGTTGACAGTCCGAAAAAATGGCTGCTGGATGAAAATGCATGTTGCTTTTATGTGGGTTTTCTCCTCTTTGTCTTGTCAGATTGTCAAAAGGCACATTAATCAAATGTAGATTCCAGTTGACATAATATCAGCAAAGTTCACTCAATGCCAATGCCTCATATATCGTTACGATGAGCAAAGATAGAAGACTGGGTTTTCAGTTAGATTTTAAGAGTTGGGTTCAAGGCACCAAGGAGAACACATGCAATTTCATAGATCTAGAATTAGCCTGTTCATAAAGGGTTTTAGGTCCTTCTGGGTCGAATGGCAAGGGAATTCCTCTAGCTTTTGTAATGATTACAAAAAAATACATGAAGGCGTGATTAATAAAATGGGAAGTTTAAAAAAATATGAATTTAAGTGTCAGCTTTTTCCAACCTGTCTGGAAAATATTGAGATCAAGTGACAACATCAATGATTGATTGATTGATTTTAATGGCATGTTAACCCATCCAGGGTTATTTCATGGCCAGAGATTAGGGATTCATGTTTATTTTATGTTCATATTCACATTTTTTTGTAGTTATTTCTTACAAATTTTTTTGCAATTGGTCCAATCAAATAATTTTCAAACTGATCTATTTGACCTTAGATGGGGCCTAAGAGTTTACTATCACTTTGAGTCATGCAAAACAACACACCTGACAATACAATACTAGGTTGTTAAACAATTATTAATTATTAATATTTATTGTATTTATTAGATAACTAATGATTTTTTTTTTCAGTAATTCTTAGTCACCCAGAAGTTATTAATATTTAATATTCATATTCATGTTTACGTTAGTTATATTGAATAGTTATGTGAGAGAATATGAAAGTTTTCTATTTGCAAAAGGTAATTAAATTTTCCCATTTTTTTTAAAGGAAAATGAATAGTATCTATTCCTTGTTTGTAGTGTTCCCCTCACTGTTTGAATTAATTGGGAATTCTGAAATTTAAACATTGAATGAATAAAACTGTGCTGTTCAAAAATTTTGAAACAAACTAGTAAAAAGTAAAACATGGGTTTTATTTTCTATGAATACTACTTTATGAAAATTGACATGTAATGGAGTGGGGGCCCCATATCATAGTTTCTATTTATCTCAGTTTGTTCATATTTATATATCTATCTTAGTCTATACCTATCTATCTATCTATCTGATTTTTTCTCAATTGCTCCTTCTATAAGTACATATATACATATATAATAGACTTCTTATTGAAATAAGACATGTTACATTATTACAATATATATATATATATATATATATATATATATATATATATATATAATTTAATATACCAAACTTGTTAGTTAACCCTTGCGGTAAGAAAAAACCCTGCAAATAGTTTGATTGTAAAAATATACTACCAAATATCACCTGGGGAAAAAAAAAATTTTAGAAAAAAAGAAAAGACCAAGATAGTCATACCAACCGAAAATAATCGGTTGATACTATAATACTTGGCCAAAAGAAAAAACAATTTAGATGTTTATATATATATGAAAAAAATATATATATATAAAAACCGCTAGGATATTCTAAAGCTAAAAAGTAAAGAGTGCTCAATACCTATGTAGAGCAAATAATAAAGTTAAACCTAATGAGTCAAAAATACCTATTAAAGTTTCACTTAGTGCTTTTCAGGGCAAAGATCTGACTCTTTGCCCTGAAGAGCACTAAACGAAACTTTTAGTAGGTATTTCTGATTCATTAGGTTTAACTATCAATATATATATATATATATATATATATATATATATATATATATCTTTTTCAGTCTGTTCCTATCTATACTATGACAGATAGATAATATATCTATCTCAGTATCTTTATCTTTAGAAAATTTCTAGTTTAATAAAAATGTTTGTTTTAATTGTAGAAATGATTAGAAATAAGTAAATATTTAAATTCATTTAATACCTAACTACCTACCTACCTATTTATCTCTTTCTATTCATATCTATTTATCTATCTATCTATATATGTTTTTCAGTGTTCTTATCTATACTGAGATAGATATATTGATAGTTAAGTAAACAAACAAATGTGTTTATTTTTATATGGCTTTAAGCCGACAATTTTTGGAGGATATGTGCTTAATTGAAGTTGTACCTAATTTTGAAAATTAATTAGTTAATAATTAATGAATTTTAGGTGGGCATATATGTTCAAATGTAAGGCTAAACAAATCGAGAAAATGTCAACCCCTGAATGTACATTTCGACCTACATTCAGGGATTGATATTTTCTCAATTCGTTTAGCCTTACATTTGAACATATATGCCCGCCTAAAATTCATTAATTATTAACTAATTAATTTTCAAAATTAAGTACGACTTCAATTAAGCACATATCCTCCAAAAATATATTGATAGATAAATAGATAGATAGATTGACAATCTATCTATCTACCTCTGTCAGTTCATTTCTGGCTAGCTAGCTATCTATTAATTGTATGTATATTGTATATATCATTATGTTTTTAGCTTTTTATCTTGCATAAAAAAATGTTCTTTTCCCTTCAATTTTCGTTTTTTTCATCAGAGCTTTTTTTTCCTTCTCGTAAATGCTTAGTCACCCATAAGTTAGCCTAGAGAAGGTCTAATGATTTGAATTACATTAGTTATATTGAATAACTACTACACTTTTCTGCTTTTGGGGCCATCCTTTGTTTTGGTTGGTTTATTGTTTAGAAAGAACCTGACAATACATCAATAACAACTTATTGATTTTTAATGTGTATTTGTTGAAAATGAAATTCTGTAGCCATGAACACCTGTTTGATTTAATTCATTGTCTTTATGGAGTGTTATTAATATTTTTAATATAGCTATAAAATTTTGGGTTATTTCCTATAACTCCAACCTAAAAAAAATTGAACCACTCTGAATGAATTTTATCTGTTAATTAATCTACCCATTATTTCCCCATTAAACTAACCCTAACCCCTAACCCTAACCCTAACTCTAAGGGCGTCTTCTTTTTTCCTAGTAGATCAATAAATAAATAAATAATTTATCAGTCAATCAGAGTGGTTCCCCACTTTTTAGGTTGGAGTTATAGGAAATAACCAAATGTTTCTCAGTGGTTATTCTACTGGTTTACCTCAGTTGATAGAGCATCTGCATAAGAATCACAGGGTTCTGGGTTCAATATCAATCCCCGCCAACCCATAGCTCAGATAATCTGATCTGTGCAGTAAAGTATCTGGGATCTGATGGTAGGTGTGGTGCACCACCTCAGCAAAAACTCTCCTTAGTCTAAATATCCCATTGTACAGGTAAAAAATACTAAGAAAATTTGGTACAGCCTTGGGGGAAATTTGGAAGGCAAAGCGTTAAAAGACCAATTTTAAATAAAATTTTGAGATAAGAGAAAAATATTAAAAAACTGGATTTTTTATAAATTTTCAAGAGTATCTTAGCATTATGATAACTAGCAAAATAAAAAAACGCCCTCTGGGCGATGTAAAATAAATTGTTGAAAATTTAATATCAGAGAGTTTGTATCATAAGTAAAGTAAAATCATCAAATTTATTAAAGGAGTAAAAAATAAAAACCTTTGAAATGGAAACTTAGACCTGATAACTTTAAATATATATTAAAATAAAACAAACTATATATAGATAGATAATACCAGGTATGTATTTATTAAAACTTGTTTAAAAAAAACCAATGAGGACTGTCTAACATTGCATGCTTAAATTTTGAGTGTATTTATTCTATGTTTTGACGATTTTAGGTAGTGTGACGTAAGCAGTGACGTAGTTTTTGTTACAGACAAAAACCGGAAGCAAATCTCCATTATTAATAGATATTAACATTCTTTTATTTTTATTATTATAAGTAAAAGTTAAGCCTGTGGAGAGACCTATTGTTGGTATCAGTCGGGCAGCCAGGGTGTTTATACCCTTCTCGCTAAATAAGATTTTGCAGCTTTTGAGTCTTACTCAAGATCAAACCAGAAATGCCCAACAACCAAATTACACAATGATAATATTCTTGTAAGATTCAAAGTGAATATTTGAAGAACATACAACTCTGACAAGGGTTGAGGGACAATACATTTAATAGATAAAAGCACATGAATACAAAGGATACATAATAGCAGAGTACATGGATACATAAGATACAAACACAAGAGTAGATAAGCCTACATATATAAAAGGACTGGAGCATCCATAGATAGAAATGACTTACTAGGAGGGGGGCCAGAGCCCCACCGAGAAAGGGGTAGACCGTGTCTAACCCATGTGGTCTCGTAGCGAGGAAAGAGGAAGAGAAATTCGAATCAGCCGCTTAAATATCATACGTCCCCTGGTGGGAACTAGCAACAACAATCTGGGCAGATAACTCCTCCAGGCCAAGGGCAGATAATCCCCTACATTCTTTTGGTTGTTTTTGTTACTGGCACAGCATTTTAAGCCAAGCCAATCTCCAGCCTTCTTTGAATGTAGAAAGAACTTACTTCATTCTCAGCAGTGAATTCCACTCAGGTGATTTCATTCTATACATACAACTATCTTGGACCATATTACCTTTAGGCACCCCTTTTTTGATTTTCGATTAAGAAAGGACATGTTTTTCATTTACACCGTCAATATCCGGTTGTTTGTTAGGGGTTAGGGTTAGGGGTTAGTTTTATAATTTTTTTTTAAATCTAAAAATCATCTGTTAAAACAACCGGATATTGACGGTGTAAATGAAAAACATGTCCTTTCTTAATTGAAATCAAAAAGGGGTGCCTAAAGATCATATGGTCCACTATCTTCACCACCAAGCATACTTATGTTTAAAGGTTAGTGGAAAGTCACTGTAGTTATCCATACATTTAGAACACAAATATATTTATTTTGATCAAAATTTAACATAGAAAAATGTCAAGTACTACATATAGTATACATAAAAAAAACATTAAAGTTGAATTCAAATTAAGCAACAGGGTATTAAAATTAGGGTGGTGTTAACTCATGTTCTTATAATTCTTATAGGTTACCTAAAAGAGAGTAATCTAACACAGAATATTTGATAGGAAAATAAAAACAAGTCAATTAATATTATATAACATCTAATTCAACAAACCCCAGGAGGGAACTAAGTTCTGTCCCATGCTATAAAAGAGTCACAATGTGTTCAAGGAACATGAAGAAAAGTCCAAATAACAAAGAGGTGGAAACCACTTAGTATTTATTTCTCAAGTCTGGAAACAAAAACAGGTGTGGCGTTACTTTCGTATTTTGCTGGTTCCCGCTAGGGACCGGTTATATTTAAGCGGCTGGTTTGAACGTCTCTTGCTCTTTTCCGGTTGCTCGACCCACGAGGCACGACTATGGGTTAGACTCTGGTCTACCCCCCGCTTTTGGCCCCCCTTACATTACTGTAAGTGATTTATACAGCATGAACTATTCTTAGTCTCATGTCTGTACTTTTATGTTTTTCCCTTCTACTTTTGTATGTATGTTTATGTACACCCTATATTTTATGTATCTCGTCATATCCATGTGCTGTACTATATTAAATGTTTTGTCTATAAACCCTTGTCGGAGTTTGTATCTTCAAGTTCTATCACTTTTAAATCTTACACAGGCACCATGAGTGTCGCTGTGGAGAAGCAGACGACTATGTCTCTCGCTTCTGAAGTCAAATTTCTAAATGAGGGATATTTCAGGGTTCGCCTTGTCATGTGACCAAAAATGACTCATGACCTGGGAGAGTTCTTCAAACCCTGTGACAAGGGAGACCACTCTATTTTGTCTTCCAGCAAGTGAAATCAAAAAGTACATGAAGTATTTGATTTAGGGATTGGCTTTGATGATACATTTAAAGCTGAAAATCAATCATATTTTGTCTGTTGTATTGAGGGCAAATGGAATGATTGATTAGAGGGTTAGAAATATTATTTCAAGGAGGCAAATGATGTTTTAAAGATATAAGAAACCCTAATAAAAACTCATATAGAATATTGTACTCCAGTGTCTATACATGGGAATTGGAGTTTAATATTTAGAACGGAGGGCATACAAAGAAAAGTAACAAAACTAATAAAAAAGTAAGAGATTGCAATTACAGGGAGAGATTAGAGAAATTAGGATTAACTACTTTACTAGAAAGATGAATGAGAGGTGATCTTATCGAAACTTTCAAAGTAATGGAATTACCAATACTGTTAGATTTTTTAAAAATTTCTCTTTGAACTGGAAATTTACTGTCAAGGCAGATTTTAAAAATAAGTCTATTAACCAATTGGATATTTTTACTAATAGAGTAATATAGTTTTGAAACAAATTGTCTAATCAGAACAAAAACAATAAAATGTACAAAATTTTAAATTGAATTGGAGGATTTAAAAAATAATGGTAAGAAAAAGAATTTAAGAGAGCATTTTTTGGGAACTATTGGATGAATTTATTAACAGAATTTGATCTGTACAAAGAAATTGTATTAATATTGTAAATTTTCTGTGCAAAGATTCTCTTTTCTTTTTTTCTTTTTTTAAATGAATGTGAAAAGATAATAAAAAGGGGGGATTCCCAAAGAGGCATAACAAACAATAATAATAATAATAATAATAAAATTCTCTGGGACGTGGAAATACAGATGGATCACCTAATCTCAACCAGGAGACCAGACCTAGTATTGATTAACAAGAAGAAGAGAACCTGTTATCTCGTGGATTTTGCTGTCCCAGCCAGACACCGGGTGAAAGTGAAAGAAAGCAAAAAAATAGACAAATACTTGGACCTTGCCAGAGAACTGAGAAAACTGTGGAACATGAAGGTGAAGGTCGTACCAATTGTAATTGGTGACCTTTGAATGGTCCCCAAAGGTCTGGAAAAGAATTTGGGTGAATTGGAAATCAGAGGAAGAATTGAAACCATCCAAACTACAGTATTGTTAAGATTTGCTAGAATACTCAGAAGAGTTCTGGAGACCTGAGGAGACTTGTTGTCACTCAGCCTCCAGGAAACCAACAGCTATGGCAGGTGTGAAAAACCCAGTAATAATAATAATAATAATATAATAATAATATCTCTTATGGAAAAGTACACCTAAAGAAGGCTAGATAGTCAATTGTCTGAAATGTTAAAGAAACTAGAGAAATTATTATATGAACCTCATTATCATAAAGGTCTGTTTCTGCTATTTTTATTCCAAGTGTGGGCAGCTATACCATATTTGAAAGTGTCTCCTCACATTATGGCTTTTCTGTGTTCTTTGCATAATGGAACAGAAAACATGCTGGTAAATCAGTTGCCTGAAGGAAACTGCACACATAACGTGTTTTGTTGATTCTATCAGAAAACTCTGTATAGAATTAATTAGAACATTGTCTGGGAACTTCTGATAAAATTGATTAAATAAAAAATAAAAGAAATGAATAAAAGAAATGACATTACTTTCAGAAGAAAAAAAAATCCTTCACTACTATTGTTGGTGGGTCTTAGAATACACTGACTGTCTCCCCTGCAGTGGGGTAAAACCTCCTCAGTGGGGTCACTGTTGGCCAAGGGTGGCAATCTGTAATGTTTAAGGATGGAATCCTGGTGACTATGCAGTCTATCACATGCAACACTCTACTTTGACCCTTAATTAGGATAGACAGGCATTCGGAAAGGCCCCTTTGATCAATCAGTTGGTCACGTCAAGCCCTAGCATCTATATGATTGTCCCACCCCTATTACTTTTATGGTAAACTCCCAACCCATTTTATCATATATATGCTAGAAGGCGGTGACTGAGGGTCTTAGTGTCCTGGGTATGATGTTAAATTGAGGTTCCAGTCCTGGAGCTCTGGAGAGTGTGGAGTACCCCTTCATTGCCATAACCACCAGGTTCAATCTGACTTGGCGTGGTAGTACCTGTTAGGGTCTCATCTATGGGCTAACAAATCAAAGATGAGTTTTTTAAAAGAAAGAGTTTACAAAAAAATCCCCAACAAGAATGAATAAAACAAAAATGTCTTTGGCATAAAATAACCCAAGGTTTGACATGCTGTAAAATCCAACCAACCAACCAACCAACCAACCAACCAACTGATAAAAATACTGTTCTGATGTGCCATTTTTGCTGGGTTATGATTATATATAAAGACAATAAAAATTTTAGTAATATATAGAGACCATACTACCTTTAGGCACCCCTTTTTGATCTTGATTAAGAAAGGACATGTTTTTCATTTACACCGTCAATATCCGGTTGTTTGTTAGGGGTTAGGTTTAGGGTTAGGGGTTAGTTTTATAATTTTTTAAAAAAATCTAAAAATCGTCTGTTAAAACAACCAGATATTGACGGTGTAAACGAAAAACATGCCCTTTTTTAATCGAGATAAAAAGGGATGCCTAAACGTCATATGATCCATATATAGATATAGTCATGGTAATCTTTTAGTAGCTTGAAAAAGCTAGATGGGAACTACTCAAGGTTGCTGCACTCTGTTTTGAACAAATCCTGAAAGCAGAATGCCACAAAAAAAAGCAGCTGTACCACCACTTGCCTTCTATCACACAAACCATTCAACTAAGACAAACAAGACATACTGGGCACTGCTTAGGGACTTTCTCCTGTTGATACCTACCCATAGACACTCTAGTGTAGACCAACCAGCAAAAACTTACATTGATCAGCTCTAGGCGGACACTGAATACCTTGCAGAGGACTTACCAGGAGCGATAACCAATAGAGACGGTTGGCAAAAGAGAGTCATGTAAATCCATGCTGTCAGCAAGATGATGATGATGATGATGATGATGATAGATAGATATAGGTAGATAGATAGATATAGAGAAAAAATGATGGTTTGAGTTTAATGCTGATTCCAAAAAACGATTCTTCAGTTGCAAATTGAACTGAAAATTACTTTATACTTTAAGAGTATCTTAAGAGCTCTAGTAAAAAATCTTTTTGTGGGGTGCTGTTTTTACTGGTTTATGGCTATATACAACCATAATGAGAATTTTAGTAATATATACATATTAATTATGTCTATTAAATTTTTTTTTTTATGTTTTGGTTGGATGGGTGTTGCAAAACTTTTGATGATTCAATAAACATGACCAGCTGGACTGTTAATATTTTTTTTTTCTTTTAAAAGAAAAACTTATTTAGTGAAATTTAATTCCAGGGATTCTTCAATTTTGTAACAGCTGTTTTTTTTTAGATGTTTTTTTTTTAAATTTTTTTCTGGGTAAAATGAATTGAGACATAGAATGTAAAAAGAAACAGACTTTTTACTACTTTTCCAAAAATTCTATGAAGCATAGAATTTTAACAAAATCAAAACCAGATTTGAACTTGTCCTGGTTATAAAATTGCCTGTTTTCATCTGTTCTTAGATGTAAAAATAAATGTGAATGTCAGATTCTAATGAAATTTAAATGAAAAAAATATAGAATACGCAGTTGTATTTTTAGTAGTAAATAAACATTTTTAATGCAACGTTTGAAATACGCCTGTTCAATTAAAGGTACTAGAAAAATAAATAAAAAACACCCTCAGGGCGATGTAAAAATAAATTTTTGAAAGATATTGCTTGAGGAGGTGGAAGTTAAAAATTAAATGTTGGAGAGTTTGAATCATAAATCGTGAAATCAAATTTATTAAAGGAGTAAAAAATAAAACAATTTGAAATCGAAACTAAGTTCTATTACTTTGAATATCTATTAAAATAAAACAAACTATATATAAATATATGATACTGGGGATGTATCTATTAAAACTTGTTTTAAAAACCAATGAGGACTGTCTAATGTTGCATGCTCAAATTTTGAGTGTATTTATTCTATGTTATGACGATTTCGGGTATAGTGACGTAAGACAAAACCCGGAAACGAATCTCCATTATTAATAGATTAGTCTGAAAGGAAACATAATAGCACAACTGGGATTTGAACTTGATTACTAGGATGTCATAGTCTTGCATGTTAGCCATTACACCATGAGAACTGTTATGTTTTTAAGGGCTAGTCCTTGGCCTTATAGCAGAAACGCTTATCTGGTGGAATTGGATCCTTGATAAAGAGTCCGTTGATAATGTGAATCCTTTGGTTACTAAGTGTTCTCAGTTACTGGTATAGAGTCTTCGATAATGAATCCTTTGGGTGAATCCTTTGGTTACTGGTATAGAGTCTTCGATAATGAATCCTTTGGTTACTAAAGTGTTCTCAGTTACTGGTATAGAGTCTTCGATAATGAATCCTTTGGTTACAAAGTGTTCTCAGTTACTGGTATAAAGTCCTTCAATAATGAATCCTCTTGTTTACTAAAATGTTCTCAGTTACTGGTAATCGTATAAGTCCTTCGAGAGTATTGGTACAGATCTGGCAATCCTATGTGTGTCCGTCCTCAAAGAGTGCAGTTTTAATTATGACCAATGAGGGGGGGTTTAAGTATTCTATCAGGCCAGTAGTATTGCTAGTGATTGGTTACAAGAGTCAATCACATGACCTTGGCTAGTCTATAAATCTAGGTAGGTAATTAGAGTACATCTTATATCAAGATAGCTCCAACAAGAACTACCCCGAAGATTGTGCAAGTGTGGCATCCTCCCTGTATACCAGACACAGCTTCATGTGACTTTTTCTTGTTAAGCTAAAAATGGACTTGTAAGTTATCGGCTGCACTTTAACCTTTCATTGGTTTGGTAGTGGTAGATAAAATCAGACTGTAATAGTAATAGTGGAAAAGAGTTAAGTGTCTACCATGGTTTCGATCTCACTGATCTCATCAGAACCCCATCTTATACTTAACTAAGTAGAAATCATTCCTTAGTTAAACTGATAAACAAAGAAAAATGAAGTTTATCTCGGTTTAACTGAAAAATGACATCGACCTACTCAAGTATAAAGTAGGGTCCTGATAAGATCATTTAGAAGGAAACCATGGTAGACCCTGAATTCTTTTCCACTATTACTACTACTGATATTGTTATTGTTGCTGTAAGTTTCATAAAAATAAGAATATATCATAGGTGTTTGGATTATAAATGACTAATCACTAAAGTCTTAACACTGGTTGCTTGCTTACTTGGCTTTATGGCAT
This sequence comes from Doryteuthis pealeii, assembly GCA_023376005.1. Lineage (NCBI taxonomy): Eukaryota > Metazoa > Mollusca > Cephalopoda > Myopsida > Loliginidae > Doryteuthis > Doryteuthis pealeii. Next base: position 87,416,774 of record CM042147.1, read on the forward strand.
TTCATCCCTTGTTGGGTTATTTAATGCCAAAATCAGTCTTTTAAAATTTTATTACAAGCAATTGTATGGTTTCAAGTATGTATTTACCCAACCTCTCCACCACAAGCAGGATATGACACAATGTCAATTTGTTCATGTGTTTTAAACATGATAGAGACATCTCCATAATCAATGATAAGCCTCTGAAATTAGTAGACAAGTTCTCATGTAGTAATATCTCATGTACAGAAAGCGATGTCAATATGCATGGGAAAAGCCTGGACTGCTATACCGATGATGATGATGATGATAACTGGTGTGAATTCAAAGTTTTCATTCTTTTAACTCTTAACATCCTATTGAGAATTTTCTAAGTCCAGAGCATTCTTATAAGGATTTATTTAAAAAATGGCTAAAAATTACCTTTGCATCTAAAGTTACCTGTTATTTACCTTAAATCAAAGACTTCTAAATATGTTTAATATTACATTTTAAACAAAGACTATCATTTGGGGTGAATTAGGAAAACAAATGAGACTTCGGGCAGGGTAGAATGACGTGGTATAGGATGTTAAGAGTTAAAGAACTCAGTATGTCCTACTATTGACCTATAGCTGGGTTTATTTCTATTCAATAATAATAATCATTTGTAAACAATTGTAGGTTTCAAGTAACTATTCTTAATACAAATAATTTTCACAATTAAAAGGTTTGAAGTATTCCTATCTAATACTAATAATTTATAAGCAATTGTTTTAAACAGATAAGCATTTAATACATAATTACAATATCAATGTATTAATCCAATTCAAAATCATTTTAAACAGGTAAACACTTCATATTTAGTTGCAATATCAATGTTTTGAGATCCAATGTGATTCAAAATCATTATAATCCTCATCTCAAACAGATCTATTTGACTGATAGATGGGATCTAACAAGTACTTCCAAGACAGAAAACAATGTAGAAATGCAAGGGTAAACCCCAAATGCTTAAGTGATTGTTACTAGAGCAGAAAGTTAATACGCTTGGGAAATGTATGCATCCAACTATTATCCCTCCAGCTATGGGCAAATTGTAGGGCAAACTGGGCTCATAAACCTTGGTTAGGGAAATCGATCTAGGAGTAGAAAAACTCTGAATTCAAACTTGTTAAACTCTGCTTAAGAAATTGACATTGTGTCACATCCTACTCTTGTGGAGTGGTTTGTAAATATATAGAGATCCCAGGTTCTCAGATCACTAGCTGATTATCTGTAATGTGTTTCATTATTCATAATATTTTTGATAATTCTTTGTCCTTCCTTAGATTGTTACATCTGGATTAATTACAATATTCTTTTTATATTTATGGAACTCATTTTTGTCATATAAAATGATACATACTCATTCCATGATTTCAATTATTAAATTAAATCCAACTCCTTCTGTATTCATTAGTGGACAATGCAAGAAGTTTTGTATCTGAATTAAAAACCAAAATAGGATGAGGTTTTCATTATACAATATTTTATAATTTTGTTTATTTGTATCAGAGGGAATAACTGCTGTGTACAGTGATCCTGTTCTAATGTGGGTATTATCCTAGCAAGCCAGCCTATATATATATATGTATTTACCAACAACTTCGCTCAAGCAAGATGTGACAGAAGGTAAATTTTTAAGCAGAGTTTAACAGGTTTCAATTAAGAGTTTTCCTTCTCCTAGATCAGTTGTCATACCAATGTTAAAGACCCCAGTCTGGCCTACTATTTATCCATAGCTGAAGGGAGAATAGTTGGATTCATACCTTCCCAAAGATATTTGTTCCATATGAAATGCAACCAGACTCGTTCAGGATTTGAACTCGTGTCCGTGTCCATTTCCTTCAACAACAACCATTACACCACAGGCACCTCCAGCTTACATATATTACTGATTTTGCTTGACTAGAATGACTTGTAATATGAATTTATATATTCTCCCTCTAGCTGTGGGTAAATAGTAGGACAGACTGGGCTCTGGGTATGGAAACCGGTCTTGGAGAAAGAAAACTCTGATTTCTAACCTGTTAAACTCGGCTTAAGAAATTGACCCTGTGTCACATCCTACTCTTTTGGAGGGTTTGGTAAATATGTAGAGCAGCAGGTTCTCAAGTCACCTAAACAGTCCTATAGTATAAGGCCTTGTAGTTGCTGTAAAGTGCCTACAATGTTTTAAGGTTTAAGATTCATACAAAGAAGTGATGTGAATTAACAACAAGCAGGAGTATCTAATTTGAGAACAGGGAAGGAAACATCAAGGAGATAAACTGCTTTACATACTTTGAAAGATGGCTGTGTTGATAATGACATCAGGAACTGAAGCAACAAGGCAAGGCATGCATTCAACATGCTTCAACACACCTGACGTATGTTGTGTAATAGATATCATCATCAAAAATGGATTCTGCGATCCAAGTTCAAATACGGGATGAGGCTGTTAATGTCCCCATCCTCAGCTATGAGTAAATAGGGCAGACTAGTCTTTTTAGTCTTGGTATGGTAACTTTAGCACAGTCAGTACAGCATCCGATACTGGTCGCTGTTAAATCAGTGCATGAGTAGCACAACTTGGATAATCTGATCTGTGTAGAAAAGCATCTGGGAGCTGATCATAGGTGTGGTGCTCAACCTCAGCAAAAGAATGATTTAGCACTAGCACAAAGAATATAGACTTGTTGCATAATTGTATGGTGGCGTTGGGCTTTTGACAAGCCCTGTAGCGAGAGTTCTGAGGGGATGGAAAAATACCAGTGACGGTTAATGGCCCCAACTGACCTCAGAGGCGAGAATCTTGTGAGTCATGTGAGAGTTAGTTAATCAGTTTACAACCAGATCTCAGGCAGGACAGACTATTGAAGTCAGTTAGTCTACTGTTGGTTTGAATAACAGCAACTAGCTAAGCACAACTGAAGCAGTGTCCAAGACAGTTGGTATTTATAGAAATCAAGAATGATCCATTCATGCATTTGGGTGATTCCATTCCTTGAGTTCTGATTGGCTGCTTGCTTTCTATGATATTGTGGAGTTTTATAAATACCCTGTCATTCTGCAGTAGAATTGCAACAAGGTGGGATTGTATTAAGTTACAACCGCTTGTTGCCGTGTCTTACCAATTCGACGGTAATTGGAACTTAGCTTGATTATTCTTCACAGACATGTCCTACTTCAGTTATGACACTGTGCAGTGAATTAAAATGGGCTTAAATAAAGCTTTGTCAAAGTAGTAACAAGTCTTGTTAATTAATTATGCATGACTTAAAAGATGCCCTCAATAAGAACCCTTAGAATAGAAGAGACAACAAGAACAAAGAAGATAGGAAGAAGTAATGAAGAACCTAGACGACCACATCATGGCCAAAAGGAAGAAGATAGAGACATGGAATGAAGAACAAGCAAGTAAGTTACACGACTATCTATCTATCTATCTGTCTCTCTCTATGTATCATGAAGTAACTCCCTCTTTCTCTCTATCATGCGAAGAACACTATTGTTTATTTACCCACAACATGAGTATATAACAGACTCCCTCACTGTTTGGCAGATACTGACAATAGGCCACTCCATAGACTTAAGTTTATGGTGTAGGCGTTATTTTCGTATTCGCCTGGGGAGTTGTCTGCCCGTTTAGTTTTGCTGGTTCCCGCTAGGGGCTTTTGATATTTAAGCGGCTGGTTTGAACTTCTCTCTCTCTCTTTTCCTGTTGCTCGACCTACAAGACACTACTATGGGTTAGACTCTGTCTACCCTTCTCGTTGGGGCTTCGGCCCTTAACACTGGCCACTCACTGCTAGTAAGTCATGTATCCATAACTATGTTTTTATGTACATTTAGGTATCTCTTTGATACCTAAATATCTTGTATTTTACCATTCATGAACGTGTCATTATCTCTACTCTTGTATATGTATTTATATTACTTATGTATGTGTTGTACCGGCCGTTCCTACAGTGGAGAATATACAACGGTTCTCACTATAAATAGTGAGACACCAAGTGAAAAGGTTGTACTGTTACCGTTAACGACAAGCTAGTCGTTCCTGTACCATTATTGTAAATACACTTGTCTTATTTTACCCTATCTCGACTTGACTTCTTTTTTACTGTTGGATTAACATCACAACAGTATGTATGTATTATGTACCCTGTTTATCCATGTGCTGTACCATATTAAATGTTTTTTCTATCAACCTTTGTCGGAGTTTTATCTTCAAGTATTACCACTTTGAATCTTACAATAGTAACTGGACTCGGAGAAAGAAAACTCTGAATTCAGACCAGCTTTACTCTGATTAAAAATTGACTTTGTGTCACATCCTGCTTGGTTGACACTAACAATTTCAAAGTAGATACACCAGAACAAGTCTAGAGGACACACAGACAAAACATTGCAAACAAAGAACAACATGCTATTGGGTTGCTTGAAGATATGAAGGATATTTATTCAAGTTCCCATTCATTAAAGACCAATATTAGCATTAGCATTAGCATGTCCAAACGGAAAAAAAAGTTTTACTTGAGAAAGATGGACAGTAAAATGATGACTATGCAGACTCTACTGGATAAAGGCTGTGCAAGAAACAACATCTCTAATGTTCAAAGAACAGAGGCAAAAAAATAGGGCAAGGATGGTTTTTCAGATTGTCATGTGGAACTCCACATTCCACCTACTGAACATGCCCATTTCCAAGGGAGACAATTATCTATATAGGTGTTATATACTCTCTTTATTCTTCTTCTGATCGTCTCGTTCTTCCTCTTCCTTCGTTCTCTTTGTCTAATGTGTAGTCTGTGCTTCGTATATAGTCTGGAACTTTCGTTCACTCTGGTCGGTGCATGTCAGTTGGTCGTGGTTTCTCTCGGGATTTCTCGTCTATCATAAGCCCTGGGTCATTTGGTAGTTTTTTGGATAAATAACCCAAGACTTCGATTTTCTTTATATCATGTTTTTATTTTGAAATCCCCATCCAGACTACTGTGCAGATTAAGTACGGCAGCGCGCTTAAGCGTGACTTACACCTTCGTGGTTCGGCTAATACTAATAAACTAAAACTAAACCAGAAGAGGGCCTTCTCCACCGATTCTCACGGTGTCCATCGGAAAGGAGATCAAGATGAGGCCAACCCATGTCACTCAATCCTCCATGACATCGTACTCAAGGTTGCCGGCTGTAACTCATTCAGCCATTTTGGTTTCTACACTAACTGTACATAAGTGTTAGGGTACTAACAATTATATAACATAGGGAAATAGTGATATAGAGTTTTAATTCCTTCACTGAATCACTATATTTATTAGTGTCTATTCATTCTTTTTTTAGCACTACAGCACTGAGATGTAATGTTTATCATCATAGGAAATGGACATAGTGACCCAAGTACAAATTCTTGACAAAGTTGTTTGAATTTCACATAGCGCAAATACCCTTGTTAACAGTATCCATCCAACTATCCCCCCTCCAGCTATGGGTAAATAGTAGGGTAGACTGAGCTCTTTAATCTTGGTATGGCAACCGGTCGAGGAGAAGGAAAACTCTGAATTCAAACCTGTTAAACTCCACTTAAAAAAAAATTGACCTAGTGTCACATCCTACTTGTGCGGAGGGGTTGGTAAATACATACACCTCTGTGAACTCATACATATATGGTGTAACGGTTATCATCATGGAAAACAAACTTGGTGAGCTGAGTTCAAATACTGGATGAGGCAGTTTGTATTTCACTTTGTGCTAATTCCCCAGTGAAAGGCATGTATCCATCTCTTTCTCTCAACTATAGATAAATCATCATCACCATCATCATCAGGTTGTGCTGATAGCATGGATTCCCATAACTCTTGCTACCTATCCCTATCAGTCATTGCTCCTAGCAGGTCTTCAGTGTAGCATCCAGAATCTGCACAAAGCTGATTGATGAAGTTTTTTATGGGTCGGCCTACACTGGTGTGTTTGTGTGTAGGTGTCTACCGGAGAATGTTACTTATTTGTTCATCCTTAGTTCTCCAGAGGTGTCCAGCATGGCTTGTTCATCTTGCTTGAAGGGTTTGTGGGATACAAAGTAAGTGGCTGTACAGTCACTTTTTTTGTGGGTTGCTGTTTCCAGGATTTGAAAAATAGGTAAAACTGGCCAAGTAAAAAGAAAATTCTGAATTCCAGCTAGCTGAGCTCTGATTAAAATTGATCTTGTATCACACATTGCCTGTAGCAGAGGGTCGGGTAAATAAAGACATCTCTGAAATAAGATCAGGTCATTAGTCTTGGTATGGAAACTGGCCTAGTAGAAAAAAATTCTGAATTCCAACCAGCTGTGCTCTGATTAAAATTGATCTTGTGTCACACATTGCCTGTAGCAGAGGGGTCGGGTAAATAATAGACATCTTGAACACCAAGACATTGTCTCTGAAATAAGATCAGAATAGGTAAATAGGTAAATAGTGGCAGAATGAGGTCTCTATGAAACTGGCCTAGTAGAAAGAAAATTCTGAATTCCAACTAGCTGTGCTCTGATTAAAATTGATCTTGTGTCACACATTGCCTGTAGCAGAGGGGTCGGGTAATAATAGACATCTTGAACACCAAGACATTGTCTCTGAAATAAGATCAGAATAGGTAAATAGGTAAATAGTAGGGCAGAATGAGGTCATTAGTCTTGGTATGGAAACTGGCCTAGTAGAAAGAAAATTCTGAATTCCAACCAGCTGTGCTCTGATTAAAATTGATCTTGTGTCACACATTGCCTGTAGCAGAGGGGTCGGGTAAATAATAGACATCTTGAACACCAAGACATTGTCTCTGAAATAAGATCAGAATCCATGTGAAGGCAATTATCCTAACTAGATCTGAGTAATGGAAAGTGACTAAATCTATTACCAATAAGCACAAGACCTTTGTAGGCAGGTGCTTATGACACACCCTGAACATCAGAAGGCCTGGGATTTCCAGCACCCAGCCTATGGGAGAGAACACCTTCAACCAGGATATGAAGAAGTAAACAAAGTGGGGGTAGACTAGACACACCCAACACAAACTAGTCAGTAATGTCATGAGACAGGCTTGAACTGGAATCCAAAGTGAAAGAAAAGTTGGGAAGCTAAAAGATATCAGTTAAGAGTGAAGCAAAAGAAGCTGTTCAGGTATGGGCTCAACTCAGGGGAGTGGCCAAGAACAGCCACTGCATTAGTGACTTTATGTATCTAAGATTTACTAAGAGTCTACAGAGATAAACATAGTTGATTATTGGTTTGGTGGTTGGTTTTGAAGGCTATAACAATGCAAGTGTAAAGAAAAATGAGGTAACTATGAGGTGGTTTGTCTACTTTTGATTTATTTTCTTTATATATTTCAGGACAAGATTCCTTCGTTAGAAGATTTCTGAAAGCTAAGTTCTGGAATTTGTGGCTAGGATCTGTCCATACTCATTATGGACAGATCCTAGCCACAAATTCCAGAACTGTTCCAAAACAAATTCAGGATCTGTCCATACAGTTGCATTCAACAGTATCATACTGTTGAATGCAACTGTATGGACAGATCCTGACGAAGGGATCTTTTTCCGACTAGTAGTTGAATCATATGTATGCTGGGAGATCATACGAAATGAGCGATGGAGAAAGTTGCATACAACAGTCTGATACTGTTGAATGCAACTGTATGGACAGATCCTGACAAGGGATTTTTCCTAATGTATAATATATATATATATATAATATATATATATATATATATGAATAAATTTTTGGTACAAGAGAATTTATAGCATATTACAAGTAGTGGAATCATATGTATGCTGGGAGATCATACGAAAATAAGGGATGGAGAAATAAAACAATGTTTTATTACAAAAATAAAATATGGGGTGGTATGAAATACAAGGGCCCTTTCGTCCGGTTCTTTTCAAGTATAATCACTGGCGGCAATTAAAAGTCAGATTGTATAAGAGAAATATTCTTGAAACAAATGGAGGGAGAGTGGGGAGCCAGAGGGAAAAAAAAAAAGAAAAAAAAATTTTTTTTTGTAAACCCCTCAAGTCACACCAGGATTGGAAATATCTCCCAGTAGGTATAAGGAGTGTCTAGGTCTTTGTCTACATAGGGCAGGATGATGGAATAAGATATAAATAGCTTCAAGAATACTTAAACAGAGAAACACTCATCTGTGTAGTCAGCCCTACAGGTATTTATAGATAGTAAGTGTTTATCAATGGCAGAATATATATATATATATATATAAATAATATATTATAAAATCATGTGCTTAGTAATATATCACTAAATTTATGTGGTTAATAATATATTCATAACATTGTATGCCTATTATTAGATTTATGTGTTTGATAATATATTTGTAACATTATAAGGTTAGTAGTATATCACTAAATTTATATGGTTAATAGTATCAGAACCACAAGATTCTGGGTTTGATACTATCCCTTGCCAACTCAATGCATGAGTAGCAAAGCTTGGATCTGTGCAGTAAAGTGGGGAGCTGATGGTAGGTGTGGCACTCCACCTCACACACAAAATAATCTCCCTAGTCTAGCGCTAGTGAAAAGGCGGATATATTCCCTCACTGTCCGGCTCATACCGACAATAGGCCTCTCTACCTACTTTACTTTTTTATTGTTGTTGGCAACCTTCCGTCTATTTAAGACAATGGTGTAGTGTCCATTTTTTGTTGTTGTTTACCTACAGCTACGTGAGTGGCTGAACAGACCGATCTTTCCTCTCTTTTTCACTCCCTTTTGTTCCTTGTTTGACGAGGAGGCGCCAGGTCGCACAGTCTTCTGCACAAGCCTCCCATGTGTTTATGTCAATGTGACATGTCTTCATGTCTCTCTTGCAGACATCTTTGAAGTGTAGACGTGGTCTCTCTACCGGTCGGGTGCCCTCCACTAGTTCACCATACAGTATGTCTTTGGGGATGCAGCCTTTGTCCATCCTCCTGACATGGCCAAGCCAGTGCAGGCGTCTCTTGCAGATGATGGTGGGCATGCTGTTTATGTTTGCTCATTCCAGCACTTCTGTGTTGGGGACTTTGTCCTGCCAGTGAATGCGTAGAATGTGGCTTTTTTTTATAAAGTTAGTAATATATCATTAAATTCTTATGGTTATTAAGATATCAGCAACATTATATTGTTAGTAATATGTCTCTAAAGTTATCTTATTATAATGGAAATCGGTGTCTGTTTATGTCACAATACCCTCAGGAATTGTGTAATTTTGTTAATTATATTTAATTTATAGTTAAAATCATTAATTTATACACAGAATAATAAACCTTATTCATTATGTCTCTATGAAAATCTGAGTAAAATTTGCCTCAAAACAGCCCATGTTATAAGTGCATTTATAAATCCTTCAATGTGCCTTATATATCACCAAGAAAAATAGGTTTACATAATATATGTTGTGGTCAATTTGCATACTAGTTTTAACAAAACCAGGTTTAATAAATAATTACTTTGTGTTATTGATCTCTAATATTATTGTTTTATTCTCCAAAGTATTAAAATCAATCCTATGAATGATTTTATATAAAAAAAACAATTAAAATATAATTAAAATAAGTGTAATCTTTTTATATGCATTCTTATTTAATTTCATTAGTCTTTCTAATTTAATATATTTCATTACATTAAAACTTAAATACATATGCCTGTTGGGCACATATTCTTACTAGTGCTGTTAATAATATATTACTAATATCTATCTATCTATCAAAACTGACAATATGATTGAGTAAGCATTTTATTGCCAATGCCTCAGTATGAAGTGTTATTATCAGAGAATTTCCCTTGGGCTAACATGATAATGATATGCCCTCATGACACACCCTGAATATTTTCACCAACCTATGGGAGAGAACTAATCAAAATGCCTTCAAGCAGGATACAAAGAAGTGAAAATGGAGGCAGACTAGACACACACTACACAAACTATCTCGCAATGTCATAAGTTGGTTGGTTGGATTTTACAGCATGTCAACCCTTGTTGGGTTATTTTATGCCAAAGATGTTTTGTCTTATCCAGCTCCAGTCTACCCTACTTTCACTTTTTCATATCCTGGTTGAAATTGTTCTGATTAGTTCTCTCCCATGCATTATCAGAAAACTGATAGTAGAATTATCTTCCCCTGCTGCTAGGGGGTGAATCGCCAACATTGTATGTTGGCGGCAAAATCAAACCCCATCACTTATCCGAAGGCTGTTGACATGAGGAGTCACTTTAACAAGGGCTCCATCCACCGCCACTTCAAAGAGCAGTTAACCAGGCGAGTCGCTCAAAAAAAGCACTCCCCAACACTTTTACTTATCAGACGAGAACTGACCAGGAGAGACGCATTTTTAACTGCACTCCAAAACCACAGCGAGTAGAATCCCTTTCTAGCGCCACTTCACCAACAAACTGTTAATTTCACCTCTCAAGATAAGTCTTGTAGCAAATGCCATTTTTGTATCTTTGTTTAATACATGTGTATAATTCCCATTTGTGTTGTTTGTCTTCTATCATCCGAAATAATTGCTGATCACGGGAGATTTAAGAGCTCCCTACGATCCCCATAATTCCTCTTAGCATTGGTGTTGGATACAAATTCAGACTTTTCCTTATCCTTGACCAATTTCCCTTAGAAAGCCTCCCAACTCTTCTCTCCCATATTTTAATTAGCCTTTTCAGTTATTGGTTCCCATACATATTTACCAACCCTTCTGCATGAGCAGAATGTGACACAAGGTCAATTTCTTAAGCGGAGTTCAACAGGTTTGAATTCAGAGTTTTCCTTCTCCTAGACTGGTTGCCTAACCAAGGTTAAAGAGCCCAGTCTGCCCTATTATATACCCATAGCTGGAGGGAGAGTAGGATTCATACCTTTCCCAAGGGTATTAGAGCTAAGTGAAATACAATTACCATATCAAGGATTTGAACTCGGGTTGACGAGTCCATTTCCCATGACTTTAACCATTACACTACACGCTTCCTATTGGTTCCCATATTGTGTTCATCTCTACACATGGTCAACTCAGCCTCACATCTCCCCCAAAAAACACCCTATTTTTTAATTTTTTAGAATAAGAAAAATAGCATTGTATTGTATAAAAACATAATAAAATAGAATCTAATGAATTATGTGTCGTAATATGTAATATGTATTGTAATAGGTTTATTTTTTTTTGTGGTATATTTTCACAGTTTATAAGTAACGTTGTCCTTTTTTCCGAGCGCTACTACGATAACATCCACGTGCCTCAAAATTTACAGTGCTAAAATGGTGTTGATAGAAATTATAACACGAGAAAATGTCGTCACAACTGCTAGCCTTTATTTCCAGGGTAGGTTCGTCTCGTGTGCTGTATCGGAGAGGAGGAAAGGCAGAGAGAAAGAGAGAGAACACTACTTGATTATTGGGACCCCATACTAGCCACTAGAGGCCCGATCTGTACCCTACGACAGCGGAAGGCAAAAAGAGGCCGATACATTTCTTCGTTGTTCCACGTCACCATCAACACCCGACTTCCGGTTGCGGTCAACATCCGACATCCGGTTGCCACTCAATTCTCATCACGCTACGGTCAAACCATCGTCATCCTGTTTTGTTAGTAGTCCTAGCTCACAAAAGTTAATATACCCATCTTGCAACATTTATAAATGATATTTTTCTTTGGCATAATAAATTTGGAAAATAAAATGTTTTTAGTAAACTTATCTACATAAGCGAATCTGAAGGTTACAGTTTACTCATACCTCAAATTTTAACTCTCAACACAAAGCAAAAAACTCAGAAAACTTGTAAGTTGGGGCAGTCATAAGTCAAGGTACCACTGTATATAATTTATTACTGTTATATTATGCTGGTCTGAAAACTCAGTTATTTCATCTTGACCAACACTTCAAAAATAATTATGGCCTTATTCTAGATTTGTTGTTAAAGCAACAAATACATCAATGTGTTTTTGCTTTCAATTATTGCACAAACAAGTTAGACCAAAGGATTTTTTTTTATAATGGAAAAATATTTGATTACTCGCCCTTGGCTAAAAATTGATGCCTTATGCTGAACTAAGCTTTGTTGCCATTGGAAACCAGAATCCTATCAAATGCCAAGCCTCTTTACAAGCAGCACCATTTAGCAACAAGTATTCTGATTTTGGCTCTCCCAAAGTTGACAACAGTGGCATGAAAGCCATCATACTCAAATATCAAAGTCGCCTCTTTTTCCTGTAGAAGTTTTACTCTGATTACATATATATATATATATATATATATATATATATATATATATATATATTCATAGGTAGATGATATCGAGTGTTTCCCTATGAGGAGGCAAAGAAATGTCAAAATAAATTTATATCTGTACCAAGGTATCCATTTATTCACACACACACACACACACACATATATATATATTATATATATATATATATAGAGAGAGAGAGAGAGAGAGAGAGACTTGGACATCTACACTTGAAAATTATAAAGGAGAAATATTATGTGGTTTTTAACAAACCTTGCTTAAACAATATATATATATATATATATATATATATATATATATATATATATAAAAATAATTTACCAAAAATCAGAGAATTATCGGATTTTAATGAAATTTTCAGTGTTTATTTATCAATGAATGATCTTTATAATGCATTATTTATTTTATGACGAAAATAGATAAAATGACGAAAATAAATGCTTTGCGCATGTGGATTGGCGTAGGATTAGAGAGAAAAATAAAAATATTAAAAATGATAATTTTCAACTAGTCAGAGGCGTTCACACCTAAAAAGAAGTTATCAAGAGACCCCTTTTTGGAGCCTATCTAAACTCTATATAAGAGAAGGTTTTCAAAGAACAGTAGATGAAGAAACAACTTGCCTGAATACTCCATGCATTTCATGTTAAAGAAATATGCCCATAACTGCATAAGGTATTATAAGCTATATCTTTCTATATCTCTAAATAACCTGACTGCTGATTTGATTCTGAACACAAAACTCTTTCTTTCTCAGTTTGAGACAACTCAACAACTCTACTTATTTTATTACATGAACATTTAAAAAAGCATTTCTGCAGGACTTTGCCCAGTATTCTTGATTATTGTAAATTTTTTTTCAATACACATTTTATTTGTTAAATATATGAGTTCTTTGTTTTTTTCCCCTTTATACATGTGTCCTTATAGTGTGATGAGTAAATTACCTAAATACATACACACCATAAACCGATAACCTCTGACTCATCCACTATATATATATATATATATATATATATATATATATATATGCTCTATCAATGATATTGAGCACACTTTATTCATGAATATAGCATAATATATAATCAATATTAATATATCATCATCATGTCATGCTGGCAGCATGGATATCCATGACAATCTCTCGACAACCATCCCTATCTGTCATCGCCTCTGGGAGGTTCTCTGCACAACATCCAGAATCCATGCAGAGCAAATCAATGTAGATCTTTGCTGGGTGGCTCACACTGACATGCCCATTTGCAAGTTTCCACAGGAGAATGTTGCTTATGAATTTGACCTTACTTCTCCAACAGTGTCAAGCATGTCTTGTTCATCTTACTTGGATGGTTTGCATGATAGGTGGCAAGTGGCCATATAGCTGCTTTCTTGTGGGGTGTTGTTTCCACGATTTGTTTAAGACCACATGCAGCATTCTTGTGCAATTCCCATCTAGTTTAGTCTCTAGGTGCTTTATTAGGGTCCAAGTGGTGCAGCCGTACAGTAGTATTGATACAACTATGGCTTGGGAGAATTGTTGCTTTAACTAACACACACACACACATATATATTATATATATATGGTATTTGTGGAAAAAAGTGACTTACCGGTGAAAATGGTCACAGTGGTTAGTTGATTCAAGTTTCACAAATAAGGCAGCGATATAACAAATATAAAGTGCTCAATATGTTAGTAGAGCAAATTTATTAACATAAAGGTACACGGTAATAACCTACTCGAGTTTCACCATAAGGATCTTCAGGGTTACATCCACTGGATTAATCAAAATATTGATTAATGGCAGTCGATTACACGTGTGTAGACACAGTCAGTGGTGCTTAGTGACTGTCAATTTCTCACCTATGTAATCATTGGACCAATGATTGCATAGCCAAGAAACTGACAGTCATAAAGCATTGTTGACTCTGTGACTACACTATATTTACTTATATATATATACTCTATCACTCTATATATTGACACCTATATGATTTTCCCAACCCTATTGCCCTTATGGCAAGCCCCAACCCCTTTTTATCATATGTGTGCTAGAAGGCGGTGGCTGTGGGTCTACATGTCCTGGGAATGACGTTAAACTCTATTGATGGTGAGGTTCCAGTTTTGGAGGTTTGGGGAATGCGGAGCACCCCTTCATCACCATTGCTCTCGGGTCCACTCTGCCCCGGAGTGGTAGTACCTGTTAGGGTCCCATCTATGGGTTAAATAGAAAAATGTATTTATAAAAAAATTGTATTATCCATTAAAAATTGATTTATTTCAAATCTTTATTGGCATTAAATGACCCACTGAGGTTGATATGCCGTAAAACAAAACAAACAAACAAATCTATATATTGAGCATTCTTAATTTATAAATATAGCAAACTATGATATATATATGAGGGTAATCCCAAAAGTAAGGTTTCCAAAATACTGGGGATACAAAGAAACTGTTCATGCACCTATTGGCAATACTGTTGAGTTGTTGTGCATACACATGCCCCTGCCTCTGCCCCTGCTCACACATCACTGCCAAGCTCAGTCTTGGTTTGCAGTCGTTTCTGATGGAACTCCCCAACTGAAGCTACTCCCTATTGTGAAGTTCGCATAGTTATTCGGTTTTAAAATGTGAAAGGCATTAAACCAATTAAAATTTATCTCCAATTAATGGAAGTGTATGGAGAGTCGTAGATGAGTTAAAAACTTCAGTAAGTGATATAAGAAGTTTGCAATGACAGCGAAGTTCAACACTTCCTCAGTGACATGGTGGTGAGCTGGTATGACATGGACATTCAAAAACTGCCAAAGTGCCTTGAAAAATGCATTGACTGAAATGTAGAAAAATAGATACACATTCAAACTTTACATCATTGACAATATAACAATAAACATTCCTGTGATTTCTAAATATTTTGGAGACCTTACCTTTAGAATTACCCTCCTATATATATATATATACATATATATATATATATATATATATATAAAGGGCTGGGTTAGCTCTGTTGGTAGAGCGTTTGACTAGAAACCACAAGGTTTCTAGTTCGATACCGGTCCTCGCCAACTCAGCGTATGAGTAGTACCATGGATCTGTGTGGTAAAGTAAGGAGCTGGTGGTAGGTGTATCCTTCCACCTCAGTTGCTAAAACAATCTCCTTGATCTAGTGCTAGTGAAAAGGGGTTAGACTCCCTCGCTGATTGGCTGATATCGACTTTAAGCCACCCCGACATCTATATATATATATGTATGTATGTATGTATATATACATATTTGGTAAAGAAAAAAACTCAAATATCATAAAATGGGCTTCTTCAGACTGCAACTTTATTGCAACTAAATGCTTTTCAATAAAGTTGTAGTCAACAACTTTATTCCTGAATTATGGTTCATTGAGCTCTCGATATATTTAACATTCTGTTGTTAAAAAAGGTTCAGCTTAGAATCATTTCTAGCACCAACTTACCTGTTGCTGCACACTCATCAACACCCTTTAGACTAAGTCCACTAAAAATCTCAAATCCCCGCATAGTACAATAGCACTTCATTTAACACCTTATCACACAACCTTACACACCTCAAATGCATCTTATTAGAACACACATTTCAACAACACAATCTAGAAAACAATCAGAAACTAAATGGATTCTAAAATTACAAACGCACGTGAAGGGATTAAAGGCAGATATCGGAATTCTCCGTTATTACAAATATTTCACAAACGCTGCCACTGTCGATAACAACAGAGACAAAGAAACCATTGAACAGTAACATTTGACAAAGGGTATCTACCAGTGAATCCAATACTCCATAATATCGAGTTCATTCATTTATTTATTTTAATGCTTCACAATAACGCCCAATTTAAAAAAAACATTTAAAAATATATATATATATATATATATATATATATATATATATATGTGTTGGTTGGTTTTGAAGGCTGTCACAATGCAAGTGTAAAGAAAAAAGAAGGTAACTATGATGTTGTTTGTTAACCTGTTACTTTATTCTTAATATTAACAAACAACATCATAGTTACCTTCTTTTTTCTTTATACTTGCATTGTGACAGCCTTCAAAACCAACCAACATACCAATATAAACACAATGCTCCAAGCAAATTACAAAACCCTTTTATATATATATATATATAATTTAATATACCAAGCGCATTGGTAGATCCTTGCGGAGAGAAAAAAACCCAGCCTACCAAACATCAACCAGGAAGAAAAAAATTTTTGAAAAAAAGAAAGGACCAAGATATTCGTACCAACAAAAAATAATCTATTGGTACTTGGCCAAAAGAAAAAACCATATTAGGAGAAAGCCTCGATACCTAAGTAGAGCCAAATAACAAAGATAATCTAATGAGTCAGATGAACCTACTATTAGTTTCGCATAAAGCTCTTCAGGGCTAAAATCTGAGTCTGATTTTAGCCCTGAAGAGCTTTATGCGAAACTAATAGTAGGTTCGTCTGACTCATTAGATTATCTTTGTTATATATATATATATATGTGAAAATAAAATGGAAATTAATCCGACAGTATGAATAAGGTATAATGAAAAAACAAAAGATGTTTACAACTGAAATAGGCTCATATGATATTTCATAAACATCTTTTGTTTTTTCATTATACCTTATTCATATATATATATATATATATATATATATAGGTAAATCAACAGGTTAGTTGGTGTTAGATATATATATAAAGAACTCTTTAATGATAGTCTTGACTTAACAACAAAATCACTGTTTATGTTTTCACTCATATAGACATTCTGGTTTAACAACTACATTAACACTTTCAAACTCTATGACCCTTTGTGAACCTTCCTTAACCTTTCTAAACCTTCCTTAACCTTTCTAAACCTTTTCTTATTTGTTGTAAATATGGTAAATGAATAGTTGTTATTTAGAATATACACAACTTATCTTCCTTTCTTTATGTTAAAAAAAAAAACATAACCATTTCAATAATGTCTGCAGGTTAATAAATCATTTCAAGGAACATTGCATTTTAGACATGCAATAATAAATTTGTTTAATGAAATGATTTAACTGAATTATACTTAACTGTAACCAAGTGATTCCCAACCTGGGGTGTATGTTTCACTGAGGGGCAATTTGACTTTTAAGGAGATGCCATTGAGACTAACAAGGTCTGGGTTCAAATTTTCAATTTTCATTTTATTGAAATATTTATATAGAAATTTTCTCTTTATGTCTTTTGTTTATTTCAATTGCACTTTTCATAAATGGCTTGTTTTTGTGAAGCTTGTTTAAACCAATGTATTTGCATTTTAAGCTTCTTCATATCAAACAGAGTTCACTTTTTAAATTATAAGAATTATATATTACCATATCCCCCATATGGTAATATATAATTCTTATAATTTAAATTTTATAATTAAATTTTAGGTGTAAATGTAAGGGTTACAGCAGGGTTCCCAACCTTTTTTTTTACCATGCCCTACCTAAGGGCATGGTAAAAAAAAGGTTGGGAACCCTGCTGTAACCCTTACATTTTTGCCTTATTTGTGGTTAATTTTAAGTACAGTTCAGATAAAAAAAATATTGTTTAGAATTTAATATTTACAAAAAAGGGGGGAAAACTCAATTTTTACACCAATCCAGTTGACCCTACTTCTACTTTAAATTTTTTTTATATGTGATCATCATAAATCAAGTTTTATCAAATCAAATAAAAACAAAACAAAACAAACCATTAATACATCATTTAAAGAGTCTATTGTTAAAATATAACTGTTTTCACGTGTTCTCCCTCCATCCACATCTCCTTCGTTTTATTTTTTATTTTATTTTAAAGTAATCTGATATTTTCCCAAACTCCTTGTTCTGGAATTTTGGGGCAAGGCAGCTTTTGCTTAAAAGAACAGTCCTGTAAAAAAAAGTGCGCCAACACTTATTCATATTCGTAGATACCTACGCAAACGGCTTAGCTGAAAAAAAATGCACACTTTTTATTTCATATTGCTAAATTCAAAGATAATGCATTTGAAGCAACAGTAAGGATAATCGAAGTAGTGTAGGAGTTAAGTTATTTTTTGCCACGAGTAGTAGCACAGTTGTTGCCCCTTAAGGAAGTGATTCGCGCGCAAATAGTGCGTCGACCGAATCCCTGTGCGCATTAATTCATACCAATGTCGTATTAAGTTTAAATGGCCGACGTAGAAGTGTTATCATGTTGGGGAAGCTTCCCTAGCGATTCTGGGATCTTTGCGGCCTGTGCAAACCAATCTAGGTAAGAAAATGGGTCTTAAATGGCATGGCACTAATCTCTGTTGCTTTGATGACGCTTGTAAATGCATGCTCTGTAATATCACCCACGCTTAAACCATGCTATTATTGTGATGGTGTAGTTGTAGTAGTACTATTGAATTGCAGTTGTAAAAATGTTCGAGTCTTGTATTCACCATATGACAATATATATATGTATATACATATATTTGACTGATACTTTTATAGGAATCACTGAGATTCTTTTGAGTCAATGCATAGTTCGCTTGGACATTTATTCAGTGTTATACCGTCTGCATTTTACCGTAAAACATTTGCAATCTATTTATTTAGTTTGTGCAAAATAGTAGCACTTAAAAATATTTACCTCAATGATATCACTCCTGTAAACTGGCTTATTTTGGTTATGGTTGCAACACATTTAAACATAAATATTTATTTATCTTTGTTTGTTGATACTTTATACGCCTTCTCAGGGTTTTTATCGGATTGTAAAGATCTTTTAAACTCGCTTTAAAAGAACTATACAAACATAGACATCAATAATATTCGTAAAAGCAACACAATACTACAGTACAACTAGTGGTACTACATCAACTAAAGCGACACCCTTCATTTTAGTGATATACCTGTAATGTGGTTTTTATTATTTGTGAACATAATTAAATTTATGTTAAAGTCATCGATGAATATATAAAATGACCTGTTTAGTTTTGCAATTATAAAGTATTGCACTAGAAATGACGATCAGTAACGACAATTTAAGACGTGATCAAAACATGGTTAAAAAAAACAACAAAAAAAAAACTACACATCTGCCGCCCCCAGATAAACAGACAGGTTTTCAGTTCTTCGTATGTATTTCTCGATAGCCAGATTTTTGCTTATATTTTGATATTTGTTTTGGTTGGAATTAATATTTAGGGTTATAAAGCTCCGGTGTATGTCTTGTGTCGACCTGTTGAGTTGAGAAATGTTTGGACTCTGAAAAGTGAATGAGAGAGAAATAAGGGTAACAACACCATCAGGAACACATGGTCGAAAGAGCAGAGCTTGATAGCATTTTTTAATTTTTTTTCAAAACAAGGCTGCTTGAAATTTACCTTCTTGAACAACCAGCCTTATTTTATTTTACTGCTGTCTCACCCCGCGCCTATAGGGTGTTTATTTATTTATTTGTTTATTTATTTAAACACTTTTGTGTTGCACCTGTTGCGTTTATATCACAAGATCCGGTCTTTTTACATCTAGTTTAAGTCCATGGTAGAAAAAAAAAAAAAAAAAAAAAAAAAAAAATTCTAAACATAACCTCTTATGACAGCATGGACCCACCTACCAACGTCTCTTCTCTTTCCAAATAAATAGCTATGATCTATCTATATTATTGAATAAGTGCTATTTTGGTAATGTTTTTTAAAAAGCTTTTTTTTTTTTTTTTTTTACATTTTTATTTATCTAAAATTTTTTTCCCCCAAGATTACTATTAGAATTTATATCCTTACACGACGAGAAAAGAAGATAATAGAAAAGCCCCCCCCCCAGCTATGATGTATGTATCTCTATTATTGAGTAAGTGCTATTTTAGTCATATTTGTTAATGATTTTTTTTTTCTAAATTTTCTTTTCGTATTGGAAGGATATAAATTCTAATCTTGGAAAAAGAAAAAAAAAAAAAAAAGAAAAAAAAGAAAAAGCCCCCCCCCAAAAAAAAACCCTTAACTATTAAAATACTGTTTTAAGTATTGAATGATTGTTCCCTGGTAGGGAATCCCTGTGGATAATGACTACTGTACTGGCCTTTTAAAATAATATTTCCTCAATTCCTATAGACATTAATGATAAATTAAATATCTATATTTATGATTAAGTTTTATGGACTCTACAAGATAATCATTTTGCAGCTTTACTTATCAAATAATTAATTTCTATTTTTTTAAAAGCTTTTTATTTTATATTTCTTCTTTTTTTTTTTTTTTTTTTTTTTGTTTGCTTTTTCCAAAAAATCACATCCAAATGCTGTCAAAGATTTTCAAACAATATACCATTGATATATCGACTAAAGATTTATATAAAAATATTTTTGAATTTTCAGCTTATAAGTAAAAGTGCAATATTGAATTTCCAGCCCCTAACATATCTGTTAACATTGCTAGATAGGATAAGGATATAAACTCTTGTTTGCCAGACATGATAGGATCAATCATAAGGCATGCAAACCTACAATAATATTTTCATTGTCATGCAATTATTTCCTAACATTTCGGATAAATTTTCATTCAGTCTAGGAGACCAAAACAAATCCATATATTAATATTCGTGTTCCTTAAAAGTACGACCTTATCATCTTGCAATACTCTCTGGTTAAAAATGAGACCATCCAAATCATCCAAGATGAAATGCAAAAATGTAGATCCTGATTATCTGATGTTACTTATATGCGGAATTCTCATTTCTTATGAGTGTCGTCACCTCAGCTAAATAATTGATCATTCTGTTTTTATTATAAAGAAAGAGAAGAAAAAAGACATGCTACACAGAAAATATAAGAAAGAAAGATAGAGAGTAGGTGGGCGTGCGGAAGTGATAATGTTAATCTATTTCAATCAAACTTAATGAAAAATGAAAAAAAGGAAAAAAAAAAAAAAAAAAAAGAGTGAGTGAGAGTTAAATCAAGATTATTATACTTTTTACATATTGAATTATTTCTGCTATAGCTCTTAAGTAAACATATCTAACGTTGTAATCAAAATTAGATTATCATACTGTGATATATCCACAAGTCCTGCTAGTTTATTAACAATACACTTGGATTAAAAAAAAAAAAAGAAGAAAAACCCGAAAACAAATAAATTTAGAAAACATAGAAAAAGATTTTGTTTTAGTGTTGTAAAGTAGATTGATCAATTTAATATGCACGTAGCTGTATAAGAATAGATAATGTCTATTTATTTATTAATATTTTTGTGTTTTGTAGATCAATAAATGTTTAATTTCTTTTGTTCAGCGTTGAAGAAATGAATGAAAATTTATTATTGTTTAGTTAAAAAAATCACTTTATCTTTTGCTGGAAAAGTGTGCGTGCGTCCCCATCTCCATCACAACCATCAACCTTTATCTTGGTCAACTGCAGGACCCAGTTCTTCCTTGAGATTTGTAAAACACCTGGAGTAATGGGCCTTGTTTTGTTATGCTGCCCCATGACATGTTGGCTGAGGTTTGAATTCAGTTTTCCTTTTCCTAGACTGGTTGCCCAACCAATGCTGGCGATTCTAGTCTGCTCTACGATTTGATCCATAGCTAAGAGGAAAAGAAATGGGTTCATGCTGTTATCAACGACACTTGTTAGAAGTGAATATAAAGTCTTGGACAAAATCTGAATTTAGCTTGGAATCCACTCACTGATTGCATTTTACATGTTGATAACCATTGCACCTTGTGTATGTATATTCCACCTGTCTACTACAGACAGGATGACACCCATAGTATAATGATTATTATTGTTGGAAATAGACACAGCAACACTAGTTCAAATCCTGGACAAGGCTGTTTGCATTTCGCATAGCGCTAATACTCTTGAGAAAGGTATGAATCCAACTATTCTTCCTCCCTGCTATGGCTAAATAGTAGGGCAGACTGGGCTCTTTAACCTTGACATGGCAAGGAAAACTCTGAATTCAAACCTGTTAAACTCTGCTTTAAAAAATTGATCTAGTGTCACATCCTTCTTGTGCAGAGAGGTTGGTAAATACATACTACAGGCAGGATGTGACACAAGGTCAATTTTTAAGCAGAGTAAAGCCGGTTTGAATTTAGAATTTTCATTCTTCTAAACTGGTTGCCTAATCAAGGCTAAAGTGTCCAGTCTGTCCTATTTACCCATAACTGGAGGAATAAGAAATGGATTCATGTCTTTCCTAAAATCATTAGTGCAAAGTGAAAAACAAACAGCCTAGTCTAGGATTTGAACTCGGATTGCTGATTCCATTTCCTAAAGCAATAACCATTATGCTAAGTACACCTCCATACATGTATGCATATACAGATGAACCTATTTCAAAAACTGTGAGACAGAAATGACCCTAGTATAATTTAGGTTACTTTGATACCCCAGAAATCTTATAAAAGCAATTGTCACTTTTTTTTTTTTTGTCCGTCTGTTTGTACCTGTAATGGGCTCCAAATACACAGTGTAAAAAAGAAAAAAACTAAAGAAAAGAAAATGATCACTGTATGATATGAAGTTAAACACTGAGAAATATTAATTTCCATGATCTCTAGTGAAGGCTGGGGAATGCTGCTACCTTATCCTGCCATTACTAGAAATATCATGTATCATCATCATTTATTCTTGATAAATAAAAATAAGTTCTGAATGCTTTATTGCTATTGTAGCATCATCACCAATTGGAAATGGTAAGTTAGGTCATTGTAAAGGGAGAGGATTAGGTGTCAGTATATTTGCATATATATATATATATATATATATATATATATATATATATATATATATATAAAGTCCGGAGTAAAAACAAGCTCTGAAGATGATTTTTATAAATCGAAATATTGTTCAATATTAGCTATGAATATGATATAAAATATTTTCATTTTAACAGCATTGTGTGTTTTCATATCCTTTTATCTATCTATCTATCTATCTATATATATATATATATATATATATATATATATATATGTGTGTGTGTGTGTGTGTAGAAAAACTAAGATTTCCAAAAAGATGAATTTGTTCTTGATGGTAAAGTCTTAAAATATTTTTATTTTTTTTTTTTTTTAATAAACTTTCATCAAGACATTAAGATGAAAAGATTGTCTGAACAGTGATGGGTGTTTTTTTTTTTTTTTTTTTTTTTTTTTTTAGATAACAGGGGTTGGGAACTTATGTATATAGAAAGGCTCATAACCATATTTTGAACATGTATATAATTATCATTTTTTTCTTTCTTATGTCTTATAAGAGTTTAAAAAAACGTTTTTTAAAATTGTCAGCCAAAAATGTTATCCTTTATTTTCCAAATACCTTGACACACCATATTTGGAAACAACATTATTAATGAAAAACACTAAGAATGTTTTGTTTTTCGTCTTAATTTTTTCATTTGAAAGTAACTTTTTGGATGAAGCATCATAACATTGCTTTTTGCATTGCCCTGAAGAGGGTTTGCAAAAAAAAACGATACTTAAACTGTGGCATATTATCATTCCTGAGTAAATACATCCTCTGAATATTAGTTTTTTTTTAAATTTAAAAAAAATTTTTTTATACATATATATAACAATATCATTAAAAAAAATTATTAAAATCACTTAACTCTAAGTTTCACAATATATTGACCATCAGGTAAGTTTTTGGTGATTAAACACGCATATGGTGGTATTTTTTATTTTTGTATAGAGTGCGGTTATATTCACAACTTGCTGCTGCTTTTTTAGTTTTTAAACCAATGATTTTGGCTTTTAAATGGATTGTATTTGTTTTATATATACCTTTGCCTTGTTTTATATATATATTTGCCTAGGATAGCACAGGCTACACGAAGCGATTGAAATAGTTTTCTAATTAAAGAGGGCCTCCTTGACCTGAAAATCTGCATTGAAAATTCTTGATTTCATCTAAGGTTGAGCAACTATCACAGGGTACCATTTTGTAGCTACTCATCCAGGACCAAACTATATCTAGGTATATCAATAATCCTGGAATCTAATGATGAAAAAAAGAAAAAGAAAGTAATTCTGGAAAATGTGGGGTTAGTGGGATGGTTATTAGCAGAGAAAACAAAATGAACAAACTAGATTTCAGTTTGGGTATATGTGATTTCACTTCACACTAATGTCCTTAGGAAAGGCATGAATCTACTTTTCCCCCAACTGTGGGTAAAATAGTAGGCCTAATTGGGCTTTTTAAACCGTGATGTGAGGCAACCAGTTATGGAGGAGGATAAATCTGTATTCAATCTGTACAGAAGGCAACAATGAACCATTTCATTATTTTTTCCAAGAACAGTTTACTACGGAAACAAGATGTAGAGAGCCATGTCCTGAAAGGATATAGCACTTTAGATTTCATTTATACAGCAAATATCTATTTTTCAATGATTTCTTTCCTTGTCAATAGACTTGTAAGTCAATGTACTACTTTATTGTTAAATATTATACAATGAAGATTTTAGATCAAAATTTAGCTAATGTACTATGTGTCAGTGTGCAGATTTATTGATGCAACTTTGTATGTTTTCTTGGATATAAATAGTTGAAACATCGGCTTTCCAGGTCACAGTATTATAACAAAGCTTCATTGTTTCATTTCAGAATTTTTTTTTTCATTATTATTATTATTATTATTATTATAAAAATGTAATTTTTAGATATGGAAAGGGAAGTAATCATTTACTTTAACCATTTTTGTGTGGCAAGAAATTTAATGGCTGGAATTCACTTTTGACCATAAAATAAAAAAGCTTGCTTCAAATTTTGTGATAGCTAAGATATATATGATACAGACTCTCTATTTGAATCATGTGACTTTTTAAGCAGAAAAAAAATATATCTTACAAGTTGGTTTATAAGAGAATTTTTTTATTCACTGATACTTCTAATAATGATTGTTTTGCAAAAGTTTTAGAAGTAATAAAGTTTTTAGATTTTAGTAATTAATAAAGGATCTATTGAACAAGAGAAACTTTTTGAGGGCATAAAATCCAACCTTCTTAATTAAAATGAACTAAAGTTGCATCTTGACTCCTTATTTGTTAACTCTTTCACTATTTTGAGGGCCATATGTGGCTCTCAAACTGCATTTAAAATAAAGGATAAGATCTATTGAAAACGTGTGAGTAGGACCTTAATTTGCATTGAACAGTGAAAGGATTAAGTATATTTGGGTGATTCAAGTTACTCTCCGCACCAAATGGATTAATAATGAATCTCAGTTTAATAAGTAATACATTTTTATATCTGATGTTTTTTAAGCAACAAAATGAAAATGCATTTTCTTTTAAACTAAAACTGTTGTTTGCAGTTCTCATTGTTTTAATTCTGAAGACTTTTTTTTACTGACACGGCTTGATTATTATTAAATTGTTTTGGTATAACTGAAAGTATGTGATTTGTTTTTGTTAATGCATGCTTTTACTGGTTATAACTCTCTTCATTTTGGTTAGAAATTTATTCTAAAGCAGGAGTTGCTACACTTTTTAGACCATCATCATCTTCCTAGAGTCATTGATCCCTCATCAACTCTTAAGCATTTATCTATACATGTATAAAGGGCAGTTGGTGTGTATGTATGTCCGGATGAAACTATAAAAATAAAACCATTAATGACAAAGTATGTGTGTGTGTGTGTGTATATATATATATATATATATATATATATATATATATATTGTTTTTCGTGCAAAAATTATGACGATTTGGTTTATATTCGAAGACATTTAAAAATTAAAATATACATAGAAATATCATTGGAATTCTACTTAAAAATGTGCAGCATTTGTAAATCTTAAAAGTAAACAAATCAATACCCCATGTTCTTTCCCTCTACCCAGTCGATGCTGGGTAGCCGCTTCTAGTGTGTATATATATATATATATATATATATATATATATATAAAAGAAAGATTTTGTGACTGTATGTTTATGCAATGATCAAGTGCCTGTCCTTTTATAAAGGAAAATTGGAGGAAACCAGCCAAGACCAAAGTTCGATAAAATCCACATGTTATCTTTATCTGAGAGGGGTTAAAAAAAAACTTTTTACCCATCATTTTCTATAAGAAAAGCTGAATAAGCTACTGAAAATGAAATAGAAAATTATATTTCATATATCATAATATAGATCATATCATATATATTTTCCAATCCCCAGTGGATGAGCAGGATGGGACAGAAGGTCAAGCGGAGTTTGAATTTAGAGTTTTTCTTCTCCTAGACTGGTTAACTAACCAAAGTTATAGAGCCCTGTCTGCTCTATACTATTTACCCAAAGCTGGATGGGGAATAGTTGGTATCATACCTTTCCCAAGGGTATTATAGTTATGTGAAATGCAAACAGCCTCATCCAGAATTTTAACTCATCTTGTCATGTCCATTTCCTACAATGGTAACCATTACACCACACACCTCCATTAATGATATTATATATTATATTATTAAAACAAAAAAGGATGAAAGTTAAAATATGTATGGGTGATATGACTTTTGGACTATTCTGTACTATAATTACTTATTTGGTGCCTTAGTTTTGAGTTTTATTGCAAACCAATGAATGTATTCAGAATTATCATGATTTGATAGGAATCCCATAGATTCAATGGCATGTTTTGTAATTTAGAAACAAAACATTATACTCAATGAATTACTTGGACTGGACTTTCCAAAATATAAACTGTCATTGATAATATTACAAATTGTTTTTCCTCAATTTCCCTCTCTTCAATGGTCAACTGCCTGGAATGTAATGATTGGATTAATAAAAGTATGGATGCTATTCTCAGTTTATCGAATAATGATCATATATAATCTCGGAGCTTCAGACAAGTAATTTATATATCTATTATAATTCATCAAATACTTTTTTTTTGTCTCTTGCTCTATCATTGTGTAACTCAAGAACAACTTGAGGTAGAGCTACCAAATTTTCTGTGCTTATTAATAAGACATTGAAGAAAGCTTTTAGCATATTGGTTTTTTGAAAATTTCAGAGCTTTAAAAGTTTTTGCCAAAGAGTCTTATTTATCATCATAATCATCACCAGGTTGCACTAACAGCACAGGTACCCATGACTCTACCTTGCCACCTGTCCCTATTGGTCCTTATCCATGGCAGGTCTTTCACACAGCTGATTAATGTAGGATTTTGCTGGTTGGCCTACACTGGTGTGTCCATGTGTAGGTGTCCACAGGAGAA
Source organism: Doryteuthis pealeii (assembly GCA_023376005.1). Lineage (NCBI taxonomy): Eukaryota > Metazoa > Mollusca > Cephalopoda > Myopsida > Loliginidae > Doryteuthis > Doryteuthis pealeii. The sequence goes on from CM042147.1 coordinate 87,444,208, forward strand.
CTTTACTTTTGAATTTGTTCTTAGTTCTCCAGCAGTGTCTTATTTGTCTTACCTTGATGGTGGCCATGCAGCTGCTCTTTTATGAGGTGCTGCTTCCAAGATTTTTGTCAAGACAGAATGCAGCATCCTTATGTAGTTCTCATCTAGCTTTTTTTTTTCTAAGTGTTTTGTTAGTGTCCAAGTGGTGCAGCAATACAGTAGCACTGACATGGCTACAGTTTGGAAGAATTGTGGTTGAGTAGCTTCTAGTGATTTAAAAGAAAAAATAATTTCTTTTCATTTTTTACCCCTCATTCTCTATCTTCCAATAGTTATAAACTGCAGAATGAAATATTAACATACAGTCATGCTGATAGCTTTTTGATTTAGTGCATCCTGGGATGCATGTATTTGCTTTAAATGAATCCCTGGGAAAGTTTCTTAATAAATTGTAGAGTTTTTTATTTTATTTATGATCAACTAAAGCTGTCTAACTCCTACCTTGTAACCTATCCTGTGTAATTCGTTTCTAAAAAAACTATTGAAATGTATTTACAATTAGCTTGAAATTTTGACGTAAGAAAAAAAGAATGACTGGGACGCATGGATATGATTTTACTGCGTCAGAGACGCAGGACGAGTCCCTATCAGCATCTCTAAACATAGTTAAAATATCCAATTTTTATGTTTTATATAATTTAAGTATATACATCTCGTCTCATTTCTTTCATTGATATTTCTGTCATGTAGTACATTAAGCTATAAAGTCTGTTGGATGTTTGATTTTAAAGAAATGTTTTATGGAAGACATATTGTTTACTTGAGCTATTGGCTTACAAAAAAACATACATAAGAAGAAGCATTATTTATTTGTCTTGTTTGTCATGAAAATAATGACACAAATGGCCGCTATAACTATACATCAATGGCGTTCATTGTTGAATTATTAATTTGTTTATTATCTTTATCATTCCATTTTTTTTTTTTTTTTTCATTTTCCTTTGTATTTTAGAATCAAGTTGTATACAATATGATTTCTCCTATTGCAATGACTTCTATTTATATCTAGATGGGTGTGAGTCAAGTTTAAGAGTCTAGGGCTACTGAAAGCACTAATGGCTTTTTATTATAATGAATCCATTAACAAGGATGAGGTTAGCCTGAGAGAAGGTCAGGCAAATCATTGGTTTGATTGAATCTTTAAAAAATAAGGGCACTGCAACAATTTTTTTTTTTCTTTTTAGAATTTGCATAATTTATGTTTATTATTTGTAAAAAGTAATATTAACATAAAACCTACACTCAAATGTGCAATGGAGAATTCATAATGCAAGAAACCTACAACGAGAAGACAAATGCAAAACACCCCCACATCCATAGACCAATATACACATACACACACACATTCACAAGCCAATGTACACTTGTCCACCTACCTACCTACCTATCTATCTATCTCTGGTTTTGTTCAAATCCATCTATCTAATCTACATATATTAGATAAACCTTTACTTTTTAGTTGTCTTTGGTTTGGTTTTACGGCATATCAACCTCAGTGGGTCATTTAATGCCGATAAAGTTTTGAAATAAATCAATTCTTAATGGATAATACAATTTTTTTATAAATACATTTTTCTATTTAACCCATAGATGGGATCCTAACAGGTACTACCACTCCGGGTCAGAGTGGACCAGGAGAAATGGTGACGAAGGGGTGCTCCATGTTCGCCAAACCTCCAAAACTGGAACCTCAACATCAGATAGAGTTTAACGTCATTCCCAGGACATGTAGACCCACAGCCACCGCTTTCTAGCACCCATATGATAAAAAGGGGTTGGGGCTTGCCATAAGGGCAATAGGGTTGGGAAAATCATATAGGTGCTAGGGCTTGACGTGACCAGCCGATTGATCGGAGGGGGCCTCTCCGACCGCCCGTCTAGCCCAAATAGGACCAAAGTGGAGTATTGCATGTCATGAACTGCTCATCCACCTGGGCTCTATCCTTAAGCATCACGGGTCACCACCCACGGCCAACAGGTGGCGCCATTGGGGGAGTCTTACCCCTCTGCAGAGGTGCAGTTGGTGCATTCTAACGCCCCAGCCGACAGGGCGATTTTTAGTTGTATATTAGGCACAAAAAGCCTTAAAAATAAATATTTTTATTGACAAATAACATAGATTATGACTAGAATTATTAGTAATGATACATTGCAGTGGAACATTTTCGAAAAAGAAATCGAGCATTAGAGACAGTAGTAAAAGTTGGTGGAATGGCCTATTGTCAGTATCAGCTGGACCGCGAGGGAGTCTATTCCCTTTTAACTAGTGCTAGACCAAGGAGATTGTTCTACTGAAGTGGAGCACTACACCTGCCATCAGCTCTGCACTATACCACACAGATCAGATTACCTAAGCTGAGTTGGCGAGGAACAGCAGATGCTCTACTGACTGAGCTAAAAGACAGATGTCTTGTTTTGGTCATTCATGAAACAAGCATGCATGAAAATGAATATATTTTCAGGTTTTGACAATGGTGTGCAGTTTTTGAATTCCAAGAAAAGTTTTTTGTCTCATTTTTTCCCTCTTTCTCTTTTTTTCTTTTAATTAAAAAAATGATTAATTTTTTTTTTTTTTTTTTTTATAAGTTGAAAGCAAAAATTGCAGTGGATGTGGCTTTTTTTTTTGCTTTTTTTTTTTTTAAGGGCACTTTGGCATTGATTATAAGCACTGCAGCATTTTGCAGTGGTGCAGCAGTATTAGTTCATCCCTAAGTATTAGTACATAGAACACTTTAGATCTAATAAGGTTTGTATTGTATGAACTGAAGTTAAATTTTATTTCTTCATACATGGGATGATATATACATACTAACGTAGTACTAGATTATTTATGTTTGCCCTGTTGGTGGGGCTTAGAATATGCTGACTGCATCCTCAGCAGAAAAGTAAGAACCCCCCCCCTCCAAAAAAAAAGAGTATCCTGAGTATGACTCTAAATTGCATCTGGTGGTGAGGCTTCAGTTCTGGAGCTCTGTGGCGTGTCCTTACTCTAAAGTCAATGCTGACCTAGAGTGCTACCTTTTAGGATTCCATCTATGGGTAAAATAGATCTGAAAATCATTAGTATTTGATAATGTTTGAAACCATATAAAGTGTATGGAGGCATTTGTAGTGTAATGGTTATTGTGTAGAAAACAGAGACGGTGAACAGTTCAAATCCTTGATAAAACTGTTTTTATTCCACAAAATCCTATTACCATTGTTAGATATGAATTCATCTCTTCGCCTTCCTCTATGGGTAAATAGTAGGGCAGACTGGGCTCTTTAACCTGGCAACTGGTCTAGGAGAAGGAAAACTGAATTCAAACCTGTTGAATTCCACTGAAAGAAAATTGACTTTGTGTTGTGTTCTGCTCATGCAGAGGGGTTGAATAAATACATATAAATTATTAGTATTAGATAGAACACTTGAAACCATATAACTGTCTGCAAATAAATGATTATTATTATTAAATCAAAGCAGTTACTGGTTACTTGAGACTGTATTGTGTATAAATTATTAGTTTGGGACTAGAATAGTTTAAAATTTATAACTACATGCAAATCATTTGTTAGGTTGGAATACTTGATACCAGATAACTGTGTGCAAACAAATAATTGTTATTATAGACAAAAAAAAAAAAAGTGATTTTTCTTTTTTTGTGCTGGACTGTTGAAGATATAAATAGGATTATAGTCAAACATTTACAAACTAAATGGTGTGGTGATTGGTGGTGTTTCAGTAAAATAAGTGTCATTGATAAGAAAAGCCAAGATACACCAGGTTCAAAAGCAGTGCATGCTAAAATACAATTGTGATTATTTCATTTTTCTCTTACTGCAAGAATTTGTTGTGTTACTATGCATGTGATCATTAGAGTAAATTAGAATATTTATTTGATAATGTTACATAATGGAAAGACTTAGCCCATCATTTTTAGCAAGTAGTGTAGAGTAGTTTAAAATTACCAGTAAAACTGTGGAAAATCACTGAAAGGTTTGTTTGGAATGGAGTTCTCATTGGCTCAAAGGGTCACGTGACTAGGTGATTCTGAGAAAGTAGAATAAGTTTGCAGAGTTGTCCAGGTGGCCCTTTAGGGGAAATATGTTTTTTCTGTCTCTGCTTCCCCACATGTGTGTGGGTTACGAATGTATTAGGGGAATAAATAACAATGTGTACACAAGAAAATGTCTTGGTGTTGTCACCATGATTAAAAAACACAAAGATTGAATTCTGAGACACCCCTAGAACCTGAGCAGGATGAGCATTTAGCTGTCTGGACCAAAGAAAAAACCCTGATATGAAGAACACAGACACTTAAGAATAGTGACCACACAACAATAAATTCTACCTGTGATATCAGAAATTATGTAAGCAGCTATATATATGTATATATATATAATCAGCCCTGTCAGCTGGGGTTGTAGAATATGCTGACTGCTCTTCTACAATTGGGTCACCTGGAATACTGGTGGCTGAGCAGTCTGACATGCAACACTCTACTTGATTGCAAGATGGGTCGTCAGAGAGGCTCCTTCCAATCAGTTATCTGGTCATGTCAAACCCTAACACTGATATGATTACCCTTATGGCAAATCCATAACCCTTTTTATCATATATATGCTAAAGTGCATCTAGTGGTGAAGTTCCAATTCTAGAGCTTTTGGGAGTGTGGAGTACCCCTTCATCATCATTACTCTTAGGACCACTGACCTGTAGTGGTAGTATCTGTTAGGGTCCCATCTAGGGTTTAAAAAGAAAAAATGTTTAAAAAATAAAAAATTTCAATACCCATCAATAATGAATAAAACGAAATGTCTTCAGCATAAAATGACCCAACAAGGGTTGACATGCCGTAAAATCCAACCAACCAATTTCTGGAGCAGGCTTACCTGAGTGCAGGATGAGCATTTAGCTGCTAGCTATTCAATTTGATTGGGTTAGAGGCTATATTGCTTGAGGATGAAGAGATATGAAGCAAGCTAAAGGCCATCCTAAAGCAATTTAGTGGATTACAGAGATGCTGATAGGCACTTGTCCTGCGTCTCTGATGCACAAAAATCTGAAAGGACGTAGTAAAATTGTATCCATGCATCCAAGTGTCTCTTTTTTCTTCCCTTATCATTTCAAGTTAACTATAAATACATTTCAATAGTTTCTTAGAAATTAATTACACAGGATAGGTTACAAGGTAGGAGTTAGACGGCTTTAGTTATTTCCCCAGATCATAAATTAAAACCCTACAATTTATTAAGAAACTTTAGTTAGGACCCCTAAATTTTCCTGGGTACTCATTCAAAGCAAATATGTGCATCCCAGGACACACTAAATCAAAAAGCTATCAGCATCACTGGGACTAAGTCAACTTTGGTAGAATATATATCAGTATTTTATTGATCAGCTCTGACACAAGGCTACATTTTTAGAGTACTTATCAAGAATAAAGCTCAGGTGAAATGAGACTAGTATACTAACCACAGTACCTACCACAAGTTGTAGTGCTGACTTATGTTTAATGTCCTCTTCAGATAATATCTACAGTGAAGAATGTCTTCTACATTAATGTACAAGTAAAATATTACTTACAACTAGTTTATACCATCAAGCTGCCCAAAATGAATCCAGGTGTAGAATACCCTTGAGGAATTCTATTAATAGTGTCGTGATTTACTGTAAAGTTTGGATAGGAGATAACACCAATGCAGAGAATAGTTGGTGCACAGATGTATAATAAGGTGCTGAGTATATTTAAACATTGTATAGGCCAAAGGAATAATCTATCTGTAATCTCTTATAATAAATGCGAATGTCAGTGTGTCACATTTTAAATTTTACCCCAAGAGGCTGTAGCCCAACATATTATTTTGGAATCATTCTGACTCCATGGTCAAATTTTTTTTCTCCATGTCAGTGAGGCTTAAAATATGCTGACTATATCCTCTGCAGATGGGTACCTGCCCCTTCTCCCCTACAAAAAAAAGGGGGTGTCCTTGGTAAGACACTAAACTGCATCTGATAGCAGTGATGCTAATAGGTTTTTAATTTAGCGCATCCTGGGATGCACAGATTTGATTTGAATGAGTCCCCAGGAAATTTGATGGGTCCCAATTAAAGTTTCTTAATGAATTACAGAGTTTTTATCTATGAACAACTAAAGCCATCTAACCTCTACCTTGTATCCCATACAGTGTAATTTATTTCTAAGAAAATTTAGAAATGTATTTACAGTTAGCTGGAAATGGTTTGTGGAAAAAAAACCCAAAAAAACTGGGATGCATGGATATGATTTTTCTGCATCCTTTTAGATTTTTATGCATCAGTGACGCAGGACGCATACCTATCAGCATCTCTGTGATAGTAAGGTTTTAGTTCTGGGTAGTGTGGGAGTACTTTTTCATTGCCATTACTCCCAGGTTCACCCTGACTTGGAATGGTAGTACCTGTTAGGATTAGGTATATCTGTTAAAATTTTTTTATATTTGATAGGAATACCTAATATATAACCATGTGTAAAAAAAACTTTACACAAAAAATGTAAATATTAATATACAATGTTCACAGCCCCTAACCTTTAGGCATAAAATAACTCCAAACGGGTTGACATGGCATTAAAATTACCTGTCTCTCTAGAATGGACTTTTCCAACGTCATAACAGAAAGCGACTTTTATATTATGTTAAATTTGATAAATAAAACTCTATAATTATTATTGAATGTTTCAGTGCCATATTTGGAATAGCATTTTTTGTTATTTTTAACTTGAAAAATACACCACAATTTGTAATATAGATTTTTGAAGGCAATTGACAATGCAATATGTGTTGAAAATTATATTTATTTACTTTTCTTTTTTTTTTTAATTCTAAATATTTCGGAATAAAATTCCATCATCAGAGTTATTAAAAGTATAGGTGTTGTTTTTTTATAGTACTTATCCCACAGCGCTGGTGTAATCGTCTGTTGTTGTTTAAAAAGTTGAGGAACAGACGATTACACCAGCACCGTGGGATAAGTACTATAAAAAAAACAACACCTAGCACTTTTAATGACTCTGATGATGGAATTTTATTCGAAAATATTTAGAATTAAAAAAAAAAAAGTAAATAAATATAATTTTCAACACATATTGCATTGTCAATTGCCTTCAAAAATCTTTATATTACACATACGCACAATGCTTCAAACATACTATAAAAAAAAAAAACCTTTATTACACCACAATTTATTTCTTTAAATTATTTTTAGCATGAAGGTAAATGGATAAATGGTGATTTATTGAAGATGTTGCTAGTATCAAAATTAAACAAGAAAATTCAGGGCAATATAACTCAGTGATGCTGATAGCCTTTTGATTTAGTGAGTCCTGGGACGCAAATATTTGCTTTGGATGAGTCCCCAGGAAAATTTATGGATCCCAACTAAAGCTGTCTAACTCCTACCTTTTTAACATATCCTGTGTAATTCGTTTCTAAGAAACTATTGAAATGTATATTTAAAGTTAGCTTGGTGAGGGAAGAAAAAAGAAAAACACTGGGAAGCATAGATATGATTTTACTACGTCCTTTTAAATTTGTGTGTGTCAGGGACACAATGAAATTTCAAAATAATTTAAAATAGTGTCATTTTGTGACAGCACAATTAAAACTCATTTGTCATATAATTTGAATGTTTTGAATGGCTGTCCTGTTTTCTTAAACACATTTGCACTCTGTTGACCCATATACTTTGAACTCTTGTATCGAATATTTTCTCTGATATTTGCAACTTGTAATGGCCTCTTTTTAGATGTCTATTGTTTTAGGTTTGTTGATATTAATATTACAGTTGATCTTGTAAGAAATTTGTAATTACCTAACCCCTCCACATGAGCAGGATGTGACACAAGGTCAATTTTTTAAAAGAATAAAGCTAAGCAAGTTTATTCCTGAGTAATTCCTTGTGTTATCATAAAAATAAAATTTTACTAGACCAGGTTGTGTGACACACCACACACACACACACACACACACACACACACACACCACACATATATATATATATATATATATATATATATATATATATATTTACCAACCCCTCTGCACAAGCAGGATGTGACACTAGGTCAATTTCTTAAGTGGAGTTCAACAGGTTTGAATTCAGAGTTTTCCTTCTAGACCGGTTGCCTAACCAAGGTTAAAGAGCCCAGTCTTCCCTGCTATTTACCCATAGCTGGAGGGAGAATTGGATTCATACCTTTCCCAAGGAAAAGGAAAACTCTGAATTCAAACTTGTTAAACACCACTTAAGAAATTGACCTTGTGTCATATCCTGTTTGTGTGGAGGGGTTGGTACATATATATATATATTATAAAGATTTGGATGTAAATTGCCTGCAGGGGACTCAGAAATATATATATATATATATATGTGTGTGTGTGTGTCAACCAACTTACCACTCCAGGTCAGTGGACCTATGAGTAATGGCAATGAAGGGGTTATTCAATACTCCCTGGATCTCCAGAATTGGAGTCTCACCATCAGATACAGTTTAATGTCATACCAAAGACAAGACAGAGTAGAAGTTTTACTACAAGCAGTATATGGTGTTATAAGCTAACGTACAAATTAGATATATTCTCATATTTATATATAAAAAAATTTACACTATGAAATATCCTGTATGTTTTTAATAAACATTTTTTACTTGCAGCTTATTATTATAGTAAATCTGTCAAGAGACTTAATCATATACTCAGTGTTGGCATTTACTGTTGCACTTATTCTTCATTTGGGAATTTCTTTATGCATTTTCAAATGGTAAACATATAAATTCTAAAGAGAAATGATATATGTATTTGCATTAATTGGGACAAGTCGGCTTTGTATTGAAGTCATGTCATTTGCTGTTGAATAGTTAACGCTATTCACTGATCCAAATCACTTTTTTTTTCAGTTAAAGTTGTGTCCCTTCTTGACAAAGAAAGGAAGAAAAATATATTTCTTTAGATATTTGATCAAATTCTACTGGGTTTATTCTGTTGACAAGGACGGCCAGATATTGTTACAGTAATATAATATATATGCATATTGTATGTGTGTATACACATAATTACTTTTTCTCTCTCTTTCTCTTATTCTCTCTTTTTTCTCTCTACTTTCTCTCACTTGTTCATCTCTCTCTTTTTCTCTCTACTTGTCTACTTGTTCATCTCTCTCTTTTTTCTCTCTATCTACTTGTTCATCTCTCTCTTTTTTTTCTCTCTACTTGTTCATCTCTCTTTTTTCTCTCTACTTGTTCATCTCTCTCTTTTTTTCTCTCTACTGTTCATCTCTCTCTTTTTTCTCTCTACTTGTTCTACTCTCTCTCTCTTACTTGTTCTCTCTCTTTTTCTCTCTATCTACTTTTTCTCTCTCTACTTGTCTCTCTCTCTGTATTACTCCTTCTCTCTGTTTTTTAATGTTTACATCATCATCATACTTGATTAATGGGCCAATTAGGATGGCATCTATAACTTATTGACTTTCTGTATTCTCGATCTTCCACTTAATATAACCATTTCAATAAGTAATGTTTTAAACTATATATGAATTACACTTGAGAATTAACTTGTACTATAGATAGCATTTCGGCTTTTTCATTTATAGTTTGTTTAGCAGAAACAATTACCAAGTATTTTATTGTTATAAGCTAAATGGTGTCAAAGTGTTAGAGAAAAGCAAGAAAATACAAAATCATGTGACATATATATAGAAAAAGAGTTTAACTTAATCTACAACGTCTAGTTAGATTTTTAAACAGTAAAATAGTCTGCTGTAAACTAGTAGAAACTCAGTACATACTTTATAATTGGAAGCTCATTTAGTGTAATGGTTACCATCTGAGTTCAAATCCTGGACAAGGCGGTTTGTGTTTCATTTTGTGCTGATGCCATTGGGAAAGGCATGGGTCCATCTATTCTCCCTTCAGTTATGGGTAAATAGTATGTATTTACAAACCCCCTCTGCACAAGCAGGATGTAACACAAGGTCAATTTTTAAGCAAAGTTTCACAGGTTTGAATTCAATTTTATTTCTCTTAGATTAGTTGCCTAATCAAGGTTAAAGAGCCCAATATATCCTACTATTTACCCATAGCTGGAGGGAGAATAGTTGGATGCATACCTTTCCCTAGTGTATTATTAGCATTACGTGAAATGCAGCCAGTCTCATCCAGGATTTAAACTCGTGTTACAGTGTCCATTTCCTTCGATGATAACCATTACACTATGCACACCTCCTATGGGTAAATAGTAGAGCAGACGGTTTTTGGTAAAGCAATCATACTAGTAGAAGGAAAAGTCTGAATTCAAACCAGCTGTACTCTACTTAAAAATTGACCTTGTATCACACCCTGCTTGCAGCAGAGGAGTTGGGTAAATACTTACTTCACATAATTGTGCTGATAATTAGTTGAAAAACACCCATTTTAATTTATCAGTTTGTACAATTTATGATAAAATCCTACTATCTCTGTTTCATAATAGTTGTTATATTTGTATATATATATATGTTATACACTATATATAACAACTATTATGAGATAGTGGTTGTATTATTTTTAATTTAGATATTAAGAAATTGTTTGGGATATTGTTTTTAATTTAATCCCATCTTTTGTTGAACTGGTATTTATTTATTGTTAGATCTTCATAGGCATTTAGTCAAAACTGTACTACTATATACATCCCTTGTAATCACACTATCTATACAGGGTAAAAGGTCAACTCTTGATGAAATTCAAACTCATATCCTCTTTTGACTGGTTAAATGTACCACCATATTTACCAACTGAGCTATGAAAAGTCTTTTGACTGGTTAAAAGTACTGTCTGCTTTACCAACTGAGCTACAAAAAGTCTTTTGACTGGTTAAAAGTACTGTCTGCTTTACCAACTGAGCTACAAAAAGTCTTTTGACTGGTTAAAAGTACTGTCTGCTTTACCAACTGAGCTACAAAAAGTCTTTTGACTGGTTAAAAGCACTGTCTGCTTTACCAACTGAGCTACAAAAAGTCTTTTGACTGGTTAAAAGCACTGTCTGCTTTACCAACTGAGCTACAAAAGTCTTTTGACTGGTTAAATGCACTGTCTGCTTACCAACTGAGCTACAAAAAGTCTTTGACTGGTTAAATGTACTGTCTGCTTTACCAACTGAGCTACAAAAAATCTTTTGACTGGTTAAATGCACTGTCTGCTTTACCAACTGAGCTACAAAAAGTCTTTTGACTGGTTAAATGACTGTCTGCTTTACCAACTGAGCTACAAAAAGTCTTTTGACTGGTTAAATGTACTGTCTGCTTTACCAACTGAGCTGCAAAAAATTTTGACTGGTTAAATGTACTGTCTGCTTTACCAACTGAGCTGCAAAAAATCTTTGACTGGTTAAATGTACTGTCTGCTTTACCAACTGAGCCACAAAAAATCTTTTGACTGGTTAAATGCACTCTCTGCTTTACCAACTGAGCTACAAAAAGCCATTTATAGAGGCCTAAATCAAACCTATTATTTCCAATCTTCACTGTTTCGTGGTGTCACTGAATGATGACCCAAATGTGTATTTAAATTTTAATATTGACCTAGCTATTATTTCTGTCTCGCCCTCTATATTATCGTCTATATTGCAGTCTGACCCTGAAAATAATTATATACCTTGTTTTTTTTTATAGGATATTACTACCCTTTAAAATTTAACTAAGCATGATCTAATATCATTGTATGACCATAAAAACCACTCATTACTTTAATGCATAGTTTTAACTAGCTTGATGACAGAGTTGAACCAATAACTTGTGTCATTACTATTATATGTGGTTGATGTGACTACCAGTAATATTTATCTTATGTCTAAGACTTGGGAGTTAGGTTTGTCAAAAGTGCTTGATTCATTGTCTTTACTTTACAAGCTTCTGTTTATTTTTCATTCATTTGTAATCAAATTTTAAAATTATATATCTGTATTAATAATTGGGAAGATAGTGTCTGTCTATCTTCTGTAGATAGAAAACAGTTTGATGTAGAGCTACCAGATTTGATATATATACTTATTAAATCCAAGAGAAGGTTTTAGGATTATAAGTTCATCGTGAAGAAAGTTTCTAACAACAAATAGCAATTAATGGGAATAATAGTAATCGGAAGCCATGTTGGTGCAAGATATAAGTAATAGTAAATAATTTAAATGTCCAAAATTGAGAAAAAAAAAAGAAGAAAAATTAACAAATTATTTGTCTTACTAAAATAATCATTTGCATTTAATTAAACATTGCTAATTAGGTAGTTGTTCAACTTGAAATGTAAAATAATCATAACATTATTGCTTAGTTAACAATCTGGATAGAAAACAAAAATGTTTAAATAGTTTAATCTCTTGCATGTCACTTAATCAAAATACCAAAATATGTTTTTTACAAAACCATGATTTTTTTTTTCATAAAACAATATTAATTTCTTGAGATATTATAAACAAATATGATTGGTAAATGTTTTTTTTCTTGTGTACATTTATCTTTTATTAATGCAATTACTATTAGTAAATTGGTGTACATTTTAAATTAATAAAAATTGTAAAATAACTCAAATCTTACCTTGTATAAATGATTAAATCAACTAGTCTCTGTCTGTGTTGTGTGTGTATCTATATAGATGATTACTTCAGCTAGTATCTGTCTGTCTGTCTTTCTTTCTATCCGTCTGTCTGTCTGTCTGTCTGTCTGTCTGTCTATCTGTCTGTCTGTCCGTCTGTCTGTCTTTCTTTCTATCCGTCTGTCTGTCTGTCTATCCGTCTATCTTTCTATCTATCTGTTTGTCTATCTTTCTCTATATATATATATATATATATATATATATATATATATATATATATATATATATATATAATATCTGTAGTTTGTTCATCTGAATATGTCATATATGAAATGGAATTATATAAAATTAACAACTTTGCATGATTCAAAACAGCACTGATGTGAGAAGTTAGCAGTTTAACCATTGCGTGAACCCTGACAAACATATGTTTTAAAATAGATTCTAATTTCCCAGATGAGTTGCTCTGCTTTACTTTTAAAAAGCTTAGTTAAGTGTTCATATGTAATCATTTGTAGAGTTAAATTATTTTTTAATTAGAATGTTTATTAAAAATATAATTAAAGGAAAAAATAGGACATTTTAAGAATTTTTAAAAATAGAAATTTTAAATCATTAATTAATTATTTTCAAAATCTTTCAAATAATTTCCGGTTTCAAGTAAATATGTTTTTTAAAGAAAATTTTATAAACAAAATGGCATGCTTTGACAATTTTTAAAAGATTAAAACAAATTTTAGATTCTTTTCGGCCTTACTTTTTTTTCTTTACAAATGAGGTTATATATATATGTATATATAGATAAAAGGATATTAAAACAATAAAATATGCTGTTAAAGTGAAAACATTTTATATCATATATTATGTTGTTTTCATATCCTTTTATCTATACTCAATTTCCTTTCTCTTAACTTATATATGTATATGTAAGTAATACTTTCGATTTCAACAGTTCCTATGCTAGTATATATATGTGAGTGATTTCAATTCTCAGTATTCTTAAAATTGGGATAGGTCTTTATTTATTTATTCATTTATTTAAAAACATTTTTTTATCTTATTTGACCTCATTATTCAACTGATGTGAATGAATCATTAATTACTCAGTATATATGTATTTTATGGTCAAGGCATTTAAATGTACCATTTCTCATATTTTATTTTTCAGTTAAACCTATAAAGCCAGTGATCATATTTCTCCTCAAAAGAATTAAGACCCCTCCCCCCACAAAAAAAAACCAACCCCAAAGAAACAATCGAGATAGTTGGCAATCATTTGAAGCATTATCAAATTGAATCATTGGTTTGGTTTCTTTGTTTTTAATGGCATATCAACCTTTGTGGGTTATTTAATGCCAAAGCCATCCTTGTAGAAGAACAGTAGTGGTACTATTTAACCTATAGCTGAGAGGGTGACCGGGTTCATACCTTTCTCATGGATATTACTCCAACAATGAACATAATAGCACAACATGAATTCGAACTCGCTTTTTCTGATGCTGTTGTCCACTATATTAGCCACTACGCCATGGGACCCCCCCCCCCCCCCGATTCATTAATCTCTTCAAGTCAACTATACGTTATTCTAAATATTCACCAGTAATAATTATAGATACTACATAACAGTATTTAGCATTCTAAATATAACTTTCAGTGATTTATTTCTCAAGGTGTTTTCCATAGTTTTGACTCTCTATATATTAATACGCTTGTTCCTTAATCTTCCAACTGTTATCATCTTGCAACACCCTCTGCTTAAAAATTAGACCGTCCAAATTGTCCAAGATGAAATGCAAAAATGTAAATCCTGATTATCTGCTGTCGCGTAACCGCTGAAATCTTATTTTTTTTGAGTGTCGTCACCTCAGCTAAATAATGGACCATTCCGTTTTTATTATAAAGAAAGAAAGGAAGGGATGGAATAGGACATACTACACAGAAAAAATATTATGAGAAAGAAAGAGAGTAGGGTAAAAATACAGAGGTTAAGCACACACAAACGTTGATGCTAATATGCTTCAGTTGAACATGATGAAAAGATGAAAAAAAAAAAGAGTGAGAGAGTTAAACCAAGGTTATTACTTTTTACATATTGAACTATTTAGCAATAGCTCTTAAGTAAATTATCAAACGTGATAATTGAATTATCATACTGTGGTATATCCACAGGTCCTGCTAGTAGAACTTTATATTACCAAGTCCATTGGAAATAAAGAATCCTGTCATTTCATCTCCCAACTCTTCCTCTCTTCATCATCAAGCATTATTTTAGAAACTTATCTACATTGTTGATATAAACAAAAAGGTCATAAACGCATATCAATATTGTTGACTGTTGTTTTTCTTTTTCTTTTAACAATAACTGTAAACAAATTTATAATTGTTTAGTAAATTTGGTGTCTAGAAATGTCAGAAAATGTTTGTCTAAGCATAGATCACTAATTGTCATTTTTGCATGTGTTTTTTATTTTTTAATTTTTTATTGAAGGTGTTGTCTTGTATCTCTGTTGTGTACAATGTTGGATTTGTTGATGGCTAGAGAGGGAATACTAAAATGAATAAATTATACTACAATTTGAACGTCACAGATTTTAATGAGGCAAGACTGATAGCTGAAAGGACAAGGTTCTTACTCCAGTGTTTTATTTTCTTACTTTTTTTTTTCTAAAAGTGTGTGTGGCAATGATTTTTACTAAACCAACATATGGGATTGAACCTACAACCTTTTGGCTTTCAGTACGCTACAGGATATGCCTAGTAACTGAGAACAAATTATAAAGAAAAACAAAGATATTCAATAGAAAAAATCAGAACATTTAAAAGAAAAATTTTGTGTATATATTCAACAGAAACTGTCCTCAGTCTTGAGGATAGCCTTAAGGAAGCAGTTAATTCTCATTCATTTTGGCCATCACATCCACACTGGTGGCCTTAGATGAATCAGACCATATTACCTTTAGGCACCCCTTTTGATCTCGATTAAGAAAGGACATGTTTTTCATTTACACCGTCAATATCCGGTTGTTTGTTAGGGGTTAGAGTTAGGGGTTAGGGGTTAGTTTTATAATTAAAAAAAAAATCTAAAAATCGTTTAAAACAACCGGATATTGACGGTGTAAATGAAAAACATGTACTTTCTTAATCGAGATCAAAAAGGGGTGCCTAAAGGTCATATGGTCCAATGAATCCTTGGTATTGTGGAGCAATTGGCTGATCTTCTTCATGATGTACCAAACATAGTAATCCAGGGGATTCAAATCAGTATCGCTATGAGGATACATATTTGGAAATAGTGACTGAATATACTCAATCAACCACTCCTGAATCATATGGGCCACATAGAAGTGACCAGATCTTACTGGAATATATACGGCCTATGCTGAACCACACCCTCAATCTAGGGGTTGATTACCATACCTAAATTGAAGTGGTGGCATTGACTCTAAGACCCTGTGGAAAGGAGTGGCTTGGCCTTCATTGTTCGTGATTCAGGCCCATCAAAGTGTATCACCTCCAGCTTATTCTTGAGGTTAAACATGAAGGACCTGGTCACTTTCAAGAAGCTGGCTATCTCAGAGTTTCTGTACTTGGCAGCTCATGCTATAAACACGTGCCTTGGTGCAATAGTGTAATCATTAGCAAGCTTACAGTCTTAAGTCTTACAGACCCATTACTACTGAACTGTGAGTTTGATCCTCGATGGATGCCTCATACTTTTGACCTTATGTCACATCCTACCTGTGGTGAACGGGTTGGGTAAATATGAGGTTGAGTCAAAAAGTAATGCCATTTTGTTTAGGACAGGTATAATTACCAACACAGGAACATTTATCATACATCAAAATGAAGCTGGTTCTCTGTGGATCACATCCCTACTTCTTCATATAATAGTCACCGCTTCTCTCAATAGCAATGTTCCACCTTTGAATCAGAGCATGTATCCTTGCCCATAAAATTCTGTTGACTGTTCTTTGAGACACTTCTTCACTACAGATTTCACTTCCTTGTCACTGGAATAATGTTTGCCTCTCAAACCTTCTTTCATGGGGCTGAAGAGATGATAGTCTGAGGCAAACATTATTCCAGTGACAAGTAGTGAAATCTGTAGTGAAGAAGTGGCTCAAAGAACAGTCGACAGAATTTTACGAGACAAGGATACATTCTTATTCAAAGGTGGGACATTGCTATTGAGAGAAACGGTGATTGCGAGGAAGTAGGAATGTGATCATCAGACCAGCTTCATTTTGATGTATGATAAATGTTCCTGTGTTGGTAATTATACCTGTCCTAAACAAAATGGCATTACGTTTTGATTCACCCTCTTACTTATAAACACATACTTTTTCATTTCCTGCATCGTATCAGAAGCTGCCATATTAATGCTCTTACTCATTTCTCTTTCAGATATATTGTGTTAAAATTTGGCAAATGCCGTGTAACATTACATTAGGTTGTCTTCCATTTATGGTCTGCTAGTAATGTGTTCTCGAATACCTGGTATACCCTGTATTTTATCATCTAGCCATAATCACAAATGCCAAATAATTGAATGAGCAATATGGATCTTGAATTTTATTTTTTTACATTTTATGTGATATATATATATTTTTTTTTCCCCATGTTCTGTTTTGTTTGCAAAATATTCTTTTATTTTGGGTGCTTCTTTTTCTCCCTCTTTTATTTTTATATCTAAAAGGAAAAATGGTTTTGTTTGTTTTTTATTGTTTGGGTTTCTTTTTCTATGTTGTGTTCTTGTAATTTTTTTTCTGTCACCATCACACTAATCCTTGGTCTTTTTAAGTTTTGTGTCATTTTTCAATTCAGCCTTGTGCGTTGTTTTTCTGCTTCTTTTTTTTTTTTTTTCTTTCTTTTTTTGGTATTCTTTTTTTCTGCATGCATTTTTTGTTGTTGTGGATTTTCTTAATTGTAAATTGGAAACCTCATTTCTGTAAGATTTCTTTGTGTCGACTGTGAATTATTGATTACTTCTGCTCTTTTGGTTTTGGTAATTTGAAAAAAAATTATTGATTGGTCCAATTGGATCATAGTCTTTATTTGTTTTAGTACACCTCATTAACAGAAAGATTCTATTGTTGATTTCATCGAGTATAGAATATGATTTTTATCTTTAAATATAAGAAAGAAAAAAAATCATTAAAAAAATGACTTTATTTTTAAATGAAACAATCAAAATCATTATGAATAATTTTGACTAATATTTTATTTCCTCTTTTAATTTTAAGTTGCCTTTTTTTAAATTTATTTATTGCAGCTCAGTTGGGTTGTCATTCTAGGACAGTGAGGTACTGCATGGATTGGAAATAAGTTATAGTTTTGATTTTTAGCTTTAACAGACCATTGGTTCTTCTGGCTCTGGTAGACAAGCAACCTGAGGTAAAAGATGTGAGTTCAGGTCTCACCAAGAGTTTGTCTTTTATCCTTTCTCATCAGTATTGTTCCTCACTGTTGTAGAATGGTTGCTATATATATGAAGTGGTCAAACGATGTGTTTGAAATGGCGAAGGCCGACAATTTCAAACACATTGTTTGACCACTTCATACTGTCGTGCCATTAGTCACCCAAAAAGTGCGATATACATATCAGTTTAAAATAAACGAGAGATTCTCGGGAAGCTAGCTAGTGTAGTGGTTAGAATGTCTGCCTGTCAGCCTGACAGGTAGGGTTCGAATCGTGCACAAAGCACTGCCTTGTCTATAGCTCTGCTGATGAGGCCTAATGGGCTGAAATGTACATACAGAGATCGGCTTTTTCTCGATTTGTTTACGCTTTACATTTAAAACTGATATGCACGCCTAATTCATTTAATTATAATCAATTAATTAAAAAATTAGGTATGACTTTAATTAAGCACATAATCTCCCTAAAAATATATATATATATAGTTTGCTATAAATAAAGAGTGC
This sequence comes from Doryteuthis pealeii, assembly GCA_023376005.1. Taxonomy (NCBI): domain Eukaryota; kingdom Metazoa; phylum Mollusca; class Cephalopoda; order Myopsida; family Loliginidae; genus Doryteuthis; species Doryteuthis pealeii. Next base: position 87,462,753 of record CM042147.1, read on the forward strand.
TTAATATCATTCATAGAGCATATATATCTAAATTAGGATATGAAGGGAATGGTGTTTAGTAACTGACAGTTTCTTGCCTATATGATTTTTAAACTTGTTTTGAAAATTGCATAGGCGAGAAACTGTCAGTTACCAAGCGCTGTTGACTCTGTCAACACTACCTTAACTTATATAAAGTTTGGGTAGCAAAGACATAGTCAACTTTTGTCCCATAATAGTTATCATGCTTACATATATATTTCAGACACTAAATATAACAAAGGTAGTATGTTTTAATAGACATAAATGATGGTCAATGCAGTTATTTTATATTTTAATTTGAAGACCATTTATTAGAAATAAAAAATCTAGTGGAATGTTTCTGTGATCTTTATTTCTAAAATATAATTTGGCGTCATCATTCTCTTAACTGAAGTAAAATTAGTTTTACATATAAATCTACATCAACATTTTCTATGAAGCATAAAATTAGAGGTATGATTGAGGTTTAGATACACTTATCTTAATAAGTTCAGTAAAATCATTTAAGTTTCCAAATTTATTATGCCAAAGTAAAATATTGATTATAAAAAAACCCCAAAAAAACATTAAAACATATTACAGCATATAATTCATTAGATTCTATTTTATTATGCGTTTATACAATACAGTGTTATTTTTCTTATTTAAAAAATATTAAAAAAAAAAAAATAGTGTTTTTTTGGGCTGGAATGGATTAATGGCATTTTTAGTTTATTTCATTCGGGAAAATTGTGTTGATAATCGAGGAAATTCAGTTGCAAGTGGAATAAATTAAACTCTTATGTCAAGTCACCACTGTATTTATAACAAAATCTAAGCTTAAACTTTTAGTTTATAACTTAATACAAATTTAATTAATATATATTACTTAAAAGAAATGAAAAATGTTACTGACATTTTAATGACTTTGAGATTGCTTTTTTTTTTATATGAAAGTATTGGGATATCAAGTTTTAATGTGAGATGCACAATTTTAATTGGTCTTTCAAAAGAGCTCTGGAAGTCCAAACTTCGTGGTTTAGAATTGTGGTTCTCAACTATGGTTCATATGCCCCCTGTGACCATATAACTTTTTAGGGGGTCTAGGAAAGCAAAAAATATCTAATTAAAAATACAATGAGATTTTTAAACATCAAATGATTATGGTGGTGGTGGGCCCACTATAGTAAAATAGAAATCAGAAGTATACATAGGTAAAAAAAAAAAAAAATTGAGAGTCACTGGTTTAGAATGTTACATGTTATCCACTTCAAGTTTAAAAAGAATTCTTGCTTATCACTTTATAAAGGAATTATCAACATTTTAGATGAATATAAAACTTTAAAGAAAAAAAAATCATATTCTATATTCTTTTTAATTTGCATTAATGGAGGTGTACAGTTTTACAGGTTGGAATTTAAAAGTCTAATTTGGAGATTGTTTTTTCTTTTTCTTTTTTTTTTCTTTTCTTTAAATCTAAAAAAAATCTTGAATTAAAAAAAAAAAAATGATTAAATTTCTATCATTGTTGTTGGGATTTTCCTCACTGATTCTCTGTGATGTGTTTCATTCATAATATTTTTGATAATTCTTTGTCCTTCCTTAGATTGTTACATCTGGATTAATTACAATATTCTTTTTATATTTATGGAACTCATTTTTACTCATTACCATGATTTCAATTATTTAATTAAATCCAACTCCTTCTGTATTCATTAGTGGACAATGCAAGAAGTTTTGTATCTGAATCAAAAACCAAAATAGGATGAGGTTTTCATTATACAATATTTTATAATTTTGTTTATTTTGTATCGGAGGGAATAACTGCTGTGTACAGTGATCCTGTTCTAATGTGGGTATTCACATAACAAGCCTGCCTACATATATAAAGAAATAAATTAGGGAATCACTTAAAAATAAACCCTTAAAAGTTAGCTATCATCTCTAAGATTTTATACTGTCCACATTTATAATTCAGTTACTGATTTTTTTTCTTCTAAAAGTTTTTATATCTTTGGTGACTTTACTTGCAATATGCTTCTTAAAAGATTATAGTAATATCAGCATAGTGGCCTATTGTTGGTATCAGCTGGACAGTGAGGGAGTCTATCCCCCTTTTCACTTGTGCTAGACCAGTGAAATTGTTTTTGCATCTGAGGTGGAGCGCCACACATACCATTAGCTACCTACTTTACTGCACAGATTGAAGTTATACTATTCATGCGCTGAGTTTGTAAGGGCTGGTATCAAACTTGGAACCTTGTTGTTCCAAGGCCGATACTCTACTGACTGAACTAAATTAGTCCAAAAACATTTCTGTGTGGCCATTTGGGTTTGCAGTGCTATTTTATATTTTACTTGTAGATTAGTGTAGGTATTTTCCCAATATGTTCACCACAGATAGGATGTGACACAAGGTCACACATATGGAGCATCCAGTGAGGATCAAACTCACTATTCAGTCATAATGTATCTGTGAGACTAACTTGCTAACCATTACACCATGAAGGGACACCCAAAGTAGGTATTTATCCAACTCGTTTTCCATGGGTAGGATGTGACACAAGTTATCAAGAGTGGGGCATCCAGTGAGGATCAAACTCACTATTCAGTCATAATGTATCTTTGAGACTAGCTTGCTAACCATTACACCATGAAGGGACACACAAAGTAGGTATTTATCCAACTCGTTTTCCACGGGTAGGATGTGACACAAGTTATCAAGAATGGGCATCCAGTGAGATTGAACTCGCTATTCAGTAGTAATGGATCTGCAAGACTAACTTGCTAATGATTATGCCATGATGGATGCCCTTGTAGATGAGTCATAACATAGAAGAAAATAGGAATTAATCTAAAGTCATTTTTGCATAATCAATTTTTAGCTTAGTTTACCTTATGATTGTCCATCAATTATGATGATGATGACATTCTGTTATGACTTTTTTCTCATTGCTGAGAAGGCTGATGAATGTGGATCCGTGGCGGAGGACCTCATCTGTGGGCTTCTTAGTGTCATTGACATTGATGTCACTACTGCCTCCTTATCATCTTTTTTACAATTACAATCAGCTTTTAAGTGCCGAACACTTAGTGCAGTTATTGGCCAAATGCTTCAATCTAAGTCTCTATCTCTTCAAGGTGCTTTGAGTCAAGTGCTTATAGTTATAATCTTTTCTAAGGTTCTACATGTAGTTGTTGACCTAGTTTCAATTCCCTAAACAACACTTTTTTTTCTTTTTTTTTTTGGAGGCAGTTTCCTACTATGCATATATAGAGGACAAAATGTGAGATTAAATAAATAACAGTTTGATGATTTCACAAACCTATTTATATAACCTTTTTTTAGGAAATTAAATGTATGTTGTGATTTGAATTAATCAATTTACAACATTGAAAATCCGGAAAAAGGTTCATATATTTTTGTACAGGAATATAAATAATAGTTAACGCGCAGTTCTCCAACAGCATGACTACTTACTCAGTTAGTAGTGACTCGACTACGAATAATCTTGCATATTCGTATCTTTATATGTGTTCCATTGGACTAGTCCAAATATCTTGTAGGGGAGATATCTTCCCTTACAACAATGTATATACAGACATTTGATTAAAACTGTTTACAGTTTCATTTTAAAAGTTTAGTTTGGTTTCTTCATTCAACATCCTGTTGAGAATTTTGAGAAGTCCAGAGCCCGATTCCTATAAGGATTTATCCAAAAATGGCTAAAAATGGCCTTTTCATTTAAAGTTACCTGTTATTTCCTTAAAGCAAAGACTGCTAAATGTTTAATATTAGATTTAAACAAAGACTATCATTTGGAGTAGATTAGGAAAAAGAATGTGACTTCTGGCCGGGTGGAATGAGACAGTATAGGACGTTAAGGGTTAATGGCATATCAACCTTTGTGGGTTATTTAATTCCAAAGCCATTCTTGTAGAAAAAGTGTAGTGGTACTATTTAACTCATAGCTGGGGGGGGGGTGAGAGGGTTCATACCTTTTCCAAGGGTATTAGTCCAAAGTGAACATAATAGTGTAACTGGAGTTTGAACTCACTTTCTGTGATTTTGTAGTCCAGCATGTTAACCACTACGCCACTGGACTGCCCTTTTATTTTAAGAGTTAATCAAACTTAGGAACATACTTTTTGTTCAACTATATCAGCAAAGATGATTAGTATTTTTAAATTATGGGAGGTATTCTGAAAGGAAAGCCCTCTCCTTGTTTCTATGGAAATTAAAACAAAAATTTTGTTTATTACTCACAAAGATGCATAGCTGATGGTGGTTACTATGTGCAAAAATAGTTTTATTAGCTGAAAACTTGCCCTATCTAAAATGTTACTGTACTTCCTGCATGTGTTATGGTTTCCATTGAAATTAAATAGGAGGGGTTAGTTTTGGAGTGTCCCTCATTGTTGTTACATTTGCATATAGTGTAATAACATGGAGGTGTGTGGTGCAATGGTTATTGTCATAGGATATGGACTCTGCAACCTGAGTTCAAATTGTGGACAAGGCTGTTTGCATTTCATGTAGAGCTAATATCCTTGGAAAAGGTATGAATCCAACTATTCTCCCACTAGCTATGGGCAAATAGTGGAGCAAACTGGACTCTTTAACCTAAGTTAGGCAACCAGTCATGGAGAAAGAAAACTCTGCATTAAAACCTCCGCTTAAGAAATTGAGCTTGTGTCACATCCTACTCATGTAGAGAGTTGGTAAATATGTATATACATATAAGATGGAGGCACCTTCACACTGGATGGTAAGCCTCTCAAATTAGTAGACCAGTTCAAATACCTAGGTAGTAATATCTCATCTACAGAAAACAATGTCAATGTACACACAGGAAATGCATGGACTGCTATAGACAGATTATCGATAATATGGAAATAGGATCTCTCTGATAGATAAAGTGAGAATTTTTCCAAGCTGCTGTAGCCGTGTTAGTGCTACTGTATGGCTGTACCACTTGGATTCTCAAGGGACAAGTAGTAATTTATTTCTGGCAATTTTTTTCCTATACTTTAGTTTGGGTAAGAATTTAAAATCCTGGGAGATTTTGACCAAAATTGATATATAACCAGATAATCTTACTGAAAAATTTCATACATCTTTATATACTTTCCTCAGTTTAGCATTAATTATGATTTAGTTGGGAATTCAAGGATCATATAACTAATATTTAAGCCTATAGTCAGTTACTACTATAGTGTTTCTATTTGAAGGAAAATTGCTTTATTTACTTGGAAAACTCTAAGTATACTCCTAGTAATTTGATATAATAGTAAGAACAAATATCAAATGAAAGTAAAAGTCAAGTATCTATAAATATTTCTCAGACTTCTAATTATTTATAATGAAGTGCGTAGGAAATGTTTAACGAATAAAAAACAAACCTCCTGTGACACTCACATGATGTGTAGCGTGAAGAAATAAGAGAAACAGGCAGGAAATTGATATTGACTGAGATATAATCACTTGCTTTGTCCTATTCCTAAAGAAAAGGAAGGAAGACACACATCACAAAGATAAGGGGAAAATCTAAATTGATAAGTGTATGATAATGAAATGAAATGAAAAGAAAGAAAAGAAAAGAAAAAAGAAGGAATGAGCTCAGGTTAATTTGATTTCATTATTGAGTTCTGACATCAGTTCGGGCTTCAGTTTTCCGTGTTGATTTTATTTGTTTTTGGTAGCTCTCTCATTGATGGACTTTTGTATTCAACTTTCAGCTCATGGTATCCTGTTAACCAATGGCGAGTGGGATTTCCAAAGACTGCCAACTCTTGGATTGTGGGTAATCAGCTAGGTTGAACCATGTCATCATCATCACCCCCACGACCACTGCCACCATCATCTTCATCACCGTCCAGCTTTCCCTCCCCTGCTCAGATAGCTTCAGTCAGTAATGAACCATGTCTTCAACAAGTTAGCGAGATAACCCCTACAGTATCTCTCTTACAAAGTAGCCGACATTCCACAACACAGACTTTTCGCGATCCTTCTGCCATTAATAATAACACCAACAACAATAATAATAATAATAATAATAGTAATAATAATAACACCAACAATAATAATAACAATAATAATAATACAACAACTAACAGCAACAACAACAACAACAACAACTTATCTACAAATATCCTTAATATCCCTTTCACATCGGCCACAGGACTTGTCTATACGTTTACAGAAAACAGTACAGTGAGCATTCAGCGATTTCTGTCCGCTGTGACCCCTCAGGATAAAGATGGCAAGAGCGGGGCACAAATCCAGCAGCAGGGCCCAAGACTGCTTGTTGCAGCTGCCAATGTGAACCATGGACAGGCTCTGAGTGGGCCGCAATTTCAGAAGTTTAGCTTTGCGCAAGCGCTTCCCACGACTGGCACTGTTGCTAATAAACCCACAGCAGTGTCCATCAAAGGGGAACAGGGAGAGGTAACCCATAATCAGGAAGAGAAAAGCATGTCTTTGTCAACACTGCCTGTGACATTCACAACCAGCCAACCTGCACAGCCGCAGGCTAACACTGTCACTGTTGTCGCACCGACCACAGGAGTGGTTCCTGCATCTGTAACTGTGGGAACAGGGACTGCGACTGTCAGCAACACCTCACAGCCAATACAGTTTCAGACTGATGTCACGGCTCCAGGGTCAACCAGTGAGGCTATTTTGAATGCGGCCATCAATTACAATGATGGAGAGATCCTTCCGGATGGAACTTTTGATATATCGGTTAGAAATAATCTTCCAACTCTTGAAGAAGGAATTCTTGGTAATTATTCAGTGTCTGCCTGTCCATTTTTTTTTTGTTTTTTCTTCCTGTCTGTCTGTCTGTCTGTTTGTTGGTTTTATTTTTCAAATTTGCAATTGTCCAAATAAGGGAAAAAAGATCTTGGATTTCTTTTTATTTATTTCTTTTCTTTTTTTCTTTTTTTGTTTTGTTGCATCTTCTGGTTGTGTGTGGCTTCAGTGATAAATAGAAAAGTCTTGTGTCTTTTGTCAGTGATGGCAATCTTTTGTATCTTTTTGTAATTATTCAGAGTTGACCGTCTTCAACTAATGGCGCAATCTCTTGCATCTTCTTTTTCTTCATCTTCATCTTCTTCTTCTTCAGGATTATAAAATGATGGTAATTGTGTCATAAGAATTGTTTGTTTGGCTTGTACTGTTATTATTTATTTTGTTTTAAATTGATATATTTTATTTTTAATTGTATAAGTCCTGTCATAACTGACAGGAATATTTACATAGATTTGCACTTTTGCTTGTCTATGAATTTGAGGTGATATCATTAGTTGTGTTGGTTTGTTGAGTTGAGACTGAAGGAACATCAATTAACTGGAGTCCTTTAAAATCACTTGAGTAAAAAAAAAAAAGAAAAGAAAACAAGAGATGAAAGAAAAAGACAAAAATAACACGGTGATGAAGAGAGAAGATTAAAGTATGGATGGTTGTAGTAAGAGAAGAATAAAATATTAACCTAATAATTCCCAATGACACCCTCCCCGGATATGTTTAAATTTCTGAAATGTTTTTTTTTTAAGAAAAAAAAAAAACTAGCTAAATAACATATTTAATGTATGTCAAGGGATGATTAATATTATCATAACACAATTTCTCATTACCCAGTAGAGCTTTCTAGAGAGGACTTTAATGAACTTTCACCACTTTAGCATAAGGCAATACTCGTCTGTTGTTTACAGACTCTAGTTCTCTGGTGATTGTAACGTACATCTACCAATGTATGTATTTACCAGTTAAAATGTTTGCCTCTTACTGACAGCTATAGACGGCTGAGAGGAAAGGAGTTGGACTGATGAAAAGTCTGTCAGGTTTCACTCCCGCTAGAAGTAGCTGTTAAGTCTAGCCACACTGATGAGATGTAAAATCGAACCCGGTGTCTGTGTATAACACATATATATATATATATATATATATATTTGGCAGCAAGTTATTATTTAAGCAGGTTTTGTTAAAGATTATGGAATATTTCTTCTTCAGGATTTTCAGTGTAGGCACCCAAAAACTTCCAAACGAAAACCCACAAACAAACAATCACTATCCCCCCCGAGGACAACCAGTGAAATGGTTGAAAGTGCTTGGGTAAAATATGGAATGGTTTCTCTACCATCTAGATTCAGACGTATGGAAAAATACAAGAATCAGACTTGAACACCTACACCTGAAAATCCTAAAAAATAAATATTCTGTGGTCTTTAACAAAACCTGCTTATATATATATATATATATATATATATATATAGTGGTCTATTTATGAGTAAATAGTGCACAATATCATTGATAGAGTATGTATATCTTAAGTTGTGTAGCGTGGACATGAAGTCAACAATGCTTGGTTGCTGACAGTTTCTTGCCTATGTGATTCTCAAACCAAGTGCTTGGTTTGAGTCGCAGAGGCAAAAAACTGTCAGTATCTAAGTACCATTGACTTCATGTCCATGCTACACTAAGTTTGGGTAGTGAAGACATGAAGTCAACAACATTTAGTAACTGACAGTTTCTTAACTATGCAATTTTCAAACTGAGAAACTGTCAGTTACCAAGTGCCATTGACTTCATGTCTTTGCTACCCTAACTTAGATATACATGCTCTATCAATGATATTGAGCACTCTTTACTTATAAATATAGCATATATATATATATATATATATATATATATATATATATATATTTTTGCAATGGGAATGGCAAGCTAGTGTAGCGGTTAGAGACTTCGCCTGTCAGCTTGACAGTCGAGGTTCGAGTCACACACAGAGCAGTCTCCCGTGTCTATAACCTTGCTGATGAGACCTAATAGGTCGAAATGTACATTCAGGGATTGACATTTTCTCGATTTGTTTAGCCTTACATTTGAACATATATACCCGCCTAAATTCATTAATTATAAACTAATTAATTTTCAAAATTAGGTATGACTTCAATTAAGCGCATATCCTCCAAAAATTGTCGGCTTAAAGCCATATAAAATAAACACGTTTGTTTACTTAACCTCTCTCTCTCTCTCTCTCTCTCTCTCTAATATATATATATATATATATATATATATATATATATATATATATATATATGCTGTTACAAAAAAGCAAATTAAAATAAAAAATGAACAGTTGTGCTACCAACAAAATAACTGATGGCCCTGGAGTCAGGCACGGTTTCAGGGCAGAAACATTGCAGTACTATATTCTGAAAGTATGATACTTGCAGAATTTGTGGAATGTCGGGTGAAAATGCACCTTGGTCATGTAACTTTTTGTTATATACACAAGTTTCCAATCAAGTTATTTACTAAGCTTTGCTTAGTTGTGGCACAAGGCCATAACTATAGGGTATCTAGTGAGAATCAAACTCACAAACAATCATCTGATAATCTAGCTTCCTAACCATTACACAATGTCCATATATGAATCCAATCAATATAGCAATAGCATTAATTGAATGATGAAAGATTTGAATGACACTGATCATGAACGTGACCATGAATGTTGCTGTGAATTCAACTGGAAAGATGTGATAATGTTCTATGTAGTTCAGGTTGAAATAATTCTTTTTTAAGCTGTTAGTTCATGCTGAGAACAAAAGAATCTTGTGCTCTGTGGTAAAATCCCTACACTGATTCTCTTTAATCGATTTACAATCTTAGATTGAGCTTTATGCTGTTACCAACACATTTGACTGATTTTAATGTGATGCTTCTGTACTATTTTCTAATGGGTTGGTTTGGTTTGTTTTGTTTTACGGCATATCAATCTCAGTGGGTCATTTAATGCTGACAAAGTTTTGAAATAAATTCATTCTCAATGGATAATCAATTTTGTTTATAAACTCATGATTTTCTATTTAACCCATAGATGGAACCCTAACAGGTACTACCACTCTGGGTCAGAGTGGACCAGGAAGCAATGGTGATGAAGTGGTGCTCCACATTCCCCAAACCTCCAAAACTGGAACCTCACCATCAGATAGTTTAATGTCATTCCCAGGACATGTAGATCCTCAGCCCCCCCTTCTAGCAGCCATATGATAAAAAGGGTTGGGCTTGCCATAAGGGCAATAGGGTTGGGGCAATCATATAGGTACTAGGGCTTGATGTGACCAGCTGATTGATCAGAGGGGGCCTCTCCGACTGCCTAGCCCAAGAGAGTGGAGTATTGCAAGTCATGGACTGCTCAACCACCTGGGTTCTATCCTTAAGCATCACAGGTCGCCACCCATGGCCAACAGGTGGCCCCATTGGAAGAGTCTTACCCTTCTGCAGAGGTGCAGTCGGTGCATTCTAACACCCCAGCCGACAAGGCGGTCTAATAGGTTGATGTTTTATTCTAGGAGGGTATCCTATTTCTTTGTGATGTGTTAAGGGTTGTGTGGTCTTTGCCAACAGTCACTAGTCTTTCCAAACCTTCCATGAAGTCATGTATGCATGTCTCATTGTATTTTATATTAGGAAGAAATGGAAATAAATCCAACAGTAGGTGGAAAAAATAATAAATAAAAAAATAAAAAAATAAGAGCTGTGAAGATTATCTATCATTATTTGAAAAATTTTGTGGATATTTAAAATGTTTCGATTATTAAATATATATCTATAATCTTCATCAGGACATTCAAATATTGCCTGGTGATATTAACATATTTATTTATCTAATGATACAAGAAAAAGGAGGTGGAGAAAATTCTTAGGTTTGAATTGCATTATTGATAACTATATGAACATATGGAATCTAACTGGATGAAATTAATAACCATTCCTATTTGAAAAAGTGATATGTATTGGAACTTATGTTAATATTAAGTAAAAGTAAGTAATGTCATCGGAGTGGCCTAAAGTCAGTATCAGTCAGACAGCGAGGTAGTCTATCCCCCTTTCATTAGCACTAGACCAAGGAGATTATTTTGGCATCGGAGATGGAGCGCCACACCTATCATCAACTCCTCACTAAATCCTGTAAGCATAAGTTCCAATCACATATCACTTTTTCAAATAGGAATGCTTATTAGTTTCATCCAATTAGATATATGTTCATATAGTTATTAATAATGCAATTTAAAGGTAATTTATGAGGAAGTGCGTCCCGGTCTCCTGCCTCAAAAATTGCTACCCGGTGACTATCAAAATAACAACCCAACTTGTCGTAATTCTTGTTTATTTATCGTAATTTGTCGTAATTCTTGTTTAGATATGAAGATGTCTATATAGTTTGGAATAGACTGAGATAGATAGATAGATAAACAAACAAAATAATATAGATAGATATGAACAAATGGAGATAGATATTTTTGACAAGTAAATGTATTTGGGGGGGGGGGGTCACATCTTTTTTTGTCGTAATTCTTGTTTATTTAAACTAAAAACAAGACATTAAACAAACATGAATAAAAAAAATCTTAGTATTTAAAGTAATATAGATAAATATGAACAAATTGAGATAGATAGATATGAAGATGGATAGTTTTGAATAGACTGAGCTGGGTCGTTATTTTAATAGTCACGGGTAGCAATTTTTGAGGCAGGAGACCGGGACGCACTTCCTCATAAATTACCAATTTAAATGTAAGAATTTTCTCCACTTCTTTTTCTCATATCATAAGATAAATATGTCAATATCACCAGGCAATATTTGAATGTCCTGATGAGAATCATAGATATGTATTCAGTGATGCTGATAGCTTTTTAATTCAGTGTCCTGAAACACATGTATTTGATGTGAATGATTCCCTGGGAAATATGATTGGTCCAACTAAAGTTTCTTATTAAATTGTAAGGTTTTTATTTATGAACTGGGGAAACAACTAAAGCTGTCTAACCCCTACCTTCTACCCCATCCTGTGTAATTAATTTCTAAGAAAATATTAAAATGTATTTACAGTTAGCTTGATATGGTGAGGGAAGAAAAAAGAAAAACACTGCAACAGATGGATACAATTTTATTGCATCCTTTTAGATTTTTATGCATCAAGGATGCAGGACACATACCTATCAGCATCTCTGTATATTTAATATATATTTAATCATCAACGTTTTAAACGTTGACGAGAATTTTCAAATATTAATAAGCCATTGTCACAACATTTATTTATCATTGTATTTTATATAAAAGTAAATTATTATATAATCATTGTATTTTATATAAAAGTAAATTATTATATAATCATTGTATTTTATATAAAGTAAATTATTATATAATATTACAAATGATGGTTATTCTTTCTGGTTCTTGAAACAAAGAGAAAGAAAGATAAACAGAATGAGTGCACAAGCCAAATAAACAAACTTTAAAGAAAATCCGATTTATCTGTTGTAATGTGCTCTACTTATCTTAAGATTTGTTTGGACTAACATCTTCAACTTAGTGATTTGTATCTTACAGCTTAAAAAAACACTTAGACTACAATTTTTCTTTTTTCTTTTTCTTTTTCTTTTTCTTTTTCTTTTTCTTTTTTTCCTTTTCTTTTTCTTCTCTTTTCTTTTTCTTCTCTTTTCTTTTTCTTCTCTTTTCTTTTTCTTCTCTTTTCTTTTTCTTCTTTTTCTTTTTTCTTTTCTTTTCTTTTTTCTGCATTCTATGAAGCATCATCATCTGTTAAAGCCACTTGTCTGGCTTGTTGTCCAAATAAAACAGTTATTCTAAATGTGCCAGTTATCACATAAAATAAGATAAAGATGTTAGTCCAGTTCTCTTAGATATTTAATGTTGCTTATTGGATATGTTATTTTATTTTTTTATTTATTTATTTTTTTTTTCTATTTTTGTTTAATCAAAAATGTTGTACTGGTGTCTTTTGTCAGCAATAACAATGTGAATTGAAAATGGTAACATGGTAGTCTCCAACAATTTAAAAAAATTATTATACAGACCTTAAATATTATTGAGAGACTTGGAAAGAACACTCCAGCTTGAGAATAGAAATTTATTTATATAAATATAAATATATAAAGATCTATTTAGAGGTATAGAATTTTATGATAACAATGAAAAGACCGTATATTTTATTTTTCATATATATCATAAGAAAAAATGGACTGCAATGTGGTCTGAATTTTTTTTTTATTCATCTAAAAAAAAAAAAAAAAAAAAAAAAAACAATTCAGATTACTTTGTGGACTTTTTTTTATTATAAGATTTTTACATTTCTTTCAGATCTACAACAATCTATTATAATATATATATATATTATATATATATATATATATATATATATATATATATATATAAAAGCAATTGGTAATTTGCTTGAAGCATTGTTAAGTATGTTATATATATTATGTTATATATTTATTTATATATATATACTAGCAAATGTACCGGGTCCATACCCGGACTATATTATAAGATTGGACCATAAATAGGCGAGAGATTCCGAGCTGAACAGCTTAGAATGCGATTTTGTTCACTAAAATTAAACTAAACTGCTGGTATAGCTATAATATAAACCAGGCAGCGAACAATATTTCATTATCAGCAGCAGCTGGTATACGGACAGTTCCGCAAATTGGTTGATTTTGATTTAATTAATTATATCCTTTAATCAGTAAAAATCAATAAAAAAATTTGGCATGTTTCTTAGTTAGGAGGTTATTAAGGTGTATGCAAGATTTCGAATCTGAGTGACCTCCCGTTTTGGAGTTATACGTCGACACGTACATACCAAACTTCCTTTTATATATATAGATATATATAAAATATCTCCTTTACTAAAAGATCTAAGCCATTTGATTAAAAATAACAGATTAAAGTAGAATCCTGTAAATTCTTATGAATAATCTGATCTTATAACAGATAACAAATTTGGATGTTTAATAACTGTTGCTTTTGCAGTTGTTTTATTAAATTGTCTATTTATAATGAGAATAGAAATGGTTTGACATTGTTTACAAAATGAAATTTTTGTGAAAACTGAAATGTTTTATGTAATATTGATGTGTTACCTAATATTAACTATTTGAATCAAACTTCTGTCAAAATTTACTGACAAACATTGTCAGAACACCACCTCCTCCCACTTTTTTTTTCATGAGTTCTCAAAAACCTTTCACAAATCCTTTGGGCTCATTCAAACCCTGATTGGTGATCACTGTGATAACAGTTGACTGAAGAGGTATATATTTTGTTTTTATGAAATATTATTTTCCTTATGATCATATTTTTTGTGCTTATATATTTGTCTAAAAACAATTTTCTTCTTGGATCAGCCTATTTCATTAAAAAAAAATATGAAGAAACGATTCCTATCATTATGACATACAAAAGAGAATCAGTGTAGAAAATATAATTATTCATATAATTACTTTGAATTCTCTTATCAGTATTATTTGTAGATTTTGTAAGAATAATAATTTAAAAAAAATACTGCATGAATTTATATTATCATTATACAATGGTACCTTGACTTACAAGTGCTCCAACTTATGAGTTACCAGCTTTTACTCGGTCAATTTTTTTGCTTTGTGTTGAAACTAAAATTTTTAGGTATGAGCATGTTTCAGATATGTTTATAAGTTCACTACAAACATTTAAGTTTCCAAATTTATTATGCATAAGAAAAATATTATAAAAAATAAATATTAAAACATATAGCATGCAATTAATTACATTCTATTTTATTATGTTTTTATACAATGCAGTGTAATTTTTCTTATTTAAAAAATGTAACAAAAAAATAGTGTTTTTGTTGGGCTGGAATGGATTAATAGCATTTTAGTTTATTTCAATTAGGAAAATTAATTTGATATACAAGGAAATTGGTTTACAACAAATTAAACCTGTAAGTCAAGGTATCATTGTATTTCCCATTTAAAAAGTTTGCTCAATTTTTCTTCCTCAGTGATTTATTTGGACTGAAATAAATGGTTATCTTCATCTATACCTTTAACTTATATGCTTGCTGTTTGTGTGCTTGTCTATGTAATTTTTATATTAAAACAACAAGGCCTATTAATGTCATTTTTGGCTTGAAGACTTAAAAAACTTCCACTTGGGAATTAAACTATGTGAGATTGACTTCAGTAGCCATTTGAAATCAAACAATAAAAATCTCCAATTTTAAACATTGGAAATGATTTTTATATCAAACTTTTCTCTATTCATTTTCTTATGAATGGCTTTATAAAAACTAATGTACCTATAACTCAGTAGAAATGGTAAAACTTTTATTAGAGAAATGCACTTAAAATGCTAAACTTAGGGTATACAGCAAATTCCAGTCCAATTTGCAACTGAATGATGATTTTGTGGTCTGCATTATAATCATCCAAATTCTTGGTGACATCCAGTTTATATTTTAGCCTTTTGGTAACACTGCATATTGATGCAAAATTCTGTTTCTAGAGGAAAAGGCTATAACTATAAAGCTTATTTAGTGAGAATAAATAAAATTGTATTTCATTAGAATATTAAAATAATTTATTTCAGTTCAAATAAATTAAATGCTGAATGGACATGATTGATAAAAATAAAAGAATATTTTATCCCTAAACAGTATATTCTTGATAGTGAATTTTTTGCATCTTTCTTGGTTATTATACTAAATATTACATTTAATACTAATATTCAAATTTTATACAGTTTTATAAGTTTTAAAGAAAATGATCATCTCTTCAATAAAAAGGAAATCATTTTAGAGAAATTTAATTGTGAAATTGAAATGATTGCCAGAAATGATTTGCAAGCTAAATGTTATTTTTAGAAAAATGTTAAAATTAAGAAAAAAAATTAAATTAGAATTTTTTTTTTTTTTTTTGTAATATTGATTTGATTATTTTTTTTTTTAAGTCTGTTGTTTAAGGATCTTTTTGAGCCTGTAAGCTGGATATTTTGGGCTAAGCATTACTTTACTGTCTGATATTTCAGGCTTGGGGAGATGCTGTCTGATACTATAAAAGACCTAATATAGCCACCATCCACAGCCTTTCGTAGCTGAAAAACAAAGATATCTGGGCTCTGGAATGAAATTTAAAAGTACTTTTTTTTTCTTCTGTGATCCCAGAATATCTGAAGGTCAAATGGTTAATAACTGTTTCCAGTATGTCAGTGAATTTATTATTTTTTCATCTAAAAATGATACATATTTGAGAATATGATAAACAATACAATTTATAAATAGCGGGAAAAATATAGTCAATTAAATTTTATAGTAGTAAGAGATTACATATTTCAGAATGTATCTTGCAATTTTCTTTATAAGAATTATAGCTTTTTAAATATATACTTATTTATATAGATATATATGTATATGCTCCCACTTGGTAGAGCACTGTAGAAGGGACATTAATTGAAAATTCACAGCTTGGCGTATAAGCTGAAACTCGACTGTTTACAAGTCTAGAGTCTCTGGTGTTAATAATAACATTCCGCGTAGGGATGTATCAATTAATTGTTCACTCAAAATTGACAGTTGCTAATAGCCGCATGGGTAAGAGACATGGCAGACGAAAATTCAGTCAGGTTTTGATCCCGGCTAGAGATAGCTGTTAAACTAAAGCCACACTGATGAGAAGTAAACTTCGAAACACGTGTATGTGAATGACTTGTATATATATATATATATATATATATATATATTGAAGTGTGGGTTCCTATAAATTTAACTAACATTAAATAAAAGAAAGTGTTGAAAAAATTAAATGTTCTTATTATTTATTACTTTTTATCATGCTTCATCTACTATCTTCAATAGTAAGCACATTTAATCTTTTCAACACTTTCTTTCATTTGTGTTAGTTAAATTTATAGCCCATATGATTGTCATCCATATATATGCAATTCAAATTATTGATGATTATCCATCTGATGAGACTTGATTTGGGGAGCTTTGTTAAATCAACTTAGATTTATAAAGGCCCCAATTTTGGTCGAAATGAATTTATTATGGAATAACGGTGTTGAGTTTTTCCTTCCTTTTAAAGATAAATATTGCTCTGTATATAATCTAAAAAGATTATTATACATTGAGCTCTCTGTCGTGATTTAAAGATTCACTGTATTTGTACATACTGGATCATACAATAATAATACAGTGTGTCTTAGAAATCACATATAGAATCATCCCTTACTACCAAGTTTTGGATACCTCACATCTAATATATATATATATATATATATATAATCATACAAATTTTTTCTAAAAGTGGTTTTCAATGTCTTATAGTTATTTATCAATCTTAGCTTTGTGCTTTTGCATTTGGTGGTGAGGTTCCTGTTCTGGAGCTTTAGAATGGTATTATTAATAGGATCCATATATGTGTCAAATAGATCTATTTGAAAGTATTAGATAGGAATACTTGAAACCTTATAAATATGTGCAAATTTATTTATATTAATAATAGTTGCTTGAAGCTATAATTGTTTGTAAATGATTATTAGTTACTTGAAATCATATAATTACTTGCAATGACTTTGTCATTAAATAAGCCAATAAGAGTAGACATGCTGTAGAACTGACAAAACCAACGAATTTTAGGTTAATCTGGTCCAAGGTCATAAGTATGAAGCACTCAATGAGAATTGAACTTGATACTCAATAGTAATGACCTTCAAGACGAGCCCATTAACAATTATTTTATTGAAAAGTGACATAAATCTCTTCCATGTTTAAAAAAGTATTTTAATTTAAAAAAAACAACATAAATTGTGCATTCATATGGAATTTTTAAAAAGAGTTCCTGTTTGTTTTTAAGCCATATTTAATTAAATAACCCATAAGGGGTTGATATGCCATTAAATAAACCTAACCAAGCCTCAATTATCAGTATTAGGTAGTAATAAATAGGAAGACTTAAAACCCAGTTTGATTGCATGAAAAGAGAAATTTATTATTACTTACTTGAAACCATATAATTGGGTGCAACAGAATACTTAAAAGTAGATAAGTCTGCAAACAAATGATTATTATATAGGAATGGTTACTTGAAATGATATAATTGCTTGAATTATTAATATTAGATAGGAATATTTGATATCATATAACTGTACAAACAAATGATTATAGACAAATAAAAAAAAATGCAATAGCACATGAAAAATATAGTTATGATTACATTTATCAAACATTTACAAATTAATCAAATTTCTGCATTAAATAACCCATAAGGGGTTGATATACCATTAAATGAATAAACCAAACCAAACAGATTTTTATTAAGGCGGGAAGGATTATAACTTGTGTTTCAGAGTTATATAAGGATTGAAAAATGAAATTCAATATGAACAAAGATCCTCATAAAATTATAATTCAGTTGCAAATTGTATTAGAAAGTTACAATGTGTCCTGAGTGTGAACTTTGCACTGACACAGAGTTAATCCAATTGCTCAGACTGTTAGCACCTCCCCCAGGCAAATGACTTTTCAACTCCTGACCAAATTTGTGTGTGTGTGTCATAAGTAGTGTCTGCTACAATCCCAAGGCTGCCTCTGATTGGCTGAAACTTATTTAAATTAAACCAACCTACAATTTGTTATGAGAAGGTCTCAGGTTCAATTCCTGACAAGTCACAAGTTAATACTGAGTATGACACTAAACTGCATCTGATAGTGAGGCTTCAGTTCTGGAGCTCTGGGGAGTGTGAAGTACCCCTTCATTGCCATTATTCCCAAGTTCACTCTGACCTGGAGTGGCAGGCCCATCTATAGGAAAAATAGATCTGTTTAAAAATTATTTGTATTTAATAGGATTGCTTGTAAAAAAAATTCTTGAAATCCTCTTAAACAACTATACAAAAAATGTAAATATAAATGTACAATGTATGTGATTCCCTAACCTCTAGGCATAAAAATAACCCTAGATGGTTTGAAATGCCATTAAAATAAATCAATAAACATAAATCAAAGTTAGAACATTTTAGAGTATTTTGCTTGGATAAAAATCTCACATGGCTATGTTTTTTTGCTGGGTTACACACACACACACACATGTGTGCACTTACATATAATGAGAATTTTAGTAATATATAGATTTTTTCATGGATAGATGATCAAATCTTTCTACCATGGCAACCAAGCAGAAACCTAGGAATGGCCAGGAGGTCATGCAGGCTATTCTTGATGATGAGTTTTAAAGGAAGGGAAATAGATGAATTTGATTCTGATGATGACTTAGACTTGTTACAATTTATTTCAACTTAATCTTTGATAATATCATATTTACAATTATTTAGTATTTAACAGTTTTCAACAATTATGTTGTTTTTTCTGTCTGTATAGAAATAATAAAAAGAAAGATATTTACTGACAAAAATGTCTTTATCCTTATACTGCCTGAATATAACCTCACCAGAATATATATTGTATAAATGACTTAGCTTGGGTAGATACCTCAAAAACTGAATTTAAATTTGAGTTAACCCTGACCACATTGGGCTTCCATGCATGTCAACTTCTCCACCCTGGGCTTTCCATGCGTGTCAATTCTCCACCCTGGGCTTCCATGCGTGTCAACTTCTCCACCCTGGGCTCCATGCCTGTGGACTTCTCCACCTTGAGCTCCCATGTCTGTCGACTTCTCTACCCTGGGCAGGTTAATCATTGATAATGTTAATGTAAATAAACTTAGGAAATTGTGATGTGTTGGTGATGTAGTTTTGGTTACAGACAGACCATAATCTCTATTAAATAAGATATTCATATACTATTTTGTTTTAGTACAGCACATTTAGTTAAGAGATCAATTCCAAATATATCATTCAAAAGACTCTACTAGTAAGAATACATATTTATGATGAGGAACTGTAGTTTTAATGGAAATAAGTATTAATATGCAGTCTATTTATGGGATACAAGGTCATATCTTATTCTCAAAAGAGGCAGTTTCTGTTGCAGCACGGACTGCATTTATTCTCTTAGGAAACACTTTATGCCAGAAGCAAAACCAATCTAAGTTTCAATAACAAAGCACTACACGCTACACTTAAAAATAATGTTTACCTTTTAACATGATCTAAAGGGCTCTTTTATCTAAATGATATCACTAAACTTGCAGGGGAATGTCAACAATGCATGCCTTTACTATAGAGTAGTATAGGAGTTTCTCTGCATTAGCATGCATTTCAATGTCCTTCTGTGTATGAGAGTGAGAGAGAGAGAGGTATGTGTACAAGCTGGGTGCTTTGTTGTGCTGCAATCGTTAGCAAGAAGTCTTGCAGCTCAGTTATTTACTGTTGAGGAATTTGATTCTTACTTAGGTTCCCCATACTTTACAGCCTTGTAACTTTTTTTTTTTTATATATTTATTATAATGGAGATTGTGTTTTTCTGTCTGTAACCGAAACTGAATATTCCTCTCAAGTACAATCTTTAGTTATTTGACATCACATTTCTCATGATTTATTTTTAATTTTAACCTCAATTATTAATAAATGTCTTACATTATTAATACGTTAACTATGTCATACTGACAACATGCAATTATATTTATAATAAAAAATGCGGGTTTACAGTGTAAACGGAAAAAGCTAATTTGCATATTAATTAATAAATCGAATTTAATAAATATGTGCTTAGTATTATTGATTTTCTAACTGTTTGGTTTTATTTTAATGAATATAAGCAAAAAATCCTCATGATCTTAAATGAATCCATTAACAATAATAACTGTCGCATGTTTATTCTTTACTTCCTCTTTATATACTAAATTCTTAATTGAAAATAAACTTGAAAGACAGATGTGATGGAAGTAGTAGTTTTAGTTGTTCATTTTTTTAATATACCCTCTGTTTTTAAAATCTTTTTATCTGTATTCTTATTTAGTTCATTGGCCTTTAATTAATCAATATTTTATTACATAACTTAAATACTTGCATCCGGAGGGTGGCATATATGTTGCTAGTATTTATTATTAATTGAGATTTGCTTCCAGTTTTTGTTGTAACAAACTACGTACTGCTTACGTCACTTATAACGTCATATAGCCCAAATCATCATAACATAGAATAAATAAACTCAAATTTGAAGCATGCAACATTAGACAGTCTCATTGTTTTTTTAAATAAGTTTTAATAGATACATCCCAGTATCATATATGTATATATAGTTTGTTTGTATTTTAATAGATTTCAAAGTTAATAGAACTTAGTCTTCGATGTTCAATTATGTTATATGTTTTTAACTCTTTAATAATTAATGATTTCATGATTTTATGGTTAAACCCTGACATTTAATTTTTACTTCCGAACTCCTCAAGGCAATATTTTCAAAAATTGATTTTTACTAGCCCGAGGTTTTAATTTTTTCTTTTGCTAGATTTAATTTATTAAAAGGCTTAGAATGAGCCACTCATTCTTAGATGGTGGATACTTAAGGAAATCAGTAGGTAGTGTAAACATTAGGTCTGTTTGCCAGACTGAGGAATTTAGTAAATTCTAAGTTAAAATAATACAGGTCTGATAAGGGAATGTTTGTTTAAGACAGTATACAAAGCATACAAGTAATCTAAGTTCTCGTATCTTATCTATGTATATGGATTCTGTATGTCTGTAGCCACTGTGGTGGGGCTATAGGAATACCTGATGCAACTCTGGAAAAGGGGTAAATCCTCAACGGTAGCCCTGTTGACCATGGAATGCTTTAAGGAGGAATCCTGGTGACTGAGTAATTCATGACATGAAACACTCAAATCTTTTTGGCCTTACTTAGGCTAACACAGATGGTTGGAGGGCTTTCTGATCAGATTGGCTGGTTGCAGTGTCAGCTTACACTTATATAATGTCCAACCTATTGTCGCCTTTTATGCCTAGTGGCAAAACGCTCCTTAACTTTTTATGCAATATGTGCTAGAAAGATTTGAATGAGTCCCGGGAAATTGATGGGTCCCAACCAAGGTTTCTTATAAATTGTAGTGTTTTTATCTATGAACAACTAAAGCCGTCTAACCCCTACCTGTGTAATTGAAATGTATTTACAGTTAGCTGGAAATTGTGGGAGAAGAAAAAAACCTCTGGGATGCATGGATATCATTTTTCTGCATCCTTTTAGATTTTTATGCATCAGTGACGCAGGACGCGTACCTATCAGCATCTCTGAAAACTAATAGTGTTTATAAGGCAAATAAAATAAATGAACTCAGAATTAAAACTCACCCTGTCTGCAGGGCTCAGAAAACACTAACGGTATCCCCTGCAGAGGGAGAAGACCTCTCCCGCAAAAAAGGGGTATGACACTAAACTGTATCTCTTATGGTTAGCCATGAGGAATGTGGTGTACCATTTCATTACCTGGGCTTATGGTCAAGTCACCTAAAAAAGCATCAGTTCCTACTGGTTTACTGAAGTTAAACAGTGATGAACCTGTTCAATTTTTAGATGGGTGACCATTTAAACAACAGCAAGTACTGTAAGAAACTGAATATCAAAATGACTTGATTTGGTATTAAATGACCTGAAAAGGGTTGATATGTCATAAAACAAAACAAACAAACCAAACCTCTTCATTACCATTACTTCCAGGTTCACTCTGACTTGGAGTTATAGTACCTTTTGGGGTTCCATCTATAAGTAAAATTTAAAGTCGTCGGGGCGGCCTAATGTCGGTTTCAGCCAATCAGCAAGGGGGTCTATCCCCTTTTCACTAGCGTTAGACCAAGGAGATTATTTAGAGTCTGAGGTGGAGCACCACACCTACCATCAGCTCCTTACTTTACCGCACAGATTCCCTGTGCTACTCATACGCTGAGTTGGCGAGGACTGGTATCGAACTAGGAACCTTGTGTTTCTAGCCGAACACTCTTCTGACTGAGCTAACCCGGCCTTGTTTTTAAAAATTATTCGTATTTGATGGACCCTGTGAGAAAAAAATATCTAAGAAGAAAATACACAAAAAATGTAAATATGAACATACAATAAATGTGATTCCCTAATCTCTAGGCATAAAATAACCCTAGATAGTTTGACATACTGTTAATCAATCAGTTAAAACATCAATTTACTAGATTTTCACCCTTAGGCATTCTCTCTTGGTGTAATGGTTAGTAAGCGAGGATGCAGATCCATTACTACTAAATAGCAAGTTTGATCCTCACTGGATGCCTCATATTTGTGACCTTGTGTCACATCCTACCTGTGGTGAATGGGTTGGGTAAATATCTACTAGCTTTCCACCATCTGTCAGTTTACTTATTTAACGTTATATATGAAAATGAGACACTTAAATTGAGCTCAAGTCACATTTAATATTTGCTTCTTCCTGTTATTAATTAGCCAGGAAATAATATATTCAATCATTAAAATATGAGATTCATAAAAAAAATTGCAAGTAGCATGGGTCCTATAAAAAATAATTGGATTATTTACTTCTAGATTGGCACTTCTGCCGAGGAAGGTAGTGTAATATCGGTGCACTCTGCCTAGAATCAAATTGTCAATCCCTGGCAGTTCTGCTTAACTCTGTGTGGATATTTGATGCTATGCAGAGCACCTTCCAGGAGCAATGGCTGATAAAGACGGGTGGCGAGGAAGAGTCACGGAGATTTGTGCTGTCAACACACTTGATAATGAGAATGAATCTGTGCTGTTCTTAATTCTTACCTTTCAGTTGAATTTTCAGTTTAGGAAGATAAGAAAATGTCACAAGAAACTAGATGCACTTGTGCAATCCTGTGTTTACCAAAATTGCTGTTCAAATAGTATTAAGACTGGCTTCCTAATTTTTTTTTTTTTTTTTTTTTTTTTTTTTTTTTTTTTTGTGGTAATTTATGAGGAAGTGTGTCCTGGTCTTCTGCCTCAGAAATTGCTACCTGGTGAATTTTTAAATAACGACCCTAGCTACGGCGTCACGTCATCTCGTTATTATCTATTCTTTTTAATATCTTGTTTTTAATTTTTTAATAAACAAGAATTACTACAAAAAAAAGAAGCGACCTCCCCAAATACTTTTACTTGCCGAAAATATCTATCTATCTCAGTCTGTTCAAAACAAACTCATAAATTACCTCTTATTTTTCTTTTTTTGTCGTAATTCTTATTATTGTAATTTGTCGTAATTCTTGTTTATTTATAGAAATTTGTCATATTTCTTGTTTAGATAGTTTTGAACTATACCACTATGGGTCAAATAGATCTGTTTGAAAATTATTAGTATTAGATAAGAATGCTTGATACCATATAATCATGTAAAATGATTTGTATTGGAAAGGGACACTTAAAAAAACTGACTTTGTTGTTAAATTATCCAACATTGATTACATGCTAGGTAAACCTGGAGGAGTCTGAATGGTGTAGTGGCTAATGTAACTGGATTGCGACATAAGCGAGTTTGGACCATATGACCTTTAGGATACCCTTTTTACGATCTCGATTCATAAGGACATTTTTCATTTTATATGTCTAAAATCTGGTTGTTTGTTAGGCGTGTTAGTTTATATAATATAAAAAAAAAAAGGAACCCTCTTAAAAATCGTCTGTTAACAAACAACGGATTTTGACGGTGTAAATGAAAAAAATGTCCATATGAATCGAGATCGCAAAAGGGGTGCCTAAAGTCATATGGTCCGCGAGTTTGAACTCCAGTTGTGCTATTATGTTCCAACTTTCGAACTAATACCTTAAGAAAGGTATGAACAACCTCAGCTATGGGTTAATTAAATAGTACCATTACTGTTTTTCTAAAAGGATGGCTTTGACATCAAATAACCCATGAAGATTGATATACCATTAAACAAAGAACCATGATGTAAAACAACCAAGCATGTGAAACAATGAAGTAAAAATCTTGACCAGAGGTCAATGACAGTGATGGATGATAAAAAACATAATTAAAAAAAAACCAAAAACGAAAAGAATACAAAGAAAAAGCATGGAGTTAAAGTGAATGTATACTATGTTATTTGGACTGATGTCAGCACTGTCACCAACATGTACCGCAGCTGATTCTAAAAATAATTTTAAAGAATACTTTGCCACTTGATAAGTACATTTACCTGTGAAAGGTTGAAAACTTGGACCTAAACAAAAAACAAAACAAATAACATGAAGTTGAAAGAAAATATTGTTGAAAGATAAAATCTCAAATAAATAACTTAGCAGTTAGTTTTTTCCATATACCATAATATTTTATATAGATACGCACTACAACCCCTCCCAGGTTTTAAGCCTATAAGATGGGGTATATTATACACAAGAAGTAAATATTACCTTTTTGGTGGGTGTGTGTGTTGCCCATGGGTCATGTTTAACAGGCACTGTTTTATACTGCTACAGGCGGGTTGACATGCCCATTAAAAAATAAAAAAAAAATTATTTAACTCTTTGCTTACTTAAACCGCTACAGTGATTCTCCATGACATAAGTCCAAAGAGTGACAAATACTGGTTAATGCATTATAATTGAGCATAAAAGGACTCAGTTTACAATTATAATGGACTTTATTTGAATAGAATGAGTTCTGAGGGTGAATAAGTAGTGAACTTTGAAATATCCCATCATACAGGTAAAAATACAAAGCAAATTTGGTACAGCCGTGGCAGAAATTGGTAGGCAAAGAGTTAAAGTAAATTTTTATAAAAGTTAGTGATCAGTTTTTTAAAAAATTTTTAATTTAAAAATTTTTTTTTACTGAACAACAATATAAAATCCAGCCCTCCCCTCCCCACACTTCATGTTAGAAACTCTAAAAACAGTTTAGAACCTGTTTTAAGTATACAAAAGAGTATTTTTTTTTTTTTTTAATACCAATTTTATTCAAATTTTTTTTTTTGTGGGTTTTGTGGTAAATATAAATTGTGTATCTGGTTTACATTCTTAAATGTGAAATAAAAAAAATGTCATGACATGTTTTGTGTTATTTCAGAGCAACAGACATTTTATATATACAGATATTTTTTCGTTTTCTTTTTCTTTTTTGTTGTGAAAAAAAAAAAAATCTTTGAACTTTGTGAAGTTATAGTATTGACTTTTATTTATATTCACTTGAGATATGCTAAACTTGATTGTATCATTGTAATAGAATAAGAAAACAACAAGTAAAAATTAGTTGAGATCTATTTCATTATTTTTTATAGAGAAATACTTTCGATTGATGAAAGCGTTAGATAAATTATACTTCAACATGAATCTTTAACAGATCCATGGTCATAATTGGGTATGTAGAGTAAGTGTAGTTTTGGGTAAGTGTATCTATTTTACCCATGTCACTCTCATTGGCAGGGTGTGACACAAGATCAACAAGTGAAGTTTAACAGGTTTAAATTATGAGTTTTCTTTTTCTAGACTGGTTGCTATATTTAAGGTTAAAGAATAGCTGGATTTATACCTTTCCCAAGAGTATTTGTGTGATGTGAAAATGCAAACACTTTCATCTAGGATTTGAACTTAGGTCACTGTGTCCATTTTCTATGATGATAGCCCATTACACCATGAGCACTTTAAGCAGAATAAAGCTGGTTTGAATTTAGTTTTCCTTCTCCTGACTTGTTTCATGCCAAAGATAAGGGAGCCCAGTCTGCCTTTTATTTACCCATAACTGGAAGAGAAGAGATAGATTCATGCCGTTTCCAAAAGCATAATCGTGAAGTGAACAACCAACAGCCTCATTCAGGATTTGAACTCTGGTTGCCCATAGGTTCGATACCAGTCCTGTGCCAAACAGCATGTAATGAGTAGCACAGGGATCTGTACGGTTAAGTGAAGAAGCTGATGGTAGGTGTGGCGCTCCGAGCGTCAGACACCAAAACAATCTACTGGTGCAAGTGAAAAGGGGATAGCTCCCTCGCTGTCTGGCTGATATACCGACTTTTAGGCCAATCCCGATGACTTACAAACCAGTAATTATTTATAAAAATAAATTTATATAAATCATAAATACATGGAAATGAATTCAAATTTTAGAGTAATGAAGTAGATGCAATGCAAATTAGCGGGTACATTATGAAAATTAGTAAATGCATTAGACAACAATAAAACAGGGCTGAGTCTTTATCTGTATGGTTCATAGCAACCTTCCCAGTGCAAAAAAAACCCACGACTACTATTACTACAACCAAATAAATACATTGACTAAAGCAATCCGGTATGTGGATTATGTAACAATGCATAAACGTTGTAGAAAAGACGGCTGACTATGTTTCTTTGCAGTTACATTCATTCTGTTTGCTGTTTATATTTTGAATATTTGCAGTAATTTTCTATTTTAAAAGGTGAAAAAAAACCACAAACATAAACAAACAGAACAAAAAAACGTGGCCTACTTATTTTGTTTATTGCTTCCAGCTATTGGAAAACTTGCCTGTTTTGCGTAACACGCCACGCCGTGATGGTGTTAAACAACAGTCAAGAGCGTTCTGCTGCATTATTATTGAGG
>CM042147.1:87490161-87627661 GCA_023376005.1 Doryteuthis pealeii
GAGAAGATGCAGGGTGGAAGAAGTTGACGCATGGAGCCCAGGGTGGAGAAGTTGACACGCTTGGAAGAGGTGGAGAAGTTGAAGGTTCGGTCCCGGGACGGAGCTCTGCATGGAAGCCAAGTGTGGGTCAGGGGTTAACATAATTTAATTCAGGTTTTTGAGGTCTCTCCGAAGGCTAAGATCATTTAAATGGTTTGGTGAGGTTATTTCAAAGGCAGTATACCAGGATAAAGACATTTTTTGTCAGTGAATTCTTTGTTTATTATTTCTATACAGACAGGAAAAAACTACAGTAATTGTCGAACGAACTGTTAAGTACTAAAATAAATTGTAAATGATGATATTATAAGATTAAGGTTGCAGTAAATTAGTAAGAAGTCTAAGTTATGCGAATCAGTAATGAAATTCATCTTATTTCCCTTCCTTTATATATACAGATAGCCTGCATGATCCTGGCCATGTCCTTCAGGTTTCTGCTTGGTTCCATGGTAGAAAGATTTGATCATCTATCATGAAAAAATCTATATATTACTCAAATTCTCATGTTATGTGTGCACCATGTGTGTGTTGTGTGTGTGTGTGTGTGGTGTGTGTGTGTGTGTGTGTAACCGCAAAAAAACAACATAGCCATGTAGATTTTATCCAAGCAAATACTCAAATGTTCTAAACTTTGTTTATGTTTATTGATTTATTTTAAGTGGGCATTTAACCATTAGGGTTTTTTTTTATGCCTAAGGTTAGGGAATCACTAATTGTACTTTATATTTACAATTTTTGTATGTTTGTTTAAGAGGATTTAAGAAGTTCTGTTTTACAAGCAATCCTATTAACTTACAAATAATTTGTTATAACAGATTAATTTTCCTATATGATGGGGCTGCCACTACCAGGTAGAATGTGAATTGGGAATAATGGCAATGAAGGGGTATTACACTCAGAGCTCCAGAACTGAAAGCTCACTATCATGCAGTTTAGGTGTCAATACTCAGTATTAATTGTGACTTGTCAGGAATTGAACCTGAGACTTCTCATAACAAATTGCATTGGGGGTTGGTTTTAATTTAAATAAGTTTTCAGACATCAGAGGAGCTTGGATTTGTATGCAGACGCTACTTGATGACACACAAATACAAATTTGGTCAGGAAGTTGAAAAGTCTTTGCCTGGGGGAGGTGCTAACAGTCTGAGCAATTGGATAATTCTGTGTCAGTGCAAAGTTCACACGTCGGACACTTGTAATTTTCTAATACACTTTGCACTGAAATTATAATTTTATGAGGATCTTGTGTTCATATTGAATTTCAATTTTTCAAT
Organism: Doryteuthis pealeii; assembly: GCA_023376005.1. Taxonomy (NCBI): domain Eukaryota; kingdom Metazoa; phylum Mollusca; class Cephalopoda; order Myopsida; family Loliginidae; genus Doryteuthis; species Doryteuthis pealeii. The sequence continues at coordinate 87,491,475 of CM042147.1, forward strand.
CTTATATAATCTGAAAACAAGATTATAATCCGTATGTTTCCCGCCTTAAATAAAAATCTGTTTGGTTTGGTTTATTTCATTAATGGTATATAACGCCCTTATGGTTAAGTTAATGCAGAAATTTGATTGAATTTTTGTAAATGTTTGATAAATGGTAATCATACTATATTTTCTCATGGTGCTATTGCAGTTTTTTTTTATTTGTCTATAATGATCTTGTTTGTAACAGTTATATGATACTAAATATTCTATCCTAATATTAATGTAATTCAAGGCCATTCTATCATTTCAAGTAAAAACCATTCCTATATAATATCATTTGTTTGCAGACTTATCTACTTTTAAGTATTCTGTTGCAAACGCATTATATGTTTAATAAGTAATAATTTAAATTTCTCTGTTTCATGATCAAACTGGTTTTAAGTCTTAGCCTATTTATTACTGACTAATACTCGATAATTGAGGCTTGTTAGGTTTATTTATGGGATATTCAAACCCTTATGGGTTATTTGATTGAAATATTGGCTTAAAACAAGACAGGAACATCTTTTTTAAAAATTCCATAGAATGCACAATTTATGTTGTTTTTTTTTAAATTAAAATACTTTTTAAACATGGAGAGATTTATGTCACTTTTCATAAATATTGTTAATGGCTCGTCTTGAAAGGTCATTACTATTGAGTGATCCAAGTTCAATTCTCATTGAGTGCTTCATAATTATGATTGGGACCAGATAGCCTAAAATTCGTTTGGTTTTGTCAAGTTTAACAGCATGTCTACTTATTGGTTTATTTAATGAACAAAGTCATTGTAAGTAAATATATGATTTCAGTAAGCTAAGTAATCATGTTTACAGAAAATATAGTTCGAAGCAGACTATTATTAATATAATTATAAAATTTGCACATATTTATATAAGTTGTTCAAGTATTCTATCTAATACTTTAATAGATCTATTTGCCACATATATGGGATGCTATTGAGTAATTGACATTACAGGTTTGATTGACAAGGAGTGACCACATTTTCTAAAGCTCCAGATACAGGACTTCACCACCATGCAAAGGGCAAAGCTAAGAGTTGATAAATAACTATAAGACATTGAAACCTTTAGAAAAATTTGTAGTGATTATATATATTATAATATATGATATATTAAAGATGTGAGGTATCCAAAACTTGGGTAGTAGGGATTGATTCTATGATGTGATTTCTAAGACCCACTGTATTATTATTGTATGATCCAGTATGTACAAATAAGTGAAATCTTTAAATCAGAAGAGAGTCAATGTATAATAAATCTTTTTAGATGTATATAAGAGCATATTTATTTTAAAGGAAGGAAAATAACAGTTTATTAATAATTCATTTGGAACCAAAATTGGGCTTATAAATCTAAGTTGATTGTTAACAAAGCTCATTATAAGTTCATCAGTGGATATCATACACTAATTTGATTGCATATATATGGATGAAATTATACTGGGGGCTATAAATATTAATGACACAAATGAAAGAAGTGTTGAAAAGATTAATTGTGCTTACTTATTGAAGATAGTTAAGATGAACATGATAAAAGTATAAATAATAAGCATGTTAATTTTTTCAAGCACTTTTCTTTTTAATGTTAGTTAATTTATAAGGAACGCCACACTTCAAATACTATATATAGTTATAGTAATGTATGAGTCGAGTCACATACACGTGTTTCGAAGTTTACTTCTGCATCAGGTGGTGGTTAGTTTTAAACAGCTATCTCTCCGGATCGACTGACTGAATTTTTCGTCTGCATGTTTTACCATGCGTATTGCAAGCTGTCAAATTTTTGAAGTGAACGAATTGAATTGATACTCCAACGCCGGAAGTGGTATATTATTACACCAGAGAGACTGCTAGAGCTGTAAACAGTCGGTTTCAGCTTATACGCCAAGTGTGATTTTCAATTAATGTCTTCTACAGTGCTCTTACGAAGTGGGAGCATATGAATATATATTATATAAATAAGTATATTTTAAAAGCTATAATTCTTATAAAAGAAATTGCAAGAACATTCTGAATATGTAATCTCTTAGCTACTAAAGAATTAATTGACTATATTTTTCCCAAGCTAATTTATGAATTGTATTGTTTATCATATTCTCAATATGTATCATTTTTAGATGAAAATAAGTAAATTCAACTGACATACTGGAAACGGTTCATTAACCTTTGTACCTTCAGATATTCTGGGATCACAGAAGAAAAAAAAAGTACTTTTATTAATTTGATTTAGAGGCAGATATTTTGTTTTTCAGCTAGCGAAAGGCTGTGGATGGTGGTATATTAAGGTCATTTTATAGTATCAGACAGCATCTCCCCAACTGAAATATCAGGACAGTAAAGTAATGCTTAGCAAAATTCACAGCTACAGCTCAAAAGATCTTAAAAACAAAGACTTAAAAAGAAAAAATAACAAATCAATATTACAAAAAAAAAAAATCTAATTTATTTTTTTTTCTTAATTTACATTTTCTAAAATAACTTTAGCTGGCAAATCATTTCTGGCAATCAATTTTCAATTTCACAATTAAATTTATTCTAAATGATTTCCCTTTTTTTGAAGAGAATGATCATTTTCTTTAAAAACTTATAAAACATGTATATAAATTTGAATATTAGTATTACAGTATAATATTTAGTATAATAACCAAGAAAGATGCAAAAGAATTCACTATCAAGAATATACTGTTTAGGGATAAAATTTCTTTTATTCTATCAAATCATGTCATTCGCATTTTGAATTTATTATGACTGATAATTATTTTAATAATTCTATGAAATACAATTTATTTATTCTCATAAATAGCTTTATAGTTCTAGCCTTTTCTCTACACAGAATTTTGCCTCAATATGCAGTGTTACAAAAAGGCTAAAAATATAAACTGGACTGTCACCAAGAATTTTGGATGTATAATGCGACCAACAAAATAATATTCAGTTGGCAATTGGACTGAATTTGCTGTATCCCTAATTTGAGCATTTTAGTGCATTTCTCTAATAAAGTGTTTTTACCATTTTAACTGAGTTTATAGGTACATTAGTTTTATAAATGCATTTTCATAAGAATAATACAGAAAAGTTTGATATAAAAACCCTCCTTCCCTCCATTTCAATGTTTAAAATGGGAGATTTTTTATATTGTTTGCTTTCAATGGCTAACTGAAGTCAATCTCACATAGTTTTTAATTCCCAGTGGAATTTTTAAGTCTTGAAGCCAAAATTAATTATAGCTTGTGTTTTAATATAAAAATTACATAGAACAAGCACAAACGCAGCTAATAAGTTAAGGTATAGAATCAAGATAACATTTATTTCATCAAATAATCACTGAGGAAGAAAAATTGAGAAACATTTTTAAATGGGAAATACAATGATACTTGATTACAGTTTATTTGTTTTTAAACAATTTCCTTTGTATATTCAAATTAATTTCTAATTGAATAAACTAAATGCTATTATCCATTCCAGCCAACAAAAACATATTTTTTTGTTACATTTTTTAAATAAGAAAATTATCATCTGCATTGTATAAAAACATAATAAAATGATGTAATTAATTGCATGCTATACGATCCTGTTTTTAATATTTATTTTTTTATAATATTTTTTCTTATGCATATAATTTTGGAAACTTAAATGTTTGTTAGTGAATGTATATAACTATATGAAACAGCTCATACCTAAAAATTTTAGTTTCAACACAAAGAAAATAAAATGACCGGAGTAAGAAGCTGGTTAATCTCATAAGTTGGAGACTTTGTAGTCACAGGTACCATTGTAATATTGATATATAAATTCATGCATGTATTTTTTTTTAAATTAGAATTATTCTCAGAAAATCTTACAAATATACTGATTAAGAGAATTCAAAGTCATTATATGTAATATTACATTTTTCTAATCACTGATTCTCTTTGATATGTCATAATGATAGGAATTGGTTTTCTTCAGTATTTTTTTTTATATGAAATAGGTGATCCAAGAAGAAAATTGTTTTTAGACAATATTATAAGTCACGAAATATATGATCATTAAGGAAAATATTATTTTTAATAAAAACAAAATATATACTCTCTTCAGTCAGTTATCACAGTGATTCACAATAGGGGTTGTATGAGTCAAATGGATTTGTGAAAGTTTTTTTGAGATCATCGGGGAAAAAAATAGTGGGAGGAGGTGGTGTTTCTGACTGTTTGTCATGTAAATTTTGAACAGAAGTTGATTCAATAGTTATATTAGGTAAACATCATATTACTTAAAAATTTTCAGTTTTCACAAAAATTTCATTATGTTAAACATGTCAAATGATTTTCTATTCTCATTATATAATAGACATTTAATAAATACAACCTGCAAAAGCAGTTATTAAACTCCATAATTTGTTATCCTGTTAAAGATCAGATTATTCATAATAGATTTTACAGGATTTAACTTTACTGTTTATTTTAATCAATGCTTAGATCTTTAGTAAATGGAGATATTTTATATATTCTGATATATATAAAAGGAAGTTTTGGTATGTAGTGTGAGTTATATATCAAAAGGAGGTCACTCGATTCGAAATATTGCATACACCTTAATACTCCTAACTATAGAAACAGCCGAATTTTTTATTGATTTTTACTGATTCAGGGATAATAATTAATTTAAATAAAATCAACCGATTTTGCCGGAACTGTCCGTTATACCGCTGTGCTGATGAAGAAATTTGTTCGGTGCTTTGGTTTTTATATATTGCTATACACGTTTAGTTTAATTTTAAGTGAACAGAAATGATTCTAGTGTTCAGCCTGGAATCTCTCGTATTTATGGTCCATCTTTATATATGTAGGTATGGACCCGGTAATTTGCTAGTATAATATTATTAATATATATAAATAAATATTTATAAATAATTAAATTGCTTCAGCAAATTACAATTGCTTATTAATAATATATATATATATATATATAGTATTAGATGGTTGTAGATCTGAGAGAAATGTAAAAATCTTATATTAAAAAAAGTCCACAAAGTATCTTGATTTTTTTTTTTTTTAGATTAATAAAAAAAAATTCAGACCTAATTGCAGTCATTTCTTTCTTTATGAATTTATATGAAAAATAAAAATATAAGGTCTTTTCATTGCTATCATAAAATTCTATACCTCTAAATAGATTTTATATATTTATATTTATATTATATAGAACTAATTTCTATCTAAGCTGGAGTGTTCTTTCAAGTTTAATAATATTTAAGGTCTGTATAATAATTCTAAAAAATTGTTGAGACTACCGTGTTACATTCCAATTCACCATTGTTATTGTGACAAAAGACACAGTAAACAACATTTTTGGATTAAACAAAAATAGAAACAAAAAGATAAAAAAAAACAAAAAAAAACATATCAATAAGCAACATTAAAATATAAGAGAACTGGACTACATCTTTATCTTATTTTAATGTGATAACTGACATTTAGAATAACTGTTTTATTTGGACAACAAGCCAGAAAGTGCTTTACAGATGATGATGCTTCATAGAATGCAGAAAAAGAAAAGAAAAAGAAAAGAAATAAAAAGAAAGAGACGAAAAGAAAAGAGAAGAAAAAGAAAAGAGAAGAAAAGAAAAGAGAAAAAAGAAAGAGAAGAAAAAGAAAAAGAAAAGGAAAAAGAAAAGAAAAGAAAAGGAAAAAGAAAAGAAAAGAAAATTGTAGTCCAGTGTTTTTTTAAGCTGTAATATACAAATACTAGTTGAAGATGTTAGTCCAAAAACAAATCCTTAAATAAGTTAGAAGACATTAAACAGATAAATCGGATTTTTTCTTTAAAAGTTTGTTTATTTGGTTGTGCACTCATTTGTTTATCTTTCTTTCTCTTTGTTTCAAGAACAAGAAAGAATAACCATCATTGTGTACTTTATATAATAATTTACTTTTATATAAAATAAATGATTATTAATATTATTTTTATAAAATCAATGATTATATAATAATTACTTTTATATAAAATACCAATGATATATGTTGTGAACAATGGCTTATTAATATTTGAAAATTCTCGTCAGTTTAAAACGTTGATGATTAAATATATTTAAATATAAATGAGTGCTGAATAGGTATGGTCCTGCATCCTGATGCATAAAATCCTAAAAGGATGGCATAAAATTGTTCATCTGTTGGAGTGTTTTCTTTTTTCTTCCTACATATCAAGCTATGTAAAACATTTTAATATTTCTTTAGAAATTAATTACATTTCAGGATGGGAGAAGGTAGGGGTTAGACAGCTTTAGTTGTTTCCGCAGTTCATAAATAAAAACCTTTACAATTTATAAGAAACTTTGTTTGGGACCAATTCATATTTCCCAGGGAATGCATTCACATCAAATAAGATGTGTTTCAGGACACTGAATTAAAAGCTATCAGCATCACTGAATACTATATGATTTCTCATCAGGACATTCAATATTGCCTGGTGGATATTGACATATTATCTTATTGATATGAGAAAAAGGAAAGTGAGAAAAATTCTTACATTTAAATTGGTAATTTTGAGGAAGTGGTCCCGGTCCTCCTGCCCTCAAAAATTGCTACCGGTGACTATTAAAATAACGACGCCAGCTAGTCTATTCAAAACTATCATCTCATATCTATCTATCTCAATTTGTCATATTTATCTATATTACTTTAAATACTGACTAGATTTTTTTTATTCATGTTTTGTTTAATGTCTTGTTTTAGTTTTAATAACAAGAATTACGACAAAAAGCTGTGTTACCCCCCAAATACATTTACTTGTCAAATATCTATTCCATTTGGTTCAATATCTAGTCTATATTTTTGTTTGTTTATCTATCTATTATCCTCAGTCCTATTCCACACTATAAGACATTTCATATCTAACCAAAATTACGACAAATTCGATACTAGCAGAATTACGACAAGTTGGGTTGTTATTTTGAATAGTCACCGGTAGGCATTTTTGAGCAGGAGACCGGGACGCACTTCCTCATAATTATTTAAATTGCATTCTTAATACTATCGTGAACATATATCTACTTGGATGAATACTTAATAAGCTTCCTATTTGAAAAAGTGATATGTGATTGAACTTTGCTTAAAGGATTTAGTGAGGAGTTGAATTGATAGGGTGTGGGCTCATCTCCGATGCAATAATTCTTGTTGAGTGCTAATGAAAAGGGGATGGACTACTCGCTGTCTGACTGATACTGACTTTAGGCCACTCGATGAATTACTTATTTTACTTAATATTATACATAAGTTCATACTATCATTTTTCAAATAGGAATGTATGTAATTTATCATTAGATCCATATGTTTCAAGTAGTTTTCAATAATGCAATTCAACATAAGATTTTTTTCCACCTCCTTTTTCTTGTATCTTTAGATAAATAATATGTTAATATGCACAGCATATTTGAATGTCTGATGAAGATTATAGATATTTTTTAAATAATGAAACATTTTAAATTCCACAATTTTTCAATAATGATAGATAATTCACAGCTCTTATTTTTTTATTTTTTTATTTATTATTTTCCACTACTGATTCGATTTATTTCCATTTTTCCTAATTAAATACAATGAGACCTGCATACATGACTTCATGGAGGTTTGGAAAAGATAGTGATGTTGGCAAGACACAACCTTAACACATTCACAGAAGAAATAGGAAATACCTCCTAGAAGAAAACATCAACCTATTAGACCGCCTTGTCGGCTGGGGTGGTTAGAATGCAATACCGACTCACTCTGCAGAGGGTAGACTCTCCAATGGGCCACTGTTTGGCAATGGGTGGCGATGTGAATGCTTAAGGATAGAACCCGGTGGTTGAGCAGTCATGATGCATACTTTCACTCTCTTGGGCTAGGCAGTCGGAGAGGCCTATGATCAATCAAAGCTGGTCCACTCAAGCCTATATCTCCTATATGATGCCCCAACCCTATTGGCCTTTGGCAAGCCACCCTTTTTATCATATGGCTGCTAGAAGGGGGTGGTTGAGGATCTCATGTCTGGAATGACATTCAAACTAATCTGATGGTGAGGTTCAGTTTTGGGAGGTTGGGAACGGGAGCACCCTTCATTCACCATTGCCTTCCTGGTCACTCTGACCAGAAGTGGAGTACTGTTAGGCGTTCCATCTTAGTGGGTTAAATAGAACATCATGAGTTTTATAAACAAAATTGATTATCATTGAGAATGAATTTCGATTTAAAATTTGTCAGCATTAAATGACCACATGGCTTGATATGCGTAAAACAAAACAAACAAAACCCATTAGAAATAGTAAGAAGCATCACAATTAAAATCAGTCAAGATGTGTTTGGGTAAGAGCATAAAGCTCAATCTAAGATTGTAAATGATTAAAGAGAATAGTGTAGGGATTTTTACCACAGAGCAGACCAGATTCTTTTGTTCTCAGCATGAACTAACAGTTAAAAAAGATTATTTCAACCTGAACTACATAGAACATTATCAACATTTTCCAGTCTGAATTCACAGCAACATTCATGGTCACGTTCATGATCAGTGTATTCAAATCTTTATCATTCAATTAATGCTATTGCTAATTTGATTGGATTCCATAATGGACATTGTGTAATGGTTAGGAAGCTAGGATTATCAGATGATTGTTGTGAGTTTGATTCTCAGGCTAGATACCCTATAAGGTTATGGCCTTGTGCAACTAAGCAAAGCTTAGTATAAGCTTGAATTGGAACTTGATGTATATAACAGAAAAGTTACATGAAAGGTGCATTTTCACCGACAGTTCCCAAAATTCCTGCAAGGTATCCATACTTTAGGATATAGTACTCGCAATGTTCTGCCCTGAAATCCGTGCTGACTCAAGGGCATCAGTTATTTTGTTGGTTAAGCACAACTGTTCATTTTTTATTTTAATTTGCTTTTTTTGTAACAGCATTATATATATTATATAATATATATATAATATATAATAGTATATAATATATAACTAGAGAGAGAGGAGAGAGAGGAGAGAGGAGAGAGGTTAAGTAAAACAAACGTGTTTATTTTATATGCTTTAAGCGAGCAATTTTGGAGGTATGCGCGTTAATTGAAGGTCATACCTAATTTGAAAATTAATTAGTTTATATTATGAATTTAGGGCGGGTATATTGTTAAATGTAAGGCTTGAGACAAATCGAGAAAAATGTCATGCCTGAATGTACATTTCGACCTCTTAGGTCTCATAGCAAGGTGTATGACACGGGAGACTGCTCTGTGTGGTGCTCGAGAACCTCGACTGTCAAGCTGACATTGGCGAAGTTCTAACCGTAACACTAGTTGCATTCCATTGCAAAAATATATATATGATATATATAATAACTATAATCTATTATATATGCCATATATTTATAAGTAAGATGCTCAATATCATTGATTAGAGCATGTAAGATCTAGTTAGGGTAGCAAAGACATGAATGTCAATGGCTACTTGGTAAGTGAGTTTCTCAGTTTGAAAATGAATAGTAAGAACTGTCAGTTCTAAATGTTGTGATTATGTCTTCACTATCAAATTAGTGTAGCATCGGACATGAGTATGGTACTTAGATACTCGACAGGTTTTTGCTCTGCAACTCAACCAAGCACTTTGGTTTGAGAATCACATACAAGAACTGGTCAGAACCAAGCATTGTTACTTCATGTCCAGCTACCCAACTTAAAGTATACATACTCTATAATGATTTGTGCCTATTTACTCATAAAATAGACACTTATAAATAATATTATATTTTAAGCGGTTTTGTTAAGACAAGAATATTCTTTTTTAGGATTTTTTCCAGGTGTAGGTGTTCAAGTCTGATTCTTGATAATTTTCCATACGTCTGAATCGTGATGGTAGAGAAGACGCATTCATATTTACCAAGCACTTTCAGACCATTTCACTGGTTGTCCTCGGGGGGATAGTGATTGTTGTTTGTTTGTGTTGGGTTTTATTCGTTTGCCTACAGCTTGAAAATCCTGAAGAAGAAATTTCGCATAATCTTTATACAAAACTGCTAAATTAATAACTTGCTGCCAATAAACAATATACTTATACTATATTTATATATGTCATACACAGAAGCGGTTTCGATTTTTACATCTCACAGTGTGGTAGACTTAACAGTCTTCTAGCCAGGAGTGAAAACTGACAGATTTTCATCAGTCAACTCCTTTCTCTCTGCCGTCTGTAGCTGTCAGTAAGAGGCAAACATTTTAACTGGTAAATACATACATTGTAGATGTAGGCGTACATCACAGCGAACTGAAGAGGTCTGTAAACACAGATGAGTATTGCCTTATGTAAAGTGGTGAAAATTCATTAAAGTCTCTCTAGAAGTCCACTGGGGTATGAGAAATTGTGTTATGATAATATTAATCATCCTTGACATACATTAAATATGTTATTTAGCTTGTATTTTTTTTTTTCCTTTAAAAAAAAAACATTTTCAGAATTTAAACATAATCTGGGAGGGTGTGATTGGGAAATCATTAGGTTAAATATTTTCTTCTTCTCTTACATAATCATGCTATACTTTAATCTTCTCTCTTCATCACGTGTTATTTTTTGTTTTTTTCTTTCTTGTTTTTTTTTCTTTTTTTTTTATTTACTCAAGTTTCTAAAGGAACCCAGTTATATTGATGTTTTCTTAGTCTCAACTCAAAAATCACACAACTATGATTCACTATCAATCATAGAAAGCAAAAGTGCAATCTATTGTAATATTCCTGTAGTTATGAAGGAACTTATACAATTAAAAAATAAATAATATCAATTTAAACAAAATAAATAATAACAGTACACGCAACAAACAATTTTATAACACAATTACATCAATTGTTAATAATCTGAAGAAGAGAAGATGAAGATGAAGAAAGAAAATGCAAGAGATTGCGCCTTAGTTGAGACGGTCAGCTCTGAATAATTCAAAAAAGATACAAAAGATTTGACCATTGAACAAAAGACACAAGACTGGTTCTATTTATCAGCTGAGCGGAGACAGCACAAACCAGAAGATGCAACAACAAATAAAGAAAAGAAATAAAATAAAAAGAAATCAAGATCTTTTTTTCTTATGACTAATTGCAAATTTAAAAAATAAACAACAACAGACAGCGACAGAAGGAAGAAAAAACAAAAAAAAAATGGTCAAGCAAGACAGAATAATAACCAAGAATTCCTTCTTCAAGGAGTTTGAAGCGATATTTCTATACCGATATAATCAAAAGTTTCCATCCGGAAGGATCTCTCCATCATTGTAAGTGATGGCCGATTCAAACTACTCACTGGTTGCACCTGGAGCCGTGACATCAGTCTGAAACTGTATTGGTGTGAGGTGTTGCTGACAGTCGCAGTCCCTGTTCCACAGTTACAGATGCAGGAACCATCTGCTGGTCGGTGCGACAACGTGACAGTGTTAGCCTGCGGCTGTGCAGGTTGGGCTGGTTGTGACTGTCACAGCAGTGTTGACAAAGCATGCTTTTCTCTTCCTGATTATGGGTTTACCTCTCCTGTTCCCTTTGATGGACACTGCTGTGGGTTATTAGCACAGTGAGTCTGGGAAGCGCTTGCCGCAAAGCTAAACTTCTGAAATTGCGGCCCACTCAGAGCTGTCATGGTTCACATTGGCAGCTGCAACAAGCAGTCTTGGGCCTGCTGCTGATTTGTGCCCCGTCTTTGCATCTTTTATCCTGAGGGGGTCACAGGCGGACAGAAATCGCTGAATGCTCACTGTACTGTTTCTGTAAACGTATAGACAAGTCCTGTGGCGATGTGAAGGGATATTAAGGATATTTGTAGTAAGTTGTTGTTGTTTGTTGTTTGTTGCTGTTAGTTGTTGTATTATTATTATTGTTTTATTATTGTTGGTGTTATATTATTACTATTATTATTATTATTATTATTTGTTGTTGGTGTTATTTTAAATGGAAGAAGGATCGCGAAAGTCTGTGTTTGTGAATGTCGCTACTTTGTAAGGAGAGATACTGTAGGGGTTATCTCGCTAATTGTTGAAGACATGGTTCATTACTGATGAAGCTATCTGAGCAGGGGAGGGAAAGCTGGACGGTGATGAAGATGATGGTGGCAGTGGTCGTGGGGGTGTGATGATGACATGGTTCAACCTAGCTGATTACCCACATCCAAGAGTTGGCAGTCTTTTGGAAATCCCACTCGCCATTTGGTTAACAGGATACCATGAGCTGAAAGTGATACAAAAGTCATCAATGAGAGAGCTACCAAAAACAAATAATTCACACGGAAAACTGAAGCCCGAAATGATGTCAGAACTCAATAATGAAATCAATTAACCTGAGCTCATTCCTTCTTTTTTCTTTTCTTTTCTTTCTTTTCATTTCATCATTTCATTATCATACACTTATCAATTTAGATTTTCCCCTTATCTTTTGTGATGTGTGTCTTCCTTCCTTTTCTTTAGGATAGGACAAAGCAAGTGATTATATCTCAGTCAATATCAATTCCTGCTGTTTCTCTTATTCTTCACGCTACACATCATGTGAAGTGTCACAGGAGGTCTTGGTTTTTTATTCGTTAAAAATTTCTACGCACTTCATTATAAATAATTAGAAGTCTGAGAAATATTTATAGATACTTGACTTTTACTTCATTTGATATTTGTTCTTACTATTATATCAAATTACTAGGAGTATACTTAGAGTTTTCCAAGTATTAAAGTAAAATAAAGTAAAGCTTTCCTTCAAATAGAAACACTATAGTAGTAACTGACTATAGGCTTAAATATTAGTTATATGATCCTTGGAATTCCCAACTAAATCATAATTAATGCTAAACTGAGGAAAGTATATAAAGATGTAGAAATTTTTCAGTAAGATTATCTGTTATATATCATGTTGGTCAAAATCTCCCAGGATTTTAAATTCTTACCCAAACTAAGTATAGGAAAAAAAATTGCCAGAAATAAATTACTACTTGTCCCTTGAGAATCCAAGTGGTACAGCCATACAGTAGCACTAACATGGCTACAGCAGCTTTTGGAAAATTCTCACTTTATCTATCAGAGAGATCCTATTTCCATATTATCGATAATCTGTCTATTAGCAGTCCATGCATTCCTGTGTGTACATTGACATTGTTTTCTGTAGATGAGATATTACTACCTAGGTATTTGAATTGGTCTACTAATTTGAGAGCTTACCATCCAGTGTGAAGTGCCTCCATCTTATATGTATATATACATATTTTACCAACTCTCTACATGAGTAGGATGTGACACAAGCTCAATTTCTTAAGCGGAGGTTTTAATGCAGAGGTTTCTTTTCCCATGACTGGTGCCTAACTTAGGTTAACAAGAGCCAGTTTGCTCCACTATTTGCCCATAGCTTAGTGGGAGAATAGTTGGATTCATACCTTTTCCAAGGATATTAGCTCTACATGAAATGCAAACAGCTTGGTCCACAATTTGAACTCAGGTTGCAGAGTCCATATCCTATGACAAAACCATTCCACCACACACCTCCATGATTATTAGTGCACATATGCAAATTGTAACCAACAATGAGGGGACACTCCAAAACTAACCCCTCCTATTAATTTCAATGGAAACATAACACATGCAGGAAGTACAGTAAACATTTTAAGATAGGGCAAGTTTTCAGCTAATAAAACTATTTTGCACATAGTAACCACCATCAGCTATGCATCTTTGTGAGAAATAAACAAAATTTTTTTGTTTTAATTTCCATTAGAAACAAGGAGAGGGCTTTTCCTTTCAGAATACCTCCCATAATTTAAAAATTAACTTAATCACTTTTGCTGATATAGTTGAACAAAAAGTATGTTCCTAAGTTTGATTAACTCTTAAAATAAAAGGGGCAGTCCAGTGGCGTAGTGTTAACATGGCTGGACTACGAAATCACAGAAAGTGAGTTCAAACTTCCAGTTACACTATTATGTTCACTTTTGGACTAATACCCTTGGAAAAGGTATGAACCCTCTCACCCCCCCCCCAGCTATGAGTTTAAATAGTACCACTACACTTTTTCTACAAGAATGGCTTTGGAATTAAATAACCCACAAAGGTTGATATGCCATTAACCTTAACCGTCCTAATACTTGTCTCATTTCCCACCATGGCCAGGAAGTCACATTTTCTTTGTTCCTAAATCTACTCCAAATGGTAGTCTTGTTTTAAATCCTATATTAAACCAATTTAGCAGTCTTTGCTTTTAAGGGAAATAAACAGGTTAACTTTAAATGAAAAGGCCATTGGACTAAGTCCAAATATCTGAGGGGAGATATCTTCCCTTACAACAATGTATATACAGACGAATTAAAACTGTTTCACAGTTTCATTTTTATAAAAAGTTTTAGTTTGGTTTCTTCATTCAACCATCCTGTTGAGGAGGATTTGAGAAGTCCAGAGCCCGATTCCTATAAGGATTTTATCCAAAAAAATGGGCTAAAAATTGGCCTTTTATTTAAAGTTACCTGTTATTCCCTTAAAGCAAAGACTGCTTAAATGTTCAATATTAGATTCTTAAAACAAAGACATATCATTTGAGTTAGGATTAGGAAAAAAGAATGTGACTTCTGCCAGGTTGATGGATTGAGACAGTATTAGGACGTTAAGGTTAATGGCATATCAAACCTTTCGCGTTATTTAATTCCAAAGCCATTTCTTTTGTAGAGAAAAAGTGTAGTGTACTATTTTTTAACTCATTAGCTGGGTAGGGGGGGTGAGAGGGTTCATACCTTTCCAAGCGTATTAGTCCAAAATGTGAACCAATTAATGTGTAACTGGAGTTTGAACTCACTTTCTGGGATTTTGTAGTCCAGCATGTTAACCCACTACGCCACTTGGACTGCTCCCGTTTTTATTTTAAGAGTTAATCAAAACTTAGGAACATACTTTTTGTTCAACTATCAGCAAAAGATGATTAGTTATTTTTAAAATTATGGGAGGGTATACTGAAAGGAAAACCTCTCCTTTGTTTTCTATGGAAATTAAAAACAAAATTTTTTTGTTTATTACTCACAAAGTGCATAGCTGATGGTGGTACTATGTGCAAAAAAAAGTTTTATTAGCTGAAAACTGCCCTATCTAAAATGTTACTGTACTTCCTGCAGTGTGTTATATGGTTTCCATTTGAATTAATAGGAGGGGTTAGTTTGGAGTGTCCCTCATTGTTGTTACATTTTGCTATAGAATGTTAATAACATGGAGGTGTGTTGGTGCCAATGGTTTATTGTCATAGGATATGGACTCTGCAACCTGAGTTCAAATTTGGGACAAGGCTGTTTGCATTTCATTGTAGAGCTTAATTATCCTTGGAAAAAGGGTATGATCCAATATTCTCCACTAGCTATGGGCAAATAGTGGAGCAAACTGGACTCTTTAACCTAAGTTAGGCAACCAGTCATGGAGGAAAAGAAAACTCTGCATTAAAACCTCCGCTTAAGAAATTGAGCTTGTGTCACATCTACTCATGTAGAGAGTTGGTAAATAGTATATACATATAAGATGGAGGCACCTTCACACTGGATGTAAAGCCTCCTCAAATTAGTAGACCAGTTTTCAAAATCACCTAGGAGTAGTAATATCTCATCTACAGAAAACAAATGTCAATGTACACACAGGAAATGCATGACTGCTATAGACAGATTACGATAATATGGAAAATAGGATCTCTCTGATAGATAAAGTGAGAGAATTTTTCCAAGCTGCTGTAGCCGTGTTAGTTGCTACTGTTATGGCCTGTACCACTTGGATTCTCAAGGGGACAAGTAGTAATTTATTTCTGGCAATTTTTTTCCTATACTTTAGTTTGGGTAAGAATTTAAAAATCCTGGGAGAGGATTTTGACCAAAAATTGATATATAACCAGATAATCTTACTGAAAATTTCATACATTCTTTTATAACTTTCCTCAGTTTAGCATTAATTATGATTTAGTTGGAATTCAAGGATCATATAACTAAATATTTAAAGCCTATAGTCAGTTCTACTTATAGTGTTTCATTTTGAAGGAAACAGCTTTACTTTTATAAAACAAAATTTATTGCTTTTAATTTTACTTGGAAACTCTAAGTATACTCCTAGTTTAATTTATATAATAGTAAGAACACAAAATATCAAATGAAAGTAAAAAGTCAAGTATCTATAAAATATTTCTCAGACTTCTAATTATTTATAAGAAGTGGTAGGAAATGTTTAACGAATAAAAAACAAACCTCCTGTGACACTCACATGATGTGTAGCGTGAAGAAATAAGAGAAACAGGCAGGAAATTGATATTGACTGAGATATAATCACTTGCTTTGTCCTATTCCTAAAGAAAAGGAAGGAAGACACACATCACAAAAGATAAGGGGAAAATCTAAATTGATAAGTGTAATGATAATGAAATGAAATGAAATGAAAAGAAAGAAAAAGAAAAAAAAAGAAGGAATGAGCTCAGGTTAATTTGATTTCATTATTGAGTTCTGACATCAGTTCGGCTTCAGTTTTTCCGTGTTGATTTTATTTGTTTTTGGTAGCTCTTCTCATTGATGGACTTTTGTATTCAACTTTCAGCTCATGGGATCTGTTAACCAATGGCGAGTGGATTTCCAAAGACTGCCAACTCTTGGATTGTGGGTAATCAGCTAGGTGAACCATGTCATCATCATCCCCCCACACCACTGCCACCATTCATCTTCATCACCGTCCCAGCTTTCCCTCCCCTGCTCAGATAGCTCAGTCAGTAATGAACCATGCTCTCAACAAGTTAGCGAGGATAACCCCTACAGTATCTCTCTTACAAAGTAGCCGACATTCCACAACACAGACTTTTCGCGATCCTTCTGCCATTAATAATAACACCAACAACAATAATAATAATAATAATAATAGTAATAATAATAACACCAACAATAATAAACAATAATAATAATACAACAACTAACAGCAACAACAACAACAACAACAACTTATCTACAAATATCCTTAATATCCCTTTCACATCGGCCACAGGACTTGTCTATACGTTTACAGAAAACAGTACAGTGAGCATTCAGCGATTTCTGTCCGCTGTGACCCCTCAGGATAAGATGGCAAGAGCGGGGCACAAATCCAGCAGCAGGGCCCAAGACTGCTTGTTGCAGCTGCCAATGTGAACCATGGACAGGCTCTGAGTGGGCCGCAATTTCAGAAGTTTAGCTTTGCGCAAGCGCTTCCCACGACTGGCACTGTTGCTAATAAACCCACAGCAGTGTCCATCAAGGGGAACAGGGAGAGGTAACCCATAATCAGGAAGAGAAAAGCATGTCTTTGTCAACACTGCCTGTGACATTCACAACCAGCCAACCTGCACAGCCGCAGGCTAACACTGTCACTGTTGTCGCACCGACCACAGGAGTGGTTCCTGCATCTGTAACTGTGGGAACAGGGACTGCGACTGTCAGCAACACCTCACAGCCAATACAGTTTCAGACTGATGTCACGGCTCCAGGGTCAACCAGTGAGGCTATTTTGAATGCGGCCATCAATTACAATGATGGAGAGATCCTTCCGGATGGAACTTTTGATATATCGGTTAGAAATAATCTTCCAACTCTTGAAGAAGGAATTCTTGGTAATTATTCAGTGTCTGCCTGTCCATTTTTTTTTTTGTTTTTTCTTCCTGTCTGTCTGTCTGTCTGTTTGTTGGTTTTATTTTTCAAATTTGCAATTGTCCAAATAAGGGAAAAAAGATCTTGGATTTTCTTTTTATTTATTCTTTTCTTTTTTTTTCTTTTTTTGTTTTGTTGCATCTTCTGGTTGTGTGTGGCTTCAGTGATAAATAGAAAAGTCTTGTGTCTTTTGTCAGTGATGGCAATCTTTTGTATCTTTTTGTAATTATTCAGAGTTGACCGTCTTCAACTAATGGCGCAATCTCTTGCATTTCTTTTTCTTCATCTTCATCTTCTTCTTCTTCAGGATTATAAAATGATGGTAATTGTGTCATAAGAATTGTTTGTTTGGCTTGTACTGTTATTATTTATTTTGTTTTAAATTGATATATTTTATTTTTAATTGTATAAGTCCTGTCATAACTGACAGGAATATTTACATAGATTTGCACTTTTGCTTGTCTATGAATTTGAGGTGATATCATTAGTTGTGTTGGTTTGTTGAGTTGAGACTGAAGGAACATCAATTAACTGGAGTCCTTTAAAATCACTTGAGTAAAAAAAAAAAAAGAAAAAGAAAACAAGAGATGAAAGAAAAAGACAAAAATAACACGGTGATGAAGAGAGAAGATTAAAGTATGGATGGTTGTAGTAAGAGAAGAAGAAAAATATTAACCTAATAATTCCCAATGACACCCTCCCCGGATATGTTTAAATTTCTGAAATGTTTTTTTTTTAAGAAAAAAAAAAAAAAAACAGCTAAATAACATATTTAATGTATGTCAAGGGATGATTAATATTATCATAACACAATTTCTCATTACCCAGTAGAGCTTTCTAGAGAGGACTTTAATGAACTTTCACCACTTTAGCATAAGGCAATACTCGTCTGTTGTTTACAGACTCTAGTTCTCTGGTGATTGTAACGTACATCTACCAATGTATGTATTTACCAGTTAAAATGTTTGCCTCTTACTGACAGCTATAGACGGCTGAGAGGAAAGGAGTTGGACTGATGAAAAGTCTGTCAGGTTTCACTCCCGGCTAGAAGTAGCTGTTAAGTCTAGCCACACTGATGAGATGTAAAAATCGAAACCCGGTGTCTGTGTATAACACATATATATATATATATATATATATATTTGGCAGCAAGTTATTATTTAAGCAGGTTTTGTTAAAGATTATGGAATATTTCTTCTTCAGGATTTTCAGGTGTAGGCATCCCAAAAAACTTCCAAACGAATTAAACCCACAACAAACAAACAATCACTATCCCCCCGAGGACAACCAGTGAAATGGTTGAAAGTGCTTGGGTAAAATATGGAATGGTTTCTCTACCATCTAGATTCAGACGTATGGAAAATATCAAGAATCAGACTTGAACACCTACACCTGAAAATCCTAAAAAAAAAATATTCTGTGGTCTTTAACAAAACCTGCTTAAATATATATATATATATATATAGTGGTCTATTTATGAGTAAATAGTGCACAATATCATTGATAGAGTATGTATATCTTAAGTTGTGTAGCGTGGACATGAAGTCAACAATGCTTGGTTGCTGACAGTTTCTTGCCTATGTGATTCTCAAACCAAGTGCTTGGTTTGAGTTGCAGAGGCGAAAAACTGTCAGTATCTAAGTACCATTGACTTCATGTCCATGCTACACTAAGTTTGGATAGTGAAGACATGAAGTCAACAACATTTAGTAACTGACAGTTTCTTGACTATGCAATTTTCAAACTGAGAAACTCAGTTACCAAGTGCCATTGACTTCATGTCTTTGCTACCCTAACTTAGATATACATGCTCTATCAATGATATTGAGCACTCTTTACTTATAAATATAGCATATATATATATATATATATATATATATATATATATATTTTTGCAATGGGAATGGCAAGCTAGTGTAGCGGTTAGAGACTTCGCCTGTCAGCTTGACAGTCGAGGTTTCGAGTCACACACAGAGCAGTCTCCCGTGTCTATAACCTTGCTGATGAGACCTAATAGGTCGAAATGTACATTCAGGGATTGACATTTTCTCGATTTGTTTAGCCTTACATTTGAACATATATACCCGCCTAAATTCATTAATTATAAACTAATTAATTTTCAAAATTAGGTATGACTTCAATTAAGCGCATATCCTCCAAAAATTGTCGGCTTAAAGCCATATAAAAATAAACACGTTTGTTTACTTAACCTCTCTCTCTCTCTCTCTCTCTCTCTCTCTCTATATATATATATATATATATATATATATATATATATATATATATATATATATATATGCTGTTACAAAAAAGCAAATTAAAATAAAAAATGAACAGTTGTGCTACCAACAAAATAACTGATGGCCCTGGAGTCAGGCACGGTTTCAGGGCAGAAACATTGCAGTACTATATTCTGAAAGTATGATACTTGCAGAATTTGTGGGAATGTCGGGTGAAAATGCACCTTGGTCATGTAACTTTTTGTTATATACACAAGTTTCCAATCAAGTTATTTACTAAGCTTTGCTTAGTTGTGGCACAAGGCCATAACTATAGGGTATCTAGTGAGAATCAAACTCACAAACAATCATCTGATAATCTAGCTTCCTAACCATTACACAATGTCCATATATGAATCCAATCAATATAGCAATAGCATTAATTGAATGATGAAAGATTTGAATGACACTGATCATGAACGTGACCATGAATGTTGCTGTGAATTCAACTGGAAAGATGTGATAATGTTCTATGTAGTTCAGGTTGAAATAATTCTTTTTTAAGCTGTTAGTTCATGCTGAGAACAAAAGAATCTTGTGCTCTGTGGTAAAATCCCTACACTGATTCTCTTTAATCGATTTACAATCTTAGATTGAGCTTTATGCTGTTACCAACACATTTGACTGATTTTAATGTGATGCTTCTGTACTATTTTCTAATGGGTTGGTTTGGTTTGTTTTGTTTTACGGCATATCAATCTCAGTGGGTCATTTAATGCTGACAAAGTTTTGAAATAAATTCATTCTCAATGGATAATCAATTTTGTTTATAAACTCATGATTTTCTATTTAACCCATAGATGGAACCCTAACAGGTACTACCACTCTGGGTCAGAGTGGACCAGGAAGCAATGGTGATGAAGTGGTGCTCCACGTTCCCCAAACCTCCAAAACTGGAACCTCACCATCAGATAGTTTAATGTCATTCCCAGGACATGTAGATCCTCAGCCACCCCCTTCTAGCAGCCATATGATAAAAAGGGTTGGGGCTTGCCATAAGGGCAATAGGGTTGGGGCAATCATATAGGTACTAGGGCTTGATGTGACCAGCTGATTGATCAGAGGGGGCCTCTCCGACTGCCTAGCCCAAGAGAGTGGAGTATTGCAAGTCATGGACTGCTCAACCACCTGGGTTCTATCCTTAAGCATCACAGGTCGCCACCCATGGCCAACAGGTGGCCCCATTGGAAGAGTCTTACCCTTCTGCAGAGGTGCAGTCGGTGCATTCTAACACCCCAGCCGACAAGGCGGTCTAATAGGTTGATGTTTTATTCTAGGAGGGTATCCTATTTCTTTGTGATGTGTTAAGGGTTGTGTGGTCTTTGCCAACAGTCACTAGTCTTTCCAAACCTTCCATGAAGTCATGTATGCATGTCTCATTGTATTTTATATTAGGAAGAAATGGAAATAAATCCAACAGTAGGTGGAAAAATAATAAATAAAAAAATAAAAAAATAAGAGCTGTGAAGATTATCTATCATTATTTGAAAAATTTTGTGGATATTTAAAATGTTTCGATTATTAAATATATATCTATAATCTTCATCAGGACATTCAAATATTGCCTGGTGATATTAACATATTTATTTATCTAATGATACAAGAAAAAGGAGGTGGAGAAAATTCTTAGGTTTGAATTGCATTATTGATAACTATATGAACATATGGAATCTAACTGGATGAAATTAATAACCATTCCTATTTGAAAAAGTGATATGTATTGGAACTTATGTTAATATTAAGTAAAAGTAAGTAATGTCATCGGAGTGGCCTAAAGTCAGTATCAGTCAGACAGCGAGGTAGTCTATCCCCTTTTCATTAGCACTAGACCAAGGAGATTATTTTGGCATCGGAGATGGAGCGCCACACCTATCATCAACTCCTCACTAAATCCTGTAAGCATAAGTTCCAATCACATATCACTTTTTCAAATAGGAATGCTTATTAGTTTCATCCAATTAGATATATGTTCATATAGTTATTAATAATGCAATTTAAAGGTAATTTATGAGGAAGTGCGTCCCGGTCTCCTGCCTCAAAAATTGCTACCCGGTGACTATCAAAATAACAACCCCAACTTGTCGTAATTCTTGTTTATTTATCGTAATTTGTCGTAATTCTTGTTTAGATATGAAGATGTCTATATAGTTTGGAATAGACTGAGATAGATAGATAGATAAACAAACAAAATAATATAGATAGATATGAACAAATGGAGATAGATATTTTTGACAAGTAAATGTATTTGGGGGGGGGGTCACATCTTTTTTTTGTCGTAATTCTTGTTTATTTAAACTAAAAACAAGACATTAAACAAACATGAATAAAAAAAATCTTAGTATTTAAAGTAATATAGATAAATATGAACAAATTGAGATAGATAGATATGAAGATGGATAGTTTTGAATAGACTGAGCTGGGTCGTTATTTTAATAGTCACCGGGTAGCAATTTTTGAGGCAGGAGACCGGGACGCACTTCCTCATAAATTACCAATTTAAATGTAAGAATTTTCTCCACTTCCTTTTTCTCATATCATAAGATAAATATGTCAATATCACCAGGCAATATTTGAATGTCCTGATGAGAATCATAGATATGTATTCAGTGATGCTGATAGCTTTTTAATTCAGTGTCCTGAAACACATGTATTTGATGTGAATGATTCCCTGGGAAATATGATTGGTCCCAACTAAAGTTTCTTATTAAATTGTAAGGTTTTTATTTATGAACTGGGGAAACAACTAAAGCTGTCTAACCCCTACCTTCTACCCCATCCTGTGTAATTAATTTCTAAGAAAATATTAAAATGTATTTACAGTTAGCTTGATATGGTGAGGGAAGAAAAAAGAAAAACACTGCAACAGATGGATACAATTTTATTGCATCCTTTTAGATTTTTATGCATCAAGGATGCAGGACACATACCTATCAGCATCTCTGTATATTTAATATATATTTAATCATCAACGTTTTAAACGTTGACGAGAATTTTCAAATATTAATAAGCCATTGTCACAACATTTATTTATCATTGTATTTTATATAAAAGTAAATTATTATATAATCATTGTATTTTATATAAAAGTAAATTATTATATAATCATTGTATTTTATATAAAAGTAAATTATTATTATATAATTACAAATGATGGTTATTCTTTCTGGTTCTTGAAACAAAGAGAAAGAAAGATAAACAGAATGAGTGCACAAGCCAAATAAACAAACTTTAAAGAAAATCCGATTTATCTGTTGTAATGTGCTCTACTTATCTTAAGATTTGTTTGGACTAACATCTTCAACTTAGTGATTTGTATATTACAGCTTAAAAAAACACTTGGACTACAATTTTTCTTTTTTCTTTTTCTTTTTTCTTTTTCTTTCTTTTTCTTTTTCCTTTTCTTTTTCTTTTTCTTCTCTTTTCTTTTTCTTTTTTCTTTTCTTCTCTTTTCTTTTTCTTCTCTTTTCTTTTTCTTCTCTTTTCTTTTTCTTTTCTTTTTCTTTTTCTTTTCTTTTTCTGCATTCTATGAAGCATCATCATCTGTTAAAGCCACTTGTCTGGCTTGTTGTCCAAATAAAACAGTTATTCTAAATGTGCCAGTTATCACATAAAATAAGATAAAGATGTTAGTCCAGTTCTCTTAGATATTTAATGTTGCTTATTGGATATGTTTTTTTTTGTTTTTTTTATCTTTTTGTTTCTATTTTTGTTTAATCAAAAATGTTGTACTGGTGTCTTTTGTCAGCAATAACAATGTGAATTGGAAATGGTAACACGGTAGTCTCCAACAATTTTTTAGATTATTATACAGACCTTAAATATTATTGAGAGACTTGGAAAGAACACTCCAGCTTGAGAATAGAAATTTATTTATATAAATATAAATATAAATATATAAAGATCTATTTAGAGGTATAGAATTTTATGATAGCAATGAAAAGACCTATATTTTATTTTTCATATATATCATAAGAAAAAATGGACTGCAATGTGGTCTGAATTTTTTTTTATTATCTAAAAAAAAAAAAAAAAAAAAAAAATTCAGATTACTTTGTGGACTTTTTTTTATTATAAGATTTTTACATTTCTTCAGATCTACAACAATATTATATATATATATATATATATATATATATATATATATATATATATATATTATATATATAAAAGCAATTGGTAATTTGCTTGAAGCATTGTTAATATGTTATAATATATTATGTTATATATATTTATATATATATATTATACTAGCAAATGTACCGGGTCCATACCTGGACTATATATAAAGATTGGACCATAAATAGGCGAGAGATTCCGAGCTGAACAGCTTAGAATGCGATTTTGTTCACTAAAATTAAACTAAACTGCTGGTATAGCTATAATATAAACCAGGCAGCGAACAATATTTCATTATCAGCAGCAGCTGGTATACGGACAGTTCCGCAAATCGGTTGATTTTGATTTAATTAATTATATCCTTTAATCAGTAAAAATCAATAAAAAAATTTGGCGTGTTTCTTAGTTAGGAGGTTATTAAGGTGTATGCAAGATTTCGAATCTGAGTGACCTCCCGTTTTGGAGTTATACGTCGACACGTACATACCAAACTTCCTTTTATATATATAGATATATATAAAATATCTCCTTTACTAAAAGATCTAAGCCATTTGATTAAAAATAACAGATTAAAGTAGAATCCTGTAAATTCTTATGAATAATCTGATCTTATAACAGATAACAAATTTGGATGTTTAATAACTTGCTTTTGCAGTTGTTTTATTAAATTGTCTATTTATAATGAGAATAGAAATGGTTTGACATTGTTTACAAAATGAAATTTTTGTGAAAACTGAAATGTTTTATGTAATATTGATGTGTTACCTAATATTAACTATTTGAATCAAGCTTCTGTCAAAATTTACTGACAAACATTGTCAGAACACCACCTCCTCCCACTTTTTTTTCATGAGTTCTCAAAAAACTTTCACAAATCCTTTGGGCTCATACAAACCCTGATTGGTGATCACTGTGATAACAGTTGACTGAAGAGGTATATATTTTGTTTTTATGAAATATTATTTTCCTTATGATCATATTTTTTGTGCTTATATATTTGTCTAAAAACAATTTTCTTCTTGGATCAGCCTATTTCATTAAAAAAAAATATGAAGAAACAATTCCTATCATTATGACATACAAAAGAGAATCAGTGTAGAAAATAATTATTCATATAATTACTTTGAATTCTCTTATCAGTATTATTTGTAGATTTTGTAAGAATAATAATTTAAAAAAATACTGCATGAATTTATATTATCATTATACAATGGTACCTTGACTTACAAGTGCTCCAACTTATGAATTACCAGCTTTTACTCGGTCAATTTTTTTGCTTTGTGTTGAAACTAAAATTTTTAGGTATGAGCATGTTTCAGATATGTTTATAAGTTCACTACAAACATTTAAGTTTCCAAATTTATTATGCATAAGAAAAATATTATAAAAAATAAATATTAAAACATATAGCATGCAATTAATTACATTCTATTTTATTATGTTTTTATACAATGCAGTGTAATTTTTCTTATTTAAAAAATGTAACAAAAAAATAGTGTTTTTGTTGGGCTGGAATGGATTAATAGCATTTTAGTTTATTTCAATTAGGAAAATTAATTTGATATACAAGGAAATTGGTTTACAAACAAATTAAACCTGTAAGTCAAGGTATCATTGTATTTCCCATTTAAAAATGTTTGCTCAATTTTTCTTCCTCAGTGATTTATTTGGACTGAAATAAATGGTTATCTTCATCTATACCTTTAACTTATATGCTTGCTGTTTGTGTGCTTGTCTATGTAATTTTTATATTAAAACAACAAGGCCTATTAATGTATTTTTGGCTTGAAGACTTAAAAAACTTCCACTTGGGAATTAAACTATGTGAGATTGACTTCAGTAGCCATTTGAAATCAAACAATAAAAATCTCCAATTTTAAACATTGGAAATGATTTTTATATCAAACTTTTCTGTATTCATTTTCTTATGAATGGCTTTATAAAAACTAATGTACCTATAACTCAGTAGAAATGGTAAAACTTTTATTAGAGAAATGCACTTAAAATGCTTAAACTTAGGGTATACAGCAAATTCCAGTCCAATTTGCAACTGAATGATGATTTTGTGTGGTCTGCATTATAATCATCCAAATTCTTGGTGACATCCAGTTTATATTTTAGCCTTTTGGTAACACTGCATATTGATGCAAAATTCTGTTTCTAGAGGAAAAGGCTATAACTATAAAGCTTATTTAGTGAGAATAAATAAAATTGTATTTCATTAGAATATTAAAATAATTTATTTCAGTTCAAATAAATTAAATGCTGAATGGACATGATTGATAAAAATAAAAGAATATTTTATCCCTAAACAGTATATTCTTGATAGTGAATTTTTTGCATCTTTCTTGGTTATTATACTAAATATTACATTTAATACTAATATTCAAATTTTATACAGTTTTATAAGTTTTTAAAGAAAATGATCATCTCTTCAATAAAAAGGAAATCATTTTAGAGAAATTTAATTGTGAAATTGAAATGATTGCCAGAAATGATTTGCAAGCTAAATGTTATTTTTAGAAAAATGTTAAAATTAAGAAAAAAAAAATTAAATTAGAATTTTTTTTTTTTTTTTGTAATATTGATTTGATTATTGTTTCTTTTTAAGTCTGTTGTTTTAAGGATCTTTTGAGCCTGTAAGCTGGATATTTTGGGCTAAGCATTACTTTACTGTCTGATATTTCAGGCTTGGGGGAGATGCTGTCTGATACTATAAAAGACCTAATATAGCCACCATCCACAGCCTTTCGTAGCTGAAAAACAAAGATATCTGGGCTCTGGAATGAAATTTAAAAGTACTTTTTTTTCTTCTGTGATCCCAGAATATCTGAAGGTCAAATGGTTAAGAAACTGTTTCCAGTATGTCAGTGAATTTATTATTTTTTCGTCTAAAAATGATACATATTTGAGAATATGATAAACAATACAATTTATAAATAGCGGGAAAAATATAGTCAATTAAATTTTATAGTAGTAAGAGATTACATATTTCAGAATGTATCTTGCAATTTTCTTTATAAGAATTATAGCTTTTTAAATATATACTTATTTATATAGATATATATGTATATGCTCCCACTTGGTAGAGCACTGTAGAAGGGACATTAATTGAAAATTCACAGCTTGGCGTATAAGCTGAAACTCGACTGTTTACAAGTCTAGAGTCCTTCTGGTGTTAATAATAACATTCCGCGTAGGGATGTATCAATTAATTGTTCACTCAAAATTGACAGTTGCTAATAGCCGCATGGGTAAGAGACATGGCAGACGAAAATTCAGTCAGGTTTTGATCCCGGCTAGAGATAGCTGTTAAACTAAAGCCACACTGATGAGAAGTAAACTTCGAAACACGTGTATGTGAATGACTTGTATATATATATATATATATATATATATTGAAGTGTGGGTTCCTATAAATTTAACTAACATAATAAAAGAAAGTGTTGAAAAAATTAAATGTTCTTATTATTTATTACTTTTTATCATGCTTCATCTACTATCTTCAATAGTAAGCACATTTAATTTTTTCAACACTTTCTTTCATTTGTGTTAGTTAAATTTATAGCCCATATGATTGTCATCCATATATATGCAATTCAAATTATTGATGATTATCCATCTGATGAGACTTGATTTGGGGAGCTTTGTTAAATCAACTTAGATTTATAAAGACCGCAATTTTGGTTGAAATAAATTTATTATGGAATAACGGTCTTGAGTTTTTCCTTCCTTTTAAAGATAAATATTGCTCTGTATATAATCTAAAAAGATTATTGTACATTGAGCTCTCTGTCGTGATTTAACGATTCACTGTATTTGTACATACGGGATCATACAATAATAATACACTGTGTCTTAGAAATCACATATAGAATCATCCCTTACTAACAAGTTTTGAATACCTCACATCTAATATATATATATATATATATATATATATATATATATATACAAATTTTTCTAAAAGTGGTTTTCAATGTATAGTAATTTATCTATCTTAGCTTTGTGCCTTTGCATTTGGTGGTGAGGTTCCTGTTCTGGAGCTTTAGAATGGTATTATTAATAGGATCCCATATATGTGTCAAATAGATCTATTTGAAAGTATTAGATAGGAATACTTGAAACCTTATAAATATGTGCAAATTTATTTATATTAATAATAGTTGCTTGAAGCTATAATTGTTTGTAAATGATTATTAGTTACTTGAAATCATATAATTACTTGCAATGACTTTGTCATTAAATAAGCCAATAAGAGTAGACATGCTGTAGAACTGACAAAACCAAACGAATTTTAGGTTAATCTGGTCCAAGGTCATAAGTATGAAGCACTCAATGAGAATTGAACTTGATACTCAATAGTAATGACCTTCAAGACGAGCCCATTAACAATTATTTTATTGAAAAGTGACATAAATCTCTTCCATGTTTAAAAAGTATTTTAATTAAAAAAAAAACAACATAAATTGTGCATTCATATGGAATTTTTAAAAAGAGTTCCTGTTTGTTTTTAAGCCATATTTAATTAAATAACCCATAAGGGGTTGATATGCCATTAAATAAATCTAACCAAGCATCAATTATCAGTATTAGGTAGTAATAAATAGGAAGACTTAAAACATTTTTTAACCCACTTTGATTGCATGAAAAGAGAAATTTATTATTACTTACTTGAAACCATATAATTGGGTGCAACAGAATACTTAAAAGTAGATAAGTCTGCAAACAAATGATTATTATATAGGAATGGTTACTTGAAATGATATAATTGCTTGAATTATTAATATTAGATAGGAATATTTGATATCATATAACTGTACAAACAAAATGATTATAGACAAATAAAAAAAAAATGCAATAGCACATGAAAAATATAGTTATGATTACATTTATCAAACATTTACAAATTAATCAAATTTCTGCATTAAATAACCCATAAGGGGTTGATATACCATTAAATGAATAAACCAAACCAAACAGATTTTTATTAAGGAGGGAAGGATTATAACTTGTGTTTCAGAGTTATATAAGGATTGAAAAATGAAATTCAATATGAACAAAGATCCTCATAAAATTATAATTCAGTTGCAAATTGTATTAGAAAGTTACAATGTGTCCTGAGTGTGAACTTTGCACTGACACAGAGTTAATCCAATTGCTCAGACTGTTAGCACCTCCCCCAGGCAAATGACTTTTCAACTCCTGACCAAATTTGTGTGTGTCATAAGTAGTGTCTGCTACAATCCCAAGGCTGCCTCTGATTGGCTGAAACTTATTTAAATTAAACCAACCTACAATTTGTTATGAGAAGGTCTCAGGTTCAATCCTGACAAGTCACAAGTTAATACTGAGTATGACACTAAACTGCATCTGATAGTGAGGCTTCAGTTCTGGAGCTCTGGGGAGTGTGAAGTACCCCTTCATTGCCATTATTCCCAAGTTCACTCTGACCTGGAGTGACAGGCCCATCTATAGGAAAAATAGATCTGTTTAAAAATTATTTGTATTTAATAGGATTGTTTGTAAAAAAATTTCTTGAAATCCTCTTAAACAACTATACAAAAAATGTAAATATAAATGTACAATGTATGTGATTCCCTAACTTCTAGGCATAAAATAACCCTAGATGGTTTGAAATGCCATTAAAATCAATCAATAAACATAAATCAAAGTTAGAACATTTTAGAGTATTTTGCTTGGATAAAAATCTCACATGGCTATGTTGTTTTTTTGCTGGGTTACACACACACACACACGTGTGCACTTACATATAATGAGAATTTTAGTAATATATAGATTTTTTCATGGATAGATGATCAAATCTTTCTACCATGGCAACCAAGCAGAAACCTAGGAATGGCCAGGAGGTCATGCAGGCTATTCTTGATGATGAGTTTAAAGGAAGGGAAATAGATGAATTTGATTCTGATGATGACTTAGACTTGTTACAATTTATTTCAACTTAATCTTTGATAATATCATATTTACAATTATTTAGTATTTAACAGTTTTCAACAATTATGTTGTTTTTTCTGTCTGTATAGAAATAATAAAAAGAAAGATATTTACTGACAAAAATGTCTTTATCCTTATACTGCCTGAATATAACCTCACCAGAATATATATTGTATAAATGACTTAGCTTGGGTAGATACCTCAAAAACTGAATTTAAATTTGAGTTAACCCTGACCACATTGGGCTTCCATGCATGTCAACTTCTCCACCCTGGGCTTCCATGCGTGTCAACTTCTCCACCCTGGGCTTCCATGCGTGTCAACTTCTCCACCCTGGGCTCCCATGCCTGTGGACTTCTCCACCTTGAGCTCCCATGTCTGTCGACTTCTCTACCCTGGGCAGGTTAATCATTGATAATGTAATGTAAATAACTTAGGAAATTGTGATGTGTGTGGTGATGTAGTTTTGGTTACAGACAGACACACATAATCTCTATTATAATAAGATATTCATATACTATTTTGTTTTAGTACAGCACATTTAGTTAAGAGATCAATTCCAAATATATTCATTCAAAAGACTCTACTAGTAAGATACATATTTATGATGAGGAACAGTAGTTTTAATGGAAATAAGTATTAATATGCAGTCTATTTATGGG
Organism: Doryteuthis pealeii; assembly: GCA_023376005.1. Classification (NCBI taxonomy): domain Eukaryota; kingdom Metazoa; phylum Mollusca; class Cephalopoda; order Myopsida; family Loliginidae; genus Doryteuthis; species Doryteuthis pealeii. The sequence goes on from CM042147.1 coordinate 87,522,165, forward strand.
ATACAAGGCCTCATATCTTATTCTCAAAAGAGCAGTTTCTGTTGCAGCACGGACTGCATTTTATTCTCTTAGGAACACTTATGCCAGAAGCAAAACCAATCTAAGTTTCAATAACAAAGCACTACACGCTACACTTAAAATAATGTTTACCTTTTAACATGATCTAAAGGCTCTTTTTATCTAAATGAATATCACTAAACTTGCAGGGGAATGTCAACAATGCATGCCTTTACTATAGAGTAGTATAGGATGTTTCTCTGCATTAGCATGCATTTCAATGTCCTCTCTGTGTATGAGAGTGGAGAGAGAGAGGTATGTGTACAAGCTGGGTGCTTTGTTGTGCTGCAATCGTTAGCAAGATAGTCTTGCAGCTCAGTTATTACTGTTGAGGAATTTGATTCTTACTAGGTTCCCCATACTTTACAGCCTTGTACTTTTTTTTTTTATATATCTTATTATAATGGAGATTGTGTTTTTCTGTCTGTAACCGAAACTATATTCCTACTCAAGTCACAATTCTCTTAGTTATTGACATCACATTCTCCATGATTTTATTTTTATTTTAACCTCAATTATTAATAAAATTGTCTTACATTATTAATACTGTTAACTATGTCTACATACTGACAACATGCAATTATATTTATATATACAACAAAATAGCGGTTTACAGTGTAAACGGGAAAGCTAATTTGCATATTAATATTAAAAAATCGAATTTAATAAATATGTGCTTAGTATTATTGATTTCTAACTGTTTGGTTTTATTTTAATGAATATAAGCAAAAATCTCTTCAATGAATCTTAAATGAAATCCATTAACAAGATAAAATAACTGTCATTTTATTCTTTACTTCCTCTTATAACTAAATTCTTAAATTAGAAAAAATAACAATGAAAGACGAGAGTGATGGAAGAGTAAGTTTTAGTTGTTCCATTTTTTATTATACTCCCTCTGTTTAAAATCTTTTTATCTGTATTCTTATTTAGTTTCATTGGCCTTTCTAATTTAATACAATATTTTATTACATTAAAACTTAAATACTTGCACCCGGAGGGTGCATATATTTGCTAGTATTTATTATTAATGGAGATTTGCTTCCAGTTTTTGTCTGTAACAAAAACTACGTCACTGCTTACGTCACTTTATACGTCACTATACCCAAAATCATCATAACATAGAATAAATACACTCAAAATTTGAGCATGCAACATTAGACAGTCCTCATTGTTTTTTAAAATAAGTTTTAATAGATACATCCCCAGTATCATATATGTATATATAGTTTGTTTTATTTTAATAGATATTCAAAGTTAATAGAACTTAGTTTCGATTTCAAATTATGTTATTTTTTTTACTCCTTTAATAAATTAGATGATTTCATGATTTATGGTTCAAACTCTCCGACATTTAATTTTTAACTTCCAACTCCTCAAGCAATATCTTTCAAAAATTGATTTTTACATCGCCCGGAGGTTTTTATTTTTATTTTGCTAGTATTTATTTATTAAAAAGGTTTAAATGAGCCTACTCAGTTCTTAGATGGGTGATCACTTAAGGAACAGTAGGTAGTGTAAACAACTTGAGGTCTGTTTGCCAGACTGAGGAAAGTTTAGTAAATTCTAAGTATATATACAGGCTGAATAAGGGAAATGTTTTGTTTAAAAGACATATAAAAGCATACAAGTAATCTATCTCTGTATCTATCTATGTATATGGATTCTGTATGTCTGTAGCCCTGTTGGTTGGGGCTATGGAATACACTGACTGCACCTCTGAAAAGGGGTAAAATCCCCCAACGGAGCCACCTGTTGACCATGGATGCTTAAGGACGGAATCCTGGTGACTGAGTAATCCATGACATGCAACACTCCACTTTGGCCCTTACTTAGGCTACACAGATGGTTGGAGAGGCTTTCTGATCAATTGGCTGGTCATGTCAAGCCTTAACACTTATATAATTGTCCCAACCCTATTGTCCTTATGCCTTATGGCAAACCCTTAACCTTTTTATCATATATGTGCTAGAAAGATTTGAATGAGTCCCTGGGAAATTTGATGGGTCCCAACCAAAGTTTCTTTATAAATTGCAGTGTTTTTATCTATGAACAACTAAAGCCGTCTAACCCCTACCTGTGTAATTTGTTTCTAAGAAAATATTGAAATGTATTTATAGTTAGCTGGAAATGGTGGGGGAAGAAAAAAACCTCTGGGATGCATGGATATCATTTTTCTGCATCCTTTTAGATTTTTATGCATCAGTGACGCAGGACACATACCTATCAGCATCTCTGAAAACTAATAGTGTTTATAAGGCAAATAAAATAAATGAACTTGGAATTAAAACTCACCTTGTCTGCAGGGCTCAGAAAACACTGATGGTATCCCCTGCAGAGGGAGAAGACCTCTCCCGCAAAAAAGGGGTATGACACTAAATTGTATCTCTTATGGTCAGCCATGAGGAATGTGGTGTACCATTTCATTACCTGGGCTTATGGTCAAGTCACCTAAAAAGCATCAGTTCCTATTGGTTTACTGAAGTTAAACAGTGATGAACCTGTTCAATTTTTAGATGGGTGACCATCTAAACAACAGTAAGAAACTGAATATCAAAATGACTTGATTTGGTATTAAATGACCTGAAAAGGGTTGATATGTCATAAAACAAAACAACCAAACCAAACCAAACCTCTTCATTACCATTACTTCCAGGTTCACTCTGACTTGGATTTATAGTACCTTTTGGGGTTCCATCTATAAGTAAAATTTAAAGTCGTCGGGGCGGCCTAATGTCGGTTTCAGCCAATCAGCAAGGGGGTCTATCCCCTTTTCACTAGTGTTAGACCAAGGAGATTATTTTAGAGTCTGAGGTGGAGCACCACACCTACCATCAGCTCCTTACTTTACCGCACAGATCCCTGTGCTACTCATATGCTGAGTTGGCGAGGACTGGTATCGAACTAGGAACCTTGTGTTTTCTAGCCGAACACTCTTCTGACTGAGCTAACCCGGCTCTTGTTTTAAAAATTATTCGTATTTGATAGGACCCTGTGAGAAAAAAATCTCTAAGAAGAAAATACACAAAAAATGTAAATATGAACATACAATAAATGTGATTCCCTAATCTCTAGGCATAAAATAACCCTAGATAGTTTAACATACTGTTAATTAATCAGTTAAAACATCAATTAACTAGATTTTCACCCTTAGGCATTCCCTCTTGGTGTAATGGTTAGTAAGCTAGGATGCAGATCCATTACTACTAAATAGCAAGTTTGATCCTCACTGGATGCCTCATATTTGCGACCTTGTGTCACATCCTACCTGTGGTGAATGGGTTGGGTAAATACCTACTAGCTTTCCACCATCTGTCAGTTTACTTATTTAACGTTACATATGAAATAGAGACACTTAAATTGAGCTCAAGTCACATTTAATATTTGCTTCTTCCTGTTATTAATTAGCCAGGAAATAATATATTCAATCATTAAAATATGAGATTCATAAAAAAAATTGCAAGTAGCATGGGTCCTATAAAAAATAATTGGATTATTTACTTCTAGATTGGCACTTCTGCCGAGGAAGGTAGTGTAATATCGGTGCACTCTGCCTAGAATCAAATTGTCAATCCCTGGCAGTTCTGCTTAACTCTGTGTGGATATTTGATGCTGTGCAGAGCACCTTCCAGCAGCAATGGCTGATAAAGACGGGTGGTGAGGAAGAGTCACGGAGATTTGTGCTGTCAACACAACTTGATAATGAGAATGAATCTGTGCTGTTCTTAATTCTTACCTTTCAGTTGAATTTTCAGTTTAGGAAATAAGAAAATGTCACAAGAAACTAGATGCACTTGTGCAATCCTGTGTTTTACCAAAAATTGATGTTCAAATAGTATTAAGACTGGCTTCCTAATTTTTTTTTTTTTTTTTTTTTTTTTTTTTTTTTTTTGGTAATTTATGAGGAAGTGCGTCCTGGTCTCCTGCCTCAGAAATTGCTACCCGGTGAATTTTTAAATAACGACCCTAGCTACGGTGTCACGTCATCTCGTTATTATCTATTCTTTTTAATATCTTGTTTTTAATTTTTTAATAAACAAGAATTACTACAAAAAAAAGAAGCGACCTCCCCAAATACTTTTACTTGCCGAAAATATCTATCTATCTCAGTCTGTTCAAAACAAACTCATAAATTACCTCTTATTTTTCTTTTTTTGTCGTAATTCTTATTATCATAATTTGTCGTAATTCTTGTTTATTTATAGAAATTTGTCATATTTCTTGTTTAGATAGTTTTGAACTATACCACTATGGGTCAAATAGATCTGTTTGAAAATTATTAGTATTAGATAAGAATGCTTGATACCATATAATCATGTAAAAATGATTTGTATTGGAAAGGGACACTTAAAAAAACTGACTTTGTTGTTAAATTATCCAACATTGATTAACATGCTGTAAACCTGGAGGAGTCTGAATGGTGTAGTGGCTAATGTACTGGATTGCGACATAAGCGAGTTTGGACCATATGACCTTTAGGTACCCTTTTTACGATCTCGATTCATAAGGACATTTTTTAATTTATATCGTCAAAATCTGGTTGTTTGTTAGGGGTTAGTTTTATAATTAAAAAAAAAAAAAAACCCTCTAAAAATCGTCTGTTAACAAACAACCGGATTTTGACGGTGTAAATGAAAAAAATGTCCATATGAATCGAGATCGCAAAAGGGGTGCCTAAAGGTCATATGGTCCGCGAGTTTGAACTCCAGTTGTGCTATTATGTTCACTTTCGAACTAATACCCTTAAGAAAGGTATGAACACCCTCAGCTATGGGTTAAATTAAATAGTACCATTACTGTTTTTCTAAAAGGATGGCTTTGACATCAAATAACCCATGAAGATTGATATACCATTAAACAAAGAACCATGATGTAAAACAACCAAGCATGTGAAACAATGGAAGAAAAAATCTTGACCAGAGTGCAATGACAGTGATGGATGATAAAACATAATTAAAAAAAACCCAAAAAAACGAAAGAAATACAAAGAAAAAAGCATGAGTTAAACAGTGAATGTATACTATGTTATTTGGACTGATGTCAGCACTTCACCAACATGTACCGCAGCTGATTATAAAAATAATTTAAAGAATACTTTGCACTTGATAAGTACATTTACCTGTGAAAGGTTGAAAACTTGACTAAACAAAAAAACAAAACAAATAAACATGAGAGTTGAAAGAAAAATATTGTTGAAAGATAAAATCTCAAATAAATAACTTAGCAGTTAGTTTTTTCCATATACCATAATTATTTATGTATAATACGCACTACCCCCTCCCAGGTTTTAAGCCTATAAGATTGGGGTGTGTATTATACACAAGAAGTAAATATTACCTTTTTTGGGTGGGGTGTGTTGCCATGGCCATGTTTAACAGGCACCTGTTTTATACTGCTACAGGCGGGTTGACATGCCATTAAAATAATTTAAAAAAATATATTTAACTCTTTGCTTACTTAAACCGCTCACAGTGATTCTCCCATGACACCAAAGTACAAAGACTGGTGGTTAATGCATTATAATTGAGCAAAAGGACTCAGTTTACAATTATAATGGGACTTTATTTGAATAGAATGAGTTCTGAGGTGAATAGATAGTGAACTTTGAAATATCCCATCATACAGGTAAAAAATACAAAGCAAATTTGGTACAGCCGTGGCAGAAATTTGGTAGGCAAAGAGTTAAAGTAAAATTTTTATAAAAGTTAGTGATCAGTTTTTTAAAAAATTTTTAATTTAAAAAATTTTTTTTTACTGAACAACAATATAAAAATCCAGCCCTCCCCTCCCCACACTTCATGTATAGAAACTCTAAAAACAGTTTAGAACCTGTTTTAAGTATACAAAAGTAATTTTTTTTTTTTTTTTTAATACCAATTTTATTCAAATTTTTTTTTTTGTGGGGTTTTGTGTAAAATATAAATTGTGTATCTGGTTTACATTCTTAAATGTGAACAAAAAAATGTCATGACATGTTTTGTGTATTTCAGAGCAACAGACATTTTATATATACAGATATTTTTTCTTTTCTTTTTTCTTTTTTGTTGTGAAAAAAAAAAAAATCTTTGAACTTTGTTGAAGTTTAGTATTGACTTTTATTTATATTCCTTGAGATGCTAAACTTGATTGTATCATTGTAATAGAATAAGAGAACAACAAGTAAAATTAGTTGAGATCTATTTCATTATTTTTTATAGAGAAATACTTTCGATTGACTGAAAGCGTTAGATAAATTATACTTCAACATGAATCTTTAACAGATCCATGGGTCATAAATTGTGATAGTAGAGTAAGTGTATGGGTAAGTGTATCTATTTACCCAATCACTCCCTCATTGGCAGGGTGTGACACAAGATCAACAAGTGAAGTTTAACAGGTTTAAATTATGAGTTTTCTTTCTAGACTGGTTGCTATATTAAGGTTAAAGAATAGCTGGATTTATACCTTTCCCAAGAGTATTGTGTGATGTGAAATGCAAACACTTTCATCTAGGATTTGAACTTAGGTCACTGTGTCCATTTTCTATGATGATAACCATTACACCATGAGCACCTTTAAGCAGAATAAAGCTGGTTTGAATTTAGTTTTCCTTCTCCTGGACTTGTTTCCATGCCAAAGATAAGGAGCCCAGTCTGCCCTTTTATTTACCCATAACTGGAAAGAGAAGAGATAGATTCATGCCTTTCCCAAAAGCATAATCGTGAAGTGAAACACCAACAGCCTCATTCAGGATTTGAACTCTGGTTGCCAATATGGTTCGATACCAGTCCTTGCCAACCCAGCATATGAGTAGCACAGGGATCTGTACGGTAAAGTGAGAAGCTGATGGTAGGTGTGGCGCTCCGTCTCAGACACCAAAACAATCTACTGGTGCAAGTGAAAAGGGGATAGACTCCCTCGCTGTCTGGCTGATACCGACTTTAGGCCAATCCCGATGACTTTATACAAACCAGTAATTTTTATAAAAATAAATTATATAAATCATAAATACATGGAAATGAATTCAAATTTTGAGTAATGATAGATGAACAATGCAAATTAGCGGTACATTATGAAAATTAGTAAATGCATTAGACAACAATAAAAACAGGGCTGAGTCTTTATCTGTATGGTTTCATAGCAACCTTCCAAGTGCATAAAAAAACCCCACGACTACTATTACTACAACCAAATAAATACATTGACTAAAGCAATCCTGGTATGTGGATTAAGTAAACAATGCATAAACGTTGTAAAAAGACGGCTGACTATTTTCTTTGCAGTTACAATTCATTCTGTTCTGTTTATATTTTGAATATTTGACAAGTAATTTTCTTTTTAAGGTTGAAAAAAACCCCAAACAAACAAAAAAAAAACGTGGCCTACTTATTTTGTTTATTCTCCGCTTTGGAAAACTTGCCTGTTTTCTCGTAACCCCACCCCCTGATGGTGTTAACAACAGTCACAAGCGTTTCTCTTGCAATTATGTATTGAGCTTGTGTTTTTGTGATTAAAACATTTTGTTTGGTTATTGCTTCACAAACGAGCGGGAAAGAAAGAAACAGTGACTTCTTTGTGATGACGTGGCAATAGGGGAATCTTTTGAAAAAATTGTTCATAATCAAGTTAGGGATTATTTCTATATAAAATTGGTGGTATTAAGAGATTATTTGCAAATAAAAATGCACATAAAACTAGAAATGTATCTATAAATAATGTCATTTTATTATATGTGTGTGTGTGTGTGTGTATATTGTGTTTGTGTGTGTGTGTTTGTATATATTGTTTGAGAGTATGTGTGTGTATATATATAAATTGTGTTTGTGTGTGTGTGTGTATATATATATATATATATAATATTTGTTGTGTATGTGTGTGTGTATATATATTATATATATATATATAATATGTGTGTTGTGTATGTGTGTGTGTGTATGTATTAATGTGCTTGTGTGTGTGTATATATATTATATATATATGTGTGTGTGTGTGTATATAATGTATATATAATATGTTGTGTGTGGTGTGTGTGTGTGTATGTATATAATGTGCTTGTGTGTGTATGTATATTATATATATATATATATATATATAATGTGCTTGTGTGTGTGTAATGTATAATGTGTGTGTGTGTATATATATATATATATATATATATATGTGCTTGTGTGTGTGTATATATGTGTATGTATATAATGTGCTGTGTGTGTGTGTGTGTATGTATATAATGTGTGTGTGTGTGTGTATGTATATATATAATGTGCTTGTGTGTGTGTGTGTATGTATATTAATGTGCTGTGTGTGTATGTATATGTGTATATATAATGTGCTTGTGTGTGTGTGTGTATGTATATATGTGTATGTATATAATGTGCTTGTGTGTGTGTGTGTGTGTATGTATATATGTGTATGTATATAATGTGCTGTGTGTGTGTGTGTATATGTGTATGTATATATAATGTGTGTGTGTGTATATATATGTGTATGTATATAATGTGCTTGTGTGTGTGTGTGTATGTATATGTATGTATGTATATGTGCTTGTGTGTGTATGTGTATGTATATGTGTATGTATATAATGTGCTTGTGTGTGTGTATGTATATATATGTATGTATGTGCTTGTGTGTGTGTATGTATATAATGTGCTTTGTGTGTGTGTGTGTGTATATATATATGTATGTATATAATGTGCTTTGTGTGTGTGTATGTATATATGTGTATGTATATAATGTGCTTGTGTGTGTGTGTGTATGTATATATGTGTATGTATATAATGTGTTGTGTGTGTGTGTGTGTGTGTGTGTGTGTGTGTGTGTGTATGTATATATGTGTATGTATATAATGTGCTTGTGTGTGTGTATATATGTATGTATGTGCTTGTGTGTGTGTATATATTGTATGTATATAATGTGCTTGTGTGTGTGTATATATGTGTATGTATATATGTTGTGTGTGTGTGTATATATGTGTATGTATATAATGTGCTTGTGTGTGTGTGTATATATGTGTATATATGTGTATGTATATAATGTGCTTGTGTGTGTGTATGTATATATGTGTATGTATATAATGTGCTTGTGTGTGTGTGTGTGTATGTATATATGTGTATGTATATATAATGCTTGTGTGTGTGTGTGTGTGTATGTATATAATGTGCTTGTGTGTGTGTGTGTATGTATGTGTGTGTGTTGTGTGTGTATGTATGTATAGTGCTTGTGTGTGTGTGTGTATGTATGTGTATGTATATAATGTGCTTGTGTATGTATATATATATGTATATAATGTGCTTGTGTGTGTGTGTATGTGTGTATATTATTAGCTATACCCAAAAAAACTCGGCTGCTAGGTTTTTAAAATTAATTAAATCTATTATTTAAGGTCAAACTTTTGTCTAAAATGATAAGTAGTAACATAATGACCATCATTAAAAAAAGAAAAATATTACATATGCAGTTTATTTTTAATAGATTTAAAACGATTTGTTTTGGTCAATTTCAAAGCGATCCGCCATTCTGTCTCTTTTTCAATGGTTTTAAAGCACTTGTTTACAATTTTAATGTAACAAAAAATTACCAAAAATCAGATAATTATCTGATTTTAATGAAATTTTCAGTATTGATTTATCAATTAATGAATTTTATAATGCATCAGTTATTTTATTTAAAAACTTTAATTTAGAATTTTTGCTATGAAAAATTAATATATAAAATTCATTTAAAATATGAAAAGCCTGATGTTAAGTTTAAAATGTTATATTTTTAGATTTAAAAATAAATATCTATTTAATGCAAACCTTATTTTATTACATCAAAGTATACTTTTTGAAGAAAAACTCTATTGAAAATGTACCCCCCCCCTTTTAAGCAGAAATCATATCGATGTATAATTTTTTCTTTTATAAGATAATAGCCAATTAAATAATTATCGAAATGAGTAAAAAGAAATCTCCAAAAAATAAATTATCTATTATTTTTTTACATTTTATTTTTCGATTTTTGGTACATATTTTCTCATAGAAAAAACACTGTAAAATTTTTTTTTTGTTTCTGTTCATAACTTTGGTCTTTTATCTCTTTATTTATACTGTAATTAGAAAACCATAAGACCAACTCGAATAAAATGTTACGCCCCCCAACATAAGGGGGGGGGGCAAAATTAAGTGACCTGAAAAAAAATGAGAAAGTTTTGAAATAAAATAAATAATGCATTATAAAGATCATTCATTGATAAATAAACACTGAAAATTTCATTAAAATCTGATAATTCCATGATTTTTGGTAAATTATTTTCTGTAGGGGGGGGGCTAAAGTCATTTTGTCAAAAATGCAGTTTAGCTTCATTTTGGGTATCTCTCTCTCTCTCTCTCTCTCTCTCTCTCTCTCTATATATATATATATATATATATATATATAATATATATATATATATATATATATATATATATATATATATATATATATATATGTATGTGTGTGTACATGTAAAAAGTAAAGTCGGCGGAGTGGCCTATTGTTAGTATAAGCTGGATAGTGTGGGAGTCTATCCCATTTTCACTAGCGTGACCCCAGGGAGATTGTTTTTTCATCTGAGGTGGAGTGCCACACCTACTATCAGCACCCCAGTTTACCACACAGATCCAAGCTGTGCTACCCATGTGCTAAGATAGCGAGGGCCAGTATTGAATCTGAAAGCATTCTAGTCCCTATGTATGTATATATATATGTATATGTTTATGTATATATATATGTATTTATATATATATGTATGTATGTTATGTATGTATGTATGTATATGTTTATGTATATGTATTTACATATATATAAATGTATATATGTTTATGTATATATATATATTACATATATATAAATGTATGTAATGTATATATATATATGTATTTACATATATATAAATGTATGTATAGTTTATGTATATATATATGTATTACATATATATAAATGTATGTATATGTATATATATGTATTTACATATATATAAATGTATGTATATATATATATGTATTTACATATATATAAAATGTATGTATGTATATATATATGTATTTACATATATATGTATGTATATGTATGTATATATATATGTATTTACATATATATAAATGTATGTATATATGTATATATATATGTATTTACATATATATAATGTATGTATATATGTATATATATATGTATTTACATATATATGTATATGTTTATGTATATATATATGTATTTACATATATATAAATGTATGTATATATATTATATATATACATATGTATTATATATGCTAGTTGTGATGAAATTACAAATTTACTCATGAGATAAGGAAAAAGGAAGTAAAGTTTCTTTTCTAATTTAGACAAAATATTATCACTGACAGCTGTTTCAACTATTTCTTCTGCGTTTTAACACTTTACCTACAATATCACCCACTGATAAGTAATTATTTACTAAGCTTTGCTTAGTTGTGGCACAAGGCTACTTGTATAAAGACACTCAGTGAGATTCATGCTCATTAGTAATGACCTGCCAGCCTAGCTTGCTAACTAATACATAATGTGAGGTAACCCTCACCCACAGATAAGCAAACTTTTAACAGTTTTTTTAATAAAATGTTAATTTTCTTCTAAACCAAAATATAACAGTATTTCATTATTTATGATGAAATATTATATAATAAAAATGGATGTTATTAGGTATTATTTATTACCAAACTCTACATCATAGAAACAAAAAAGTGCAACACCTGTAAGTAAAAAAAAAAAAATCACATAAATATATAGGGAGTATATTTATTTTAGAACTGTTACATATTTATATTTTTGGTTGCAGAGTTTGAACCATATGATCTTAAGGCACCCCTTTTTGATCTCGATTAAGAGAGGACATGTTTTTCATTTACACCGTCAATATCCGGTTGTTTGTTAGGGTTAGGTTAAGGGTTAGTTTTATAATTAAAAAAAACAAACTAAAAATCGTCTGTTAAAACAACCGGATATTGATGGTGTAAATGAAAAACATGTCCTTTCTTAATCGAGATCAAAAAGGGGTACCTTAAAGTCATATGGTCCCAGAGTTTTAATGCAGTAGAGTTTGGCAATAAATAATACCTAATGATATCAGAGGCTTAGTGTAATAGTTATTAGCATAGTAAACAGAATCTGACCTGAATCCAAATCCTGGTTGAGGTTGTTTACGTTTTAGTGAGACATGGACCCATTTTAAATAAAAGAGAATAAAACAAATATATATCGAAAGAGAATTTTTATTTATATCTAAATTTAGATAAGAGATTTATTTTTAACTTTATAAATCCTGGGCAATGCTGGGTATCTCTGCTAGTTTATGATTTTTTTTAAGAACACATGGCAGAACATAAAAACCAAAAAAAATATTTTTAAACTTTAAAAGTGAAAGTTGTGCTGTTGAACAATGATGAAAAGTAGGACACTAAAAGAGGAATTACTTCTATAAAACATAACATTTTATCATGCAGTTATGAATGAGTAATATATTATTTTTAGTAGTTTGGTTTATTTGTTTAATTTAATGGACGATATGACCTTTAGGCACCCTTTTGCAATCTCGATTCGTGGGGACACTTTTCTCATTTACACCATCAAAATCCAGTTGTTTGTTAGGGGTTATGGTTAGGGGTTAGTTTTATAATTAAAAAAAAAAAAACTCTAAAAATCGTCTGTTAACAATTAACCGGATTTTGACGGTGTAAATGGAAAAAATCTCCCCACGAATTGAGATCGCAAAAGGGGTGCCTAAAGGTCATATGGTCTAATTTAATCACTTTCTTTATTTCTGTATTAGGTATATGTAAATAAGTATTGTATATATTATTTGGATATATATATAACTCAAAAATAAGTGTCCTGGAATTGAGATCGCAAAAGGGGTGCCTAAAGGTCATATGGTCTAATTTAATCACTTTCTTTATTTCTGTATTAGGTATATGTAAATAACTATTGTATATATTATTTGGATATATATATAACTCAAAAATAATTGTCCTGGATATGACACTAAACTATATCTTGTTCTGAAGCTCTGAAGAGTGTTAAGTCACCTATTTGTTGCCATGACTCTCAGGTTCACTCTGACCTGGAATGGTTGTAACTTTTTAGAGTCCCATTTATGGATCAAATAAATCTGTTTGAAAATAATCTGCCCTATTGCCCTTATGGCAAACCCTCAACCGTTTTTTAATTTTTTTATCATAGGTGCTAGAAGGCGATGACTAAGGGTCTTGGTGTCCTGGATATGATGTTAATGTTAAATTGAATCTAATGGTGAAGTTCCAATTCTAGAGTACCCCTTCATCACCATTACTCCCATCTATCAGTTAAATAGATAAAAAAATGAGTATTAAAAATTTTTAAAAAAAATATTGTATACCCAACAAGAATGACCAAATGTTTTCTGCATAAAATAACTCAACAAGAGTTGACATGCCATAAAATCCAACCAACTAACCAGCCCATCTATGGGTCAAATAGATATTTTTGAAAAATATCTGTATTAAATTGGAATACTTAAAATTATATAATTGTGTCCAAATTGTTTATATTAAGAATAGGTATATGAAACCGTGTAAACTGTGCACAAATTAGTATTAGAAATACTTGAAAGCATATAACTGTTTGCAAACAAATGATTATTATTAGATAGGAATAGTTACTTGAAACAATATCATCATCATCATCATCATGTTGTGCAGACAGCTTGGATTCCCATGACTCTCTCTTGCCACCTGTCCCTATCGGTCATTGCTCTTACTAGGTCTTCTGCACAGAGCTGATTGATGAAGGTTTTTGCTGGTGTATCCATTTGTAGGTGTCCACTGGAGAATGTCACTTATAAGTTTTTCCTTGCTTCTCCAGCAGTGTCCATCATGTTTTGTTCATCTTACTTGGATTGTTTGTGCGATAGGAAGTAAGTGGCCATACAGCTGCTTTTTTGTGGAGTGCTGCTTCCTAAATTTGTTGAAAACAGTATGCAGTGTCCTTGTGTAATTCCCATCTAGCTTTTTCTCTAAGTATTTCATTAGAGTCCAAGTGGTGCAGCCATACAGAAGCACTTACTCGGCTACAGCTTAGAAGAATTCTCATTTTGTGTATAAATTATTAGTATTAGATAGCAATATATGAAACCATATAACTGTATAAATTATTTGGATTAAAGCTGATTACAGCTTTAATCCAAAGACCATATAAATGCTTAAAAAAAAGACTGACTTCAGCATTAAATAACCCAATAAGAGTTGACATGCCATAAAATCAATCAACCGACCAACTTATAAGTGAAACATTAGGAAATGTTATTGATTTTTTTTTTTATCTTTAGTGGTTATTGCTTAATAAATGGTTGAATTTCTACAAGTACAGCTAATGATCTTTGAAAGTAGATTATATTTCCAGTTTAACTGTCTATAGATTGATCAGTTTCATCAAAATTAATACAAACGCCTACAATATTTGTTTACCAGCAGAGCTACCTGGTATTGCCAGGGATTTAAAAAGTTAAAAATAGATCTCTTATCTATATCTATTTGTAGATTGATAAAGTCATTTTTCTAGATATTTATCTTCTATTCTTTATATATTCTTGTTTTTAAGTTGTTTATTTTTATCATTCTTGTTTATATTTTTTTCTTTCATTTGTCTTTTATTTGTTTTTTATTATATTTTATCCTTTATTGATTTGTTTTATCTTTTAATCATTTTTTTAATTGATCTTTTAATATATAATTGATTTTATACCCTTATTATATTTTTTATTTAGCTTTTCTTATGGAAAATGAGGAGTAAAAAGTTTTTTTTAACTATTGGACAGGGTGTGGATATTATTAAACATTATTCTTTGCTTGTCTCCACCAATTTTTCTTTGTAAAAGGATTTATGTTTGGTTGTTGTACAGACAGACATAAAGAATCTTTCTTTTATGTATATATAGATAATTTTTAATCTGAAATTTAGTTCTATTTGAGGATAAAAAGTAAAGTCGTCGGGGTGGCCTAAAGTCGGTATCAGCCAGTCAGCGAGGTAGTCCATCACCCTTTCCAATAGCGCTAGACCAAGGAGATTGTTTTGGCGTCTGAGGTGGAGCGCCACACCTACCATCAGCTCCTTACTTTACCGCACAGATCCTTGTGCTACTCATACGCTGAGTTAGCGAGGACCGGTATCGAACTAGGAACCTTGTGGTTTCTAGCCGAACGCTCTACCGACTGAGCTAACCAGGCCCCTATGTCAATAAAATGGCATATCATAGCAAGATTTTAGTTTGCACAACAGTATTAAAATGCTCTAACTTTGAGAATAAAATAATTAACAATCCAACTTAATATAGGGTTTTCATTTGTGCTGACTATTAAACACTAAGTATAAAGTACTTTCCCATATTTGTTTATTTTACAATTAATTATATAATTTCTGAAGATACATTATGACTTGAAATTGAACATAATAGCTATTAAAGGTTGCCTTTAAGTAAAGAAAACATTTGATAATATACAGTACTAGACAAAAAAAAAAAAACCCTCCAAAGAAACAACAGACAGCTGATATAAAAAGAGTAAGACAATTGATGTTGTATATTATGACCATTTAATATTTGGTAGTGTATCCATTAACATCAGATGCAGTTGTTTTTCTCTTGTAGCCACAACCTTCTTTATGATTATAATTTCCATAATTTTCTTGAAATTTTAAGGAAAACAGCAATTGATAAATGATGGTGATTCAATATCTTTGCAATATCGCAAAGTGACAGTCCACAATCATTGTATGCCATAGTTTAACCATTTTTTAAAAAACTTGGACAACTGCTTATTAGGCATTAGCAAAGGACTAATCAAGAAAAAGAAAATTCCAAGTAATTTCTTATTTTTTTTGTTATTTCTGAAAATTTCCTTTTGGTTCAACTAAGGGAACTTTGACAACAATAACCAAAGAAAATAATCACTTTCTATGTGCATCTTAAACATTTAAGTGTCATTAAAATTTGTATCAATAATAATAATAAAAAATAATGGAACCTGTGGATATACCACAGTATGATAATTTAATTATTACAACATTTAATATTAAGAGCTATTGCAAATAGTTCAATATGTAAAACATGTAATAATCTTGATTTAACTCTCTCTTACTCTTTTTTTTCTTCTTTCTTTTCATCTTTTCATGATGTTCAATTGAAATAGATCAGCACTATCATTAACGTGTGCTCACCCCCTCTCTCTATTTTTCTCTTACTCTCTTTCTTTCTTATGATATTTTTTCTGTGTACCATGTCCTTTTTCTTACCTTTCTTTTTTATAATAAAAATGGAATGGTTCATTATTTAACTGAGGTGACGACACTCATAAGAAATAAGAATTTGGCGATAAGCAGCACCAGATAATCAGGACTTACATTTTTGCATTTCATCTTGGACAGTCTCATTTTTAACCAGAGTGTGTTACAAGATGATAATGGATGTATTTTTTTAGGAACACCAGTATTAATATATAGAATAATTAAGTTTTTTCACTATATGTTTTTCTTTTTTTCTTTTGTTCACTAGTGTTGAAAAAAATAAATTTTAAAAATTGAATTTTGGTCTGTTTTTGGCATTTGCTGTTTTTCAGTATATTTCTCTGAAATTTCTTCATTAATTTCTTCTAAAATTCTAAAGTAAAAAAAAAACAAAAAAATCCCCCAAAAATCAAGTATATTCAAACTGTCTTCTAAAATCATAAAAGAGCCTTGTTATTATGAAATATTGGATTTTTTTGTCACTACTGTTTGTTAACATTCATATGCAGTGATGCTGATAGCTTTTTGATTTAGGGCATCCTGGGACATACATATTTGCTTTGAATGTGTCCCTGGGAAAATTTATGGGTCCAACTAAAGTTTCTTAATAGATTGTAGGGTTTTTATTTATGATCTGGGGAAATGACTAAAGCTGTCTTACCTTGTAACCTATCCTGAGTAATTTGTTTCTAAGAAACTATTGAAATGTATTTACAGTTAGCTTGAAATGGTGAGGAAAAAAAAAAAAAGGAAAACACTGGGACGCATGGATACAATTTTACTGCGTCCTTTTAGATTTTTGCGTGTCAGGGATGCAGGATGCATACTTATCAGCATCTCTGCATATGTATTTGACTTTTTCATTTTCACTTGTTTGATTTGGCAATAAGGGCCAGTTTAGCTCAGTCGGTAGAACGTTCGGCTAGGAATCACAATATTCCTGGTTCGATACTGGCTCTCGCCAACTCGGCGTATGAGTAGCACAGGGATCTGTGCGGTAAAGTGAGGGGCTGATGGTAGGTGTGGCACTCCAACTCAGATGCTAAAATAATCTCCTTGGTCTAGTGCTAGTGAAAAGGGGATAGACTCCCTCGCTGTCTGGCTGATACTTTACTTTAATTTAGTTTGTCAGTGCTTTTAATACACTTGGCCTTAGGAAAGTGATTAACCCCCTCATCCTCCCCCTGGCTATGAATTGAATAATGCCATGACTGTTTTTCTGCATGTAGGGTTTTGGCATTGAATAAACCACAAAGGTTGATATGCCATTAAACAAAGAAAAACCAAACCTATAGTTTGTTAGGTATGGAGAATAATGGGCCCAAGACCATGTTGATAGGGGTTTGAATTTAGACCTTCTTTTCCAAGGTTAGAGAGTCCAATCTACCCTACCATTTTACCAATAGATGAGAGAGGTAGGGTGGATTCATACCTTTCCCAAAAGCATTAGTGATAACCTGGGATTTGAACTTGGCCTGTTAATTCTGTTTTTTGTAATGATAATGGCTACATGGCTCACACATCCTGAATATCATGTTATAAAATAAAATCATCTATACATATATAAAGAGCAGTTGTGTATATGTATGTATGTATGTCTGGAGGAAACTACGAAAATAAAACAATTAACAATAGAGTAAATATATATACACATTCACTATAACCAGAGCTTAATTTTTGTGCAAAAATTTGAAAGTTTGATTTATATTCAAGATATTTAAAAATTAAAATATACATAGAAATAGCATTGAATTTCTACTTAAGAATTTCCAGCATTTGTAAATCTCAAAAGTTAACAAATCAATACACCAGGTTTTTTTTCTCGGTAATACTTGCAAATCATACTCAAAATCCTGATATTACAGGGTGACCCAGAAATAACAGAACCCAAATTGTTTATTTATTTTCTCATTAAACTAACCCTAAACCCCAACCCTAACCCTAAACCCCTACCTAGTTAATATTAACAGTTTTATTACAAAATTTGTGGGTTCTGTTTTTTCTGGGTCATGGATTTTGAGTATGATTTGCAAGTATTACCTTTTTTTTCTCCCTTCTACCCAGGTGATGCTGGGTAGCCACTTCTACATTGGAATTTAATTTGAAAAGTGAAAGAAACGTTTTTTTTATTTTTTTTTTTGTGTATTTTACAACTGATACAGCTGTTGCTTCTTTTCCATAAAAGATCAATTGAAATTCTACAAACTACAGGATTTGTTTTGACGTTTGCAAATAGGCTATTAATATTTTTAAAGAAACCATTAATATAAATATTCTCTTTTTGTCTATACAGACTTTTGTATGTTTTTATTAATTTTATACCAATACCCATAATTTGATATTTTTTTTTCATTGCTTTATGGTTATGTCTGCTAAATTTTCATTCTTTAGAGAACTGATCAGTTTTTATTGTTAACTAGTGAGACCTGTGGATATACCACAGTATGATAATTAAATATTACATTTGATATGTTTATTTAAGAGCTATTGCAGAATACTTAAATATATAAAAAGTATAATAATCTTGATTTAACTCTCTCTCTCTTTTTTCTTTTTTTCCTTCATTTCATCTTTTCATCAGGTTTGATTGAAACAGATTAGTGTTATCACTGCCATGCGCTCACCCTCTCTCTCTATCTTTTGCCTACTCTCTTTCTAATATTTTTTCTAATAGTAAGTGAATTAATTAGTACTAGCGAGACCTGTGGATATATCACAGTATGATAATTTAATTATTACAACGTTTGATATGTTTACTTAAGAGCTATTGCAAATTGTTCAATATGTAAAAAGTATAACAATCTTGATTTAAATCTCACTCACTGTCTTTCTTTCTTTCCCTCTTTTCATCATGTTTGATTGAAACAGATTACTGTTATCGCTTCTGCATGCTCATACCCTCTCTTTCTTTCTCCTACTCTCTTTCTTTCTTTTTTCTTTTTTCTTTTTTCTGTGTAGCACGTCTTTTTTTCTTTTTTCTTTTTTCTTTTTCTTGTGTAAAAATGGAATGGTCCATTATTTAGCTGAGGTGAATAGATTTATTTGGACAGTCTCATTTTTAGCCAGAGGGTGTTGCAAGATGATAATGGTTGTATTCAGTAAGAACAAGAGTATTATTATATAGATTTTTTTATTTATTTTAGATTAACAGTTTTATGGCAAACAGTCCCTTCCCTAAGGACTTACCTTCTTTTACTTCTGTTACATAATAGTTGCATTTCCATATGAAATTTATATGATAATGTAACAACTATTATAATTATAATATTAATGATTATATATTGTAACAACTACAGAGGTAGTATATGCATATATATTGGTTTTGTAAATATAGCTAATTTTAAATAGATCCATCATTTTCAGCTAGTATTTACACATTTATGTATACATTGGGACATCAATAAGTTTGTAGCCTATTAATGAAAATAAAAAATGTATTTATTTTATGCAACAAATATTTTTTCCTTTCTATCAATCACTTGTATTAATCAAATATATTGAGCATAATACAAAAAAAAAATCTGATAAAAATTTTCCTTATAAGTGTATAAGGTACATCCCAATACCCTCATATATATATTTATACACACGTCGTCTTCTTCTTTTTTTAAAATTTTTTTATCAGTTTCTTTTGTTTTCTAACAAGGGAAAATGTTGAGATAAATTGAATGAAAAATTAATAAGACATTCCTTATGCATCATTCAACAATGCTTATCTAAATGCTGCTCAAATACACACAGGATTGTGTGTGTGTGTGTATTGTGTGTATGTATATGTGTGTGTGTGTATTGTGTGTATGTGTGTGTGGTGTGTATTGTGTGTTATGTATGTGTGTGTGTATTATGTGTATGTGTGTATATTATGTGTGTTTGCGTATATTATGTGTGTGTGTTTGTGTATATTGTGTGTGTATAGTATGTGTATTTTGTCCACATTTTCCCTCTATTTTTTTACCACATGTGTGTGTGTGTATGTATGTGTGTGTGTGTACATGTGTGCATATGTATGTGTGTTGTACATGTGTGCATGTATGTGTGTTGTGTGTGTATGTGTACATGTGTGCATATGTATGTATGTGTGTGTACATGTGTGCATATGTATGTATGTGTGTGTGTACATATATATATATATATAAGTGTATATATGTGTGTGTGCATGTGTATAAATATGTGTGTGTTCATATCAATATGTATGTATATTTCCATGTTTATATATATATATATATATGATTTAGTCAAATTTAGGTGTATAAATATTCAGATGTTTTAGATTCATTTAAAAATATTATAAAGAAGAAAAAAAAAAAAAAAAAAAAGACCAGATGAATTATTTAAATTTTCTACTTCCATTTTTCTCTCAACCAATCCATGGTATGTATTTTTAGCAACTCAATTTCTTTTATTAAAATAAACGTTTTTTTTTTATATATTGCTCTTTAACTTCAGTATTAGACAAGATTCAGCAAGCATTTCAAATGTTTGGTTTTGCTTCAAGTATTTTGTTTTATTTTTATCTATTATTTATTAAGGTGTCTTCTCTGTTTAGCTTTTTAAAAAAAAATAATAATAATAATAAAAAAAGATACTGGAATTTAGTTCATTTGTTTCTTTTGTGCTCAAACATTTGTTACTAGATTTGATTAAATAGTATCATATTAGACAATTGTATAATACAGCTTTCAGGGCCACGCAAAGTTCAACTGTATGTTGATAAACAGGATTTAAGCCATGACTTATATATTAGTGGTCATTTCCTTTTTCTTTTTGTTTGTTTGTATTTTTATAATTTAACCTGGATGGATGCTGTATTGTTAGGGGTTTCTGTTGGGTATTAATGTTATGCTTCGAAAGGTAACCCCAGAATTTTTTTTTTTATATCTTGGCTGATAGTGAGATGAAAATGAAATTAATTTCTATATTTCTCTTTTGTTTTTAAGTCTCTTTTGTTAGCAAATAACTGTTCAGAATGTTAATTTAAACATTTTTTTGTTTCCCCTGGAAATTTCTTTGTAAGTCATAGTTTAATTCTAACATATTCATTTGTAAATTTTTGACAGTTTTATTAGATGCTTTTTTTTATGGAGTCTATTTTTAGCTTTCTTTGAAGTTAGTAGTTTTTTTTTATACATGTTATTAATATCTTTTGCTAAAGATTTGTTTGTTTTTATTCATCTATGTTTTTTTGTTGGCTATGGCCTGATGCAATATAATGCAGAAAACGGAACAACGTATATTTCTGTTAGTAGTTTGGTTCTCATAATCATCTTGAAAACATGGAGTGATGGGTAGAAATATTTGGTTTTGATTTCTGTGTTATACTTTCTATATGTTCTATCATCACAGATATCACATTCTTTTATATAGATATTGAAACCTTTAAGCACAATAATGATCTCTCTCTTTCTCTCTCTCTCTATATATATATATACATATATATACATTTTTTTTTCTTTGGCATGCTCATTGGATAGGTCTCTTAGGCTTAACAATAAATTTAATAACCTATCTATAGTGTCACAATTCTTGTGACTTCTTCCTTCTCCTCTGTTCTTCTCTGCAATTTTGTGATTACTTCAGACTACAGCTTTAGGATTTAATTTTGCACATTTTTTTTTTTTTTTTTTTTCCTTTTTCTTTTTCTTTGAAATAATCTAGGAAGTATGGGTCCCCCTGGAAATATTCGATTGCCGGAAAATCATAATTCCTCTTCAGCATTTGACCTGTTTGATGGTGATGGCAATGTGAATGGTTCCTACAACATTGAGGCATTGCCCCCCCACATTTCACTCCAAGAGCATCATGGGAACTTTGGTTCTGGCATCAATGAAACTAATGATCTTATAATTGCTGAATCAGAGACTGCTGCACATTCGGGTAGGACATGTTCAACTACCGCTTTGCTTTTCTACTAACAACGGTCCTGCCTCAGTTACTAACAATTCTAACTATTCATTATTTTTTACTATTATCGTTGGTGTTTTCTAGTTACTTATACTTTCCTGGTTGGATGTATTCAACTTTTTCTTTTGTAAAAACTTTAGTATTGCTTCTGGTATTACTACTACTATTGCCCTTATGACTGCTACAGCTACGATTGCTGAGCAATATGACTGTAATTCTTATTTTGTGATTGCTGTAATATGTTGTTTTTTTTTAACTATTATTATTATTTAATGTTATGTGATTACTTAAAACCTAGTATGCTATTAATAATTACTGCCAAAGGAACATTTTTTCTTCTCATTACAGTGATGCTGATAGCTTTTTGATTTAGTGCATCCTGGGATGCAGATATTTGCTTTGAATGAGTCCCCGGCAAAATTTATGGTCCCAACTAAAGCCGTCTAGCTCCTACGATATAACCTATCCTGTGTAATTCATTTTAAGAAACTATTGAAATGTATTTACAGTTAGCTTGAAATAGTGAGCAAAGAAAAAAGAAAAATACTGGGACGCATGAATAAGATTTTACTGAGTCCTTTTAGATTTTTGTGCATCAGGGACGCAGGACGCGTGCCTATCAGAATCTCTGCATTATTAGATATATTTTGGCAAGAAAATTCATTAAGATTTTAAAATGTTCTATTCATTTGTAAGATTATTACTGTTCTTTTGTTTAAGTCTAGTTTTTGAGATGTTACTCTTGGAGCATAGATTTTGGTTTTTGTTATTATATTCATCTGATTAGGACCACCAGAATAATTGACAGCTCTTGGTTTGCTCAGGTAACAATTCTTTTGGTGGATTTGCTGGGGTCGACAATTATTCAAGTGACTGTTAATTTATTATATATAATGAACTAAGCTTCATTTTAATTACCTGATGATTACAACCCTTAGTTTTTAATCTTAATTAACATTTTTATGCATGTATATATATATATATATATATATATATATATATATATATATACACACACACACTCATCTAAATAATGTATATATTGTATATACAGGTTTGCTGCATAAATACCTACCACATTTTAAACTGTCTAAAATGTGTGGGGCAAGTGAACTTAGATAAATTGCAATGATAGCTCCATGTAAGTAATATCTTACCATTTTTTTTTTTTTTTTCAGATACAATCATGGCTAGAATTATAAACTCATAGCAGTATTAATTTTCTATCTAGAACAACATAATTCTGATGTAATATGAAATGAGCATGAAAAGCTCTCTGTGTAGTAATCACAAATTCAACTGTCTTAAAAAACCCATTTCAACTGTAAATGTATGGTATGCACTAGTCCAAGCAATGGTCATAATTGATTGTATAGGAAAATAAAAATGGTAAGACATTAGATAGATGTAACTATCATTACTAATTGTCTAATTTCATTTGCATCACACTGGTGACAGTCGAAAAATGTGGGAGGTACTTTTGCTGTACCCTCTGTTATATATCATCATCATCATCATCATTAAAGTGTGCCACCATCTAGTATCTATATATTATATATATTATGTGTATGTATGTATTATATATACATTATATATCACATGCATATGCATATATATATAGTCATCCACAGACACGTTTTGACTTATATATTGTATATGTATAATCTGTGTATATATAATGTATAAGGTGTGTATATTATGTATATATTATATGCATATCACAGATGTGCATATTATGTATATTATATATATCATATATAATGTGTGTGTGCGTGTAAGAATTTTTAATAGAAAAAATTATTATTCAATTTTATATTTTTGTTATTATAATTAGTTTAGCCTTGGGGAAGCATTTTTGATTAATAATGATTCTTCAATCTGGGTCAGATTCAGGTGACATTTCTTTTGGTGAATGTTTTCAGGTGACAATTTCTCAGGTGTGCCCTAATTAATGAAATTAAAAAAAAATTATTTTGATAATTTTTGTTCATATACAACCACATAGTCCAATAAATTGAACATGGCAGTGGCTTACATTTTCTTTATAAAATGTTCTTTACTAATTATTATTTCATGGACACCTTGTATCATGTAATGGTTAATGAGCTCAACTAACAGACTATTATTAGTTATTTCTCTGAATGTTTGAGATGAGGCTTGAAGATTAGTATTATCTGCGTTATTCGGACTATTGTCCCCATCTTCATTGTTATTTGTACAACGTTTCGGCCGATATGCCCTCTGGCCTTCTTCAGGTATTTCTTGTCAGACTCAGGAACCTTCTTTTCGAACTCGGAAACTTTCTCGGACTCAGGAACCTTCTTTTCGAACTCGGAAACTTTTTTGTCGTATTCGGGAGCCATCACGGAACTTTGAACCTAACCCTTTTAGTCCACAGGGGTATCCTG
The DNA here is from genome assembly GCA_023376005.1 of Doryteuthis pealeii. Lineage (NCBI taxonomy): Eukaryota > Metazoa > Mollusca > Cephalopoda > Myopsida > Loliginidae > Doryteuthis > Doryteuthis pealeii. The sequence continues at coordinate 87,546,817 of CM042147.1, forward strand.
TTCTCATTCCGCTAACCATAGCTGGGGTAGGAGTTGTGTTAATTAATTATTTTTCTAACTGCTTTCACTCAGGATTGAACTCGGGTTCCAGAGATAACTCTCACTTAGAACTGTCTTAACTACCTTGTCCACTCAGCCATGTGACCAATTGGAAGATGGGACAATAGTCCAAATAACGCAGATAATACTATTATTATTTAGTTTGATTTTTACAGGGTGCTACATGCATCTGGCCTTGTGCCAAGCTAAGCTAAGCTTATTAAATTAGTACTAGTTATTATTTCATTTTCTTATTTTTTTGCTCCTCATTATTTCCATTAGATTTTAGTTTGAAATTTTGGTACAATTCCAGTCCATTGGACCCAAAATTAATCCATTTCAAAAGGATAGATTTTTTGCAATGCACCATCTAATGTTACATCTTATGTCACTGTAGTAGTAAAGGCCTGTTGTTAATATCTGCTGGACAGAGAGGGAATCCATCTCCTTTTCACTAGTGCTAGACCATGGAAATTGTGTGTCTGAAGTGGTGCGCCACATCTACCATCAGTTCCCCACTTTACCGCACAGATCCAAGCTGTGCCACCTATTTGCGAGTTAGTGAGGGCAGGTATCAAACCGGAACCTTGTGTTTCCTAGGTCGATGCTCTACTGACGGAGCTAAACTGATGTCACTATAATTTTATCTAAATATTTGGTATTTTGTTTTACAGTAACTAAATTCGTACTATCACATAGTTGTTTCTTTAAGATTTTTTTTTTGCACTCAAAAATTATGAATAGTTTTTAAATGGATCTATTTGACCAATCTGTGGACCTTGAGTAATGATGAAGGAGTACTCCACACTCTACAGTGCTCCAAAACTGGAGTCTCACCACTAGATGCAGTTTAGGGTCATACCCAAGATATCTCTCTTTAGAGGGGTTTTAGTCCTCTGCAGGGAATATAGTCAACATATTCTAAGCTCCGCCAGTAGGGCATGAAGAAGACTGAATTTATTTATTTATTTTGTGCAAAATCCATATATATATATAAGATTCTGTATGTCTGCATGTTTGTTTGTACAATAACTGAGCACACATCAAGGTACGCAGGATGTGACACAAGCTCAATTTCTTAAGCAGCGTTTAACTGGTTTGAATTTAGAGTTTTCCTTTTCCTAGACTGGTTACCTAGCCATGGTTAAAGAGCCCAATCTGCCCTGCTATTTACCCATAGCTGGAGGGAGTATTGGATTCATACCTTTCCCAAGGGATTAGTGCCATGTGAAATGTAAACAGCTTCGTCAAGGAATTGAACTCAGGTCGACGAGTCCATTTCTTATGATCCTAACCATTAGCGCACACATCTTATAGGATAAAACATAATAAAAAGCAAAAAAAAAAAAAAAAAGAAAGAATACAAACGATACTAATAATAAGAATAAACAACTTAAAAATAAGAATATAATAAAAATAAAAAATAATAAAACAAATATATAGAAAAATAATTTTTATTAATCTATATAAATATAGATGAGAGCTTTTTTAAAACTTTTTTAATCCCGGGCAATGCTATGTAGCTCTGCTAGTTGAATATAAACTATTTTGATAAAGTCATCATGACATTAGGTATATCTTGAAAATCTGTCTTTTAAAATGAATCGGTTTTGTGTTCAACTGCCTAGAATTGTGCAGAAACTTTGATTAAAATCTGAATTATTAATTCCTTTCCAAGTTTTGGATATAATTATCTTAATTCCTCAGATATTTTGTAAGATATACAGCAATGAACAAATTGTCTGACTTTTATATTTGAATTTCCATAATAATCAAAGATCAAACTTTGATAAAAAAAAAAAGGTAATTTATGAGGAAATGCGTCCCGGCCTCCCGCCTCAAAGACTGCTACCCGGTGACCATCAAAATAACAACCCCAGCTCATCGTAATTCTTGTTTATTTATCGTAATTTTTGTTTAGATATGAAGATGGATATATAGTTTTGAATAGACTGAGATAGATAGATAATAAACAAACAAAATAATATAGATAGATACGAACAAATAGAGATAGATAGATATTTTCGAGAAAGTAAATGTATTTGATGGGGTCGCTTCTTTTTTTGTCGTAATTCTTGTTTATTTAAACTAAAAACAAGATATTAAACAAACATGAATAAATCTTATTATTTAAAGTAATATAGATAAATATGAACAAATTGAAATAGATAGATAGATGGATATTTTTGAATAGACTGAGCTGGGTTGTTATTTTAATAGTCATCGGGCAGCAACTCATGAGGCAGGAGACTGGGACACTTCCTCATGAATTACCAAAAAAAAAATTGTCAGTGTTATAAAATGTGTTGTCTGTTAATAAAAAAAAGGGGGTCTATATGTTTCAGAGATGGTGGTGTCTGGATTTGTGTTAAATTGCCCTTTGAAGTTTTGTTTTAGAAGTGTGTTTATTTTAACCATTAACAAATAGGAATGATGATTTACAATCTAGTTGTTAGCCACCTTTTGATGTGTCCTTTCTATTGATACTGAATGGGTTAAAAGATATTTATTAAATCAATTTGTAAAATTAATGAAAGCCTCGGAATAAATACATCACCATTAAAAGGAGCAGGTCAAAAACCACGTACAGATAGATTGAAATTTGTTTTAAAAAGATAAATAAGACCCCCTTTTTAGGAAGAATACAAGTTTTGACCATCAGGGTAGTTGGGGCCAAAAGGTTGAGGCAGACAGGGACTTTTTCAACTGGCAGAAATTAGTCAGGAAATAAGTGAATTCGGCTAGCAAAGAATAAAGATTGCTATTGCAAGATTATAATTAAGGGCCATTTTAGACAATCTCTCTCTCTCTCTCTCTCTCTTCTCTCATCTTTCTCTCCCTCTCATCTCTCTCCCTCTCTCTCTCATCTCTCTCCCTCTCATCTCTCTCATCTCTCTCATCTCTCTCATCTCTCTCCTCTCTCTCTCTCTTCTCTCTCTCCTCATCTCTCTCTTCTCTCTCCTCATCTCTCTTTCTCTCTCATCTTTCTCTTCTCTCTTCTCATCTCTCTCCTCCCTCTCTCATCTTCTGAATTTGCACACATAATAAAGCTAACCATGAAGTAAAATTTCTAGTGTTTGTGTTAGCTAAATATTAGCATATAAAACCGAATCTCTATTATCCGGAAAGGATCCGGTTTGTTTTTTTAGGAAAAGAAAAACTAAAGTCAGGGTAGAACTGTGCTTTGCAAAACCTCAGTATCCACTTTCCAAACACAGTGGCCCGAAACTGATAACACTGCCATGACTGCTGAACGAAAGAAGCAAGCTACCTGTGTTTCTTTAACCCCATGTCCGCTCCAACAGTGACTATACTACCTAGGTTGTCTCAGTATTGTGCCTATGATACAATAGTCCAGCTGTAACAATCAAATATTCATTCATCAATTAGAGTTAATTGTTTGAAGCTTACTAGCTAGATTTTCCTGATTTTAGGAGGAAATTTCCCAATGGAATCCAAACAATTCAACTGAAATGTCAACATTGGAAAAGTCATACATAATCCTTTAGCAAACTTTTCATTTAACCTTTGTAAACAAATATTGTAAAATAACCAGTTGCAATCCAAATCTTGATCAATGGAGACAGATACTTCAGCTAGTAGAATATAAAGCTATTTGTAATAATCTTTGTACATTATGAATACTACCTACCCAACCTAATAATACAATGGATGCTACCTGCCTTATTTAGTATTATGAGTGCTATCTGTCTTACCTAGTAGTATTACAATGGATGCTATATGGATGCTATCCATCTTACTTAGTAGTAGTATTACAATGGATGCTATCCATCTTACTTAGTAGTATTAATGGATGCTATCCATCTTACTTAGTAGTATCAATGGATGCTATCCATCTGTAGTATTACAATGGATGCTATCCATCTTACTTAGTAGTATCAATGGATGCTATCCATCTTACTTAGTAGTATTACAATGGATGCTAGTAGTATTACAATGGATGCTATCCATCTTACTTAGTAGTATTACAATGGATGCTATCCATCTTACTTAGTATTACAATGGATGCTATGTAGTATTACAATGGATGCTATCCATCTTACTTTGTAGTTTACAATGGATGCTATCCTAGTCAATGGATGCTATCTGTATTACTTAGTTGTAGTACAATGTATGGATCTTTCCATCCACTAAGGATGATGGCGTAGTGTCCAAAAAAGGAAAAAAAAATATCTGCATCTGTGCAAGTGACTCTGCAGGCCAATTCTTGAGTGACAGTCTTTGGTGCACTGAATGCATACAAACTGTGATGCTTTCTGGGGCTGCTGGTATGTAGTACAATGGATGCTATCTGTATTACCTAGTTGTAGTACAATGGATGCTATCTGTATTACCTAGTTGTAGTACAATGTATTACCTAGTTGTAGTACAATGGATGCTATCCGTCTTACTTAGTAGTATTACAATGGATGCTACCTGTCTTACAGGAATGGGTCTCTGGACTTAGAAAATTCTCAACAGTTAATTACTTTTTAAAACTTTTTTGAAAGTTTCTTCCAGAATTTTAGAATTTAAGTTTTTTTGGCATTTAAAAATTGGAGGCTCCGGAAAATAAGTTTAAAAAAAAATGGCCGAAAACTTATTAAAAAAAAAAGAAAGATTAATGATGAAAAGAGTTGGATCTACTGAAGCATACGAAGAATGATTTTTAAAATAAAGTTCAACAAGGTAAAAACCAATGAGGTTTGTTCTGATTCCACTACCTGACCTATACTCTCAAATTCAATGAATTATTTTTAATATCCAACTTCAGTCAAATATATTACCACCTATAAATAAGTAAAGTAAAGTTGACGGGGCGGCCTAAAGTTGGTATCAGCCAGACAGTGAGTGAGTCTATCCTCTTTTCAATAGCGCTAGACCAAGGAGATTGTTTTGGCATCTGAGGTGGAGCGCCACACCTACCATCAGCTCCTCACTTTACCGCACAGATCCCTGTGCTACTCATATGCTGAGTTGGCGAGGGCCGGTATTGAACTAGGAACCTTGTGGTTACTAGTCGAACGCTCTACCGACTGAGCTAAGCTGGCCCTTTTTTTTTAATAAAAGTTAATTTTCTTCTAGACTAAAAATTCCAGGATTTTTTTCATTTCTAGTGGAACATTATTCAATGAAAACATATAATATTAGATATATTACTCCACAGCATTAAACTTTTTGAATGTTATCATCATCAGGTCTTTCTTGCTTTCTTGTGGGGGTGCTGCTTCCAAGATTTTTAAAGATAGCATGCAGCATCTTGTGTAGTTCCCATCTAGCTTTTTTCTAAGTGTTTCAGCCATACAGTAGCACTGACACAACTACAGTTTCGAAGAATTCTCGTCTTATCATATCAGAGAGATCAGAGTTTCATATGATCGTACTATATCTATAGCAGTCGATACCTTTACTTTGCCCAACATGCAAAGTACAACTTACAACCAAACATATCCTTCTAAATTGTAACAGCCTTAAACATATCTGCACTAATTACTATCGAGCAAGAAACCTGAGGGACATCTTTAAGATACAAACCCTGAAAACATTTTAAATTTTCTAAAAAAAAAAAAAAAAAAAAAAAAAAAAGCAACCTTTTCAACAAGATATAGCAAAAATAACCAAATACCTCCATAGAACCACTACTTTAAAGACTGAAATCCAAATAACCTTTTTGGCATTAAATGACCCACAGAGGTGATATGCCGTTAAACAAAACTCAAACTATGAATATGTAGCAGCCCGAAATAAGTACACTCCTTATATGATGATAATGAAATTTATTGTGTACAGTGCTCAGGTGCACCACAACTCACCAAAGTCATGTCAAGTACACACAATATATATATATAGATTTATATATTTATATATATATATATTTATACAATTTTTTTTTTTATTTCAGGGATTCGATACTGTAGAGCTTGGTTACAAATAATACCTAATAATATCTGTTTTAATAGTATAATGTTCCATTAGAAAAGATAAAACCTTGGTATCTTTGGGTTAAAAGAAAATTAATCTATCTATCTATACATATATAAAGGGCAGTTGGTGTGTATGTATGTATGTCCAGATGAAACTCTGAAAATAAGATAATTAACGACAAAGTAAATATATATACACATTAAATATCAATGGTTCTTGCTTTTTGTGTAAAAATTATGAAGATTGATTGATATTCAAAGATATTTAAAAATCAAAATATATGTAAAATAGCATTGAAATTCTACTTAAAAACGCCCAGCGTTTGTAAATCTTAGAAGTAAACAAATCAATACACCAGTGTTACCCCATTTTACTGAGGTGTTGCTGGATAGCCGCTTCTAGTTTTTTTAATAAAATGATAAAATATTGTTAGAGGGTTAATTCATGGCAGTCATATAGTTTAAACTTTGTATTTTAATTGCTACTGTTTTTACTTGTTTTTATTTTTAATAGAACAATTTAACTGTTATTACAACTATTTTCTCTACTATTCCTTATAATATTATTGTTGCTACTAAATCAATTAAAGTCCTTTATAATAACTAGCAAATATATGCACCCTCCGGGTGCAAGTATTTAAGTTTTAATGTAATAAAATATTGTATTAAATTATAAAGGCTAATGAAACTAAATAAGAATACAGATAAAAAGATTTGAAACAGAGGGAGTATAATAAAAAATGGAACAACTGAAACTTACTCTTCCATCACTCTTGTCTTTCATTGTTATTTTTTCTAATTTAAGTATTTAGTTATAAGAGGAAGTAAAGAATAAAATTTCATTTGAGATTCATTGAAGAGATTTTTGCTTATATTCATTAAAATAAAACCAAACAGTTAGAAATCAATAATACTAAGCACATATTTATTAAATTTGATTTTTTAATATTAATATTTAAATTAGCCTTCCCATTCACACTGTAAACCGCTATTTTGTTGTATATAATATAATTGCATGTTGTCAGTATGTAGACATAGTTAACAGTATTAATAATGTAAGACAATTTTATTAATAATTGAGGTTTAGATAAAAATAAAATCATGGAGAATGTGATGTCAATAATTGTGACTTGAGTAGGAATATAGTTTCGGTTACAGACAGAAAAACACACAATCTCCATTTATAATAAGATGTGTTAACCCAATACTTATTAATATTAATACTTTTACAAGCAGCACTGTTATCATCTTATGTTTATTAGGATTCTTCCTTTTACTTATGTTTTCTCCCTTTTCTGCTTTCTCTAAATGATTTTATTGTTCAGTTTGTTTTTATTTAGCTTTTTTTTTTTCAATATATTAAAACTGCCCTATAAGCAGTTAACACAAAATATTTAGGAGGGTCCTCCAAATGTATTGCCTCCTATTTATTTCCATAGAAACTACAACAGATATGGAAAACACAATAATGCCATTGGATAGAGCAAGTTTTCAGCTACAAAAAAATCATTTTCCCTCATCATCGCAATTGCAACCAAAAATAAAAAAAATATACCAAAAATTATAAAAATACATCCACGTCTACACCTATAAAGGAAACTTGAGTACCAACTTTGATTCCCACTCAAACAGTTTTGGCATTAAATAACCCACAGGGTTGATATGCCATTAAACAAACCAAAGTATGCTCAGCGAATAATAACATGTCTATACGCAATGGATTTCACAAATGCAAGTCCACTTTATTTTGGCCTGTTGTCAAACAAAAAGTTAATAAAATAGTTCCAAACATTAATTTTATTATTTTTCTTTTCTTTTTAAAAAAATGATGTAGATATTTATATGTATCATTTTTAGTTGAACTCCTCTGGCAGAGGGAATAATCTGGGAACTTGAGCATTGATTATATGGTCTTGAGAATGGGGTGAGGCAATTTTACTTAAGTGAAATTTTATTTAAGAAAATATGGTTTTCTATATTATTATACAAGTATATTTTTATACTATTGATTAAATATTGTTTGTTAGCATCTAAAATAGGAGTGTAAATGTTTGTTTTCCTTTCATGACAGCTTGTTTTTAAGACAATTATTTTTCTTTAATGTTTAGTCATACACAAAGTTAAACTTAGTCTGGTACAAGGCCAAAAATATGGGAACCCAGTGAAAATCTAACTCGATAGCTATAGTTCAGTGGCTCCCCTCCTAAAAAAACAAAAAAAACAACTTACCTGGAGACGAAAGGAACTGTTTTCGAGATTAATCCTGATTTAAGTAATGCACCGGATTGTCTGTGTGTGCTAAACTCAATACTTGTTAACAAATTGTAGCAGAATGGCATAGTGGAAGCATGCTGGGCTCTTAACCCAAGGGTTTGTAGATCAGAACTATGCACTGCTACCATTTGTTAACGTACACTCAGCAAATAATAACATATGTACTTGCAATGGAATTCACAAATGCAAGTCAGTTTTATTTTGGCTTGTAAATAAAATAAAAAGTTAACAATAAAATAGTTCCAAACATTAACACAAGAGTCTGCTAGCTGTGCTTGTGAAAATTTGCACCACTGGAGGTGATCCATTTTTTCCCAGTAGCAAACATGATGTCATTATCAGGAAAATGTTGTCCACATGGTCTTACCTTGGATTGGCCTGATTCATACAGATGAGCCAACCGAAGCACCATTTATTCCACAAGTTGACAGCTGTGTTGAATGTGCTTAGTCACTCACATCAATGTTGCCTCTGCTGAAATGCATTACCCACTGCCTTACTGTGCTCACTATTCGGATTTCATAAAGATATTCACTAAATGTAGAAAACTGAAGGTTCAATTGTGATTTAAATCTGCAAGTTATTTGGAATTATATAGAGTTTTAATTCATTTGATTTTTTTTATTCAAACATCAAGTGTCCAAAATTAAGGAACAAATCTCATATTTATTCATGTGTAATTTTGTTCCATACTTTTGGTATGAAACACTTTCTATGTAACAAGGAATTTTAATATGAAATTAGAAAAAAAGGTATTTAGTCATCCACTTATAGTTTGCTTTTTGTGGCCATTCAACTGAATATAGAGTACATCTTATAGAATTTATATTATAGCAAGTTTAAAAGTCACCCTATCAGGCAGCAATTAAGTTAGCTCCTAATGATGGTCTTAAATGGGTCTTTAGGCCCAACAATGATACTTCATGTATTGAGTACATATTAGATTTTATTAAACTTAAACAATATGTTTCAAACAATTAACAGTTTTCATCAAAACAATGATAAAATTTGTCTATTTGGAACTTATTGCAAAGCTGCATGATAAACAACATTTTTGTTTCCAAATTCGTGGTCAGTACAAATAGCTATGTATTAGGCAACAATAAACTACAGAAGAACTCAAAAATGATTGCTGCATTTCATTAAGTATTTCATCAATATTTAAGCTCACTTTTTAAAAGTTCAATGATAATTCTTCTGCTGCCAATTAATTTAAAGACAATTTGATGTACGTAGGTCTTTACTTTCCATACAAACAATTATTTCTATTTCATGAGTGACTTTTGTTGAATTTCACAATTGATATTCAATTATTCCTAAATTTATTCCAAGTTATAAAAATTATTATTGCACAAAAACTTTTGTCGCAAAAATCCATAGAAATCACTAAAAACAATTGCAGTAATGAAAACTTAGAATTCAAAATTTCTGGATTGCAGGTCTTTAGCCCAGAATGTTTGTGGAGTCAGCCTAATTGCAAAGTGGTATGATATGTTGGGCTATGGTAACTAAAAGTAAAGTTAAAAAAATGTGACTGACATCTGCATTTATTATTAGCGATTAAGTGCAGATGAATAAATAAAGGGGAAGTATTATTAGTATTTGATAGTTATCTTCCTAGAAAAATTATAATGTTTAGGTTGAGTGCAAATATTGACCCAACACTATTATTATTTACTGATTGTATTGGAAATTGCTTCTTCTCTAAATTAGAGCATTTTAAAACTAATATGTTAATGATGTGCTGCATTTGCATTGCTATGGTAACGTACATATAAATATCTTATCTTTTCTTTATTCTTTGTAGAGAAAATAAAACTACTAAAAATTAGTCAATCTTATTTCAAAACTACTACTTTATTATAATGATAATAATAAAAATAGTTACATGCTAGGAGGTTTGATTTTTGCTGCTGGATTATACAGTAGTAACAATAGTTGTATAATTTATTAGTTTTCCTTGTATATACATGAATCTAATAACTGTTTCTTGCCTAACATGAAGACATTTATTCAAATGGGTTTAATCGCTATATTCACCTGAATGTAATTTTCTGCTTATGTAAAGTTATTTTCATATTTTCATGGATAATTTAATTGATATATTCATGTGAACATTTTTCTTTCAGTTTTTCATAAATTTATGTATTTAAAAAAAAAAAAAAAAAATTGAAAATTATCTATCTATCTATATCTATCTATAGATCTCTCTATCTATAGATTATATATATATATATATATATATATATATCTATAGATCTCTTTATCTTTATCTATCTATAGATCTCTTATCTTTATCTATCTATAGATCTCTTTATCTTTATCTATCTATCTATCTAGATCTCTTTATCTTTATCTATCTATAGATCTCTTTATCTTTATCTATCTATAGATCTCTTTATCTTTATCTATCTATAGATCTCTTATCTTTATCTATCTATAGATCTCTTTATCTATCTATCTATAGATCTCTATCTATCTATCTATCTCTATCGATTATAGATATCTCTCTATCTCTATCTATCTATAGATTATAGATATCTCTCTATCTCTATCTATCTATAGATTATAGATATCTCTCTATCTCTATCTATCTATAGATCTCTCTATATCTATCTATAGATCTCTCTATATCTATCTATAGATCTCTCTATATCTATCTATAGATCTCTCTATATCTATCTATATCTCTATATCTATCTATAGATCTCTCTATATCTATCTATAGATCTCTCTCTATCTATCTATAGATCTCTATAGATCTCTCTATATCTATCTATAGATCTCTATATCTACCTATAGATCTCTCTATATCTACCTATAGATCTCTCTATATCTATCTATAGATCTCTATATCTATCTATATATATATATATATATAAAGTTTGTGTGTGTGTGTGTGTGTGTATAATTTACGATGACTGAGTGCATGACCTTTTTATAAAGGGAAATTGGTGGAGACTATCAAGGAACCAAGTCCAAAAAATCTACACTCTATTTTTGTCCAAGAGGGGAAGAGGGGTTAAAAAATATTTTACCCAACATTTTTTATAGGAAAAGCTAAATAAAAATATAAGGGTATGAATCAATTATATATTTATTAATGTTTTATTTTTTAAGCATTTTTAAATTATTTTTTACATAAATTAATTTAACTGATTAAAAAATAAAACAAATTAATAAAAGATAAAAGAATAATGAAAACAAACAAGTTAAAAACAAGAATATATAAAGAATAAAAGATAATAAAACAAATATATAGAAAAATAATTTTTATGAATCTATATATGAATATAGATAAGAGATTTATTTTTAACTGTTTAAATCCTGGGCAATGCCAGGTAGCTCTACTAGTTGATTATAAAAGTATCATTAATCTCACCTTTTTTATATTTTTTTAAATTATCATGGAAATGGAATTGGCAATCAGTTCACTTTGCTCTAATGCCCTAAGGAAAGGCATGAATCCATCTGTTCTCCCTCCAGCTATGGGTAAATAGGACAGACTGGATTCTTTAGTCTTGGTTAGGCAACTAGTCTAGGAGAAGGAAAACTTTGAATTCAAATCAACTGTACTTCTCTTGAAAATTGACCTTATGTCACATTCTGTCCATGGTGGAGGGGTTGGATAAATGAATTTGCATAATGGAACTTTGGTCCAACAAACTAAAACTGGTGTCAGCCATTTTTAATATATTGCAAAGGATCCAACATTTTCTGTTAGCATTTTAAACCGATCTTTACCAAAAACTAGCTTAAAAGCTGCTCTATCAGTGGGAATTAAGCCAGTTCCTGTGATAGGCAACAATAAACTACAGAAGACTCGGAATAGATCACTGCATTTAAGTATTGCATTAATAATTAAGCTTACCTTCTAAAAGTTCAACAATAATTCTTCTGTTGCCACTTAATAAAAAACAATTTGATGTACGCAGGTCCTTACTTTCCGTACAAACATTTATTTCTATTTCACTGGTAACTTTTGCTGTATTTCACAATTAATATTTATTATTTCCAAATTTATTTCCAAGTTATAAGAATTGTTATCATACAAAATTTAAATTTATTTATTGTCAAAAGTGCATTTGACGCCGTTAAATTTGTTGTCAAATATTCTGTACCAAAAGGGTTAACATAACCTTTTTTGGACCATGTGACCTTAAGGTACCCCTTTTTGCGATTTCGATTTGTGGGGACATTTTTTCCATTTACACTGTCAAAATCTGCTTAATTGTTTACAGACGATTTTCTAGAGTTTTTTTAAAAATTATAAAACTAACCTCTAACCCTAACCCCCTAACAAACAACCGGATTTTTACGGTGTAAATGAGAAAGTGTCCCCACAAGTCGAGATTGCAGAAGGGTCATATGGTCCCCCCTTTTTTTTTGTTTAGGTCTGAAGATCATCTCTTAAGCTGTTGATTACTTTTTCTTTTCTGGTAGCAAGTGGCAACCGCATTACTACTGAGTCCTCTCCTATTCGAGCTGCTGGGTCATCTACCGGTGCCACTCGTGGCAAAGGACGTTCACCGAAAGGGTCCAACTCTACTCGCCCAACTGTCCAGTGTCCTATCTGTCAAAAGACGCTCAACAACTCCAGTGCCTTGGTAAAACACAAGTTGACGCATAGTGATGAGCGCAAATTTGTCTGTCAGATTTGCTCAAAAGCTTTCAAGAGACAAGATCACTTGTAAGTTGTCTTTTTTTTTTTCTTTTTGTTTTTTTCTTTTTAAATTCTGCTAACTAGATTCAAGCATTCTTATGTGTATACAATGTTTTTTTCTTCTTTATATAGCTGCGGATCGAGTCATTTTGAAAATCCTGTATACAATCTGCTTTTAAATTGTTTGAAAATTTTCGAAGCCATTTCATTGTTAATTTTGTACTATTTTTTTTAGCTTAGATGTTATGAATTGTATTGTTATATTGTAAAACGTGTGTGTGTGTGTGTGTGTGTGTGTACATGTTAATATGTAAATATTTGTGTATGTATGTGTATGCATATATATATTTCATAAAAAAGGTCCACAAAATGAATTTTGTTTTTCAAAAAGCTTTTTTATTTACCTTTTTCATTGTTTAAATGAAGCCTGAAGAAGATACTAGAAATCTGAAACACGTGTAGCTGAAGTAAAATAAAAAGTTTTTTGAAAAACAAAATTCATTTTGCCGACCTTTTTTTATAAAATATTTAATTTTTGGGTTACATTAGAAGCATGGAAAATACAAGAGGAGGAACAAAAACCAAAATTCAATGTGATGAATATAGTATTGCTTTTGATCTTCTTTATCTAATCCAATATTTTGGGTGGTGTCCACCCTTTGTCAAAGGCTTCTGTAGACTGACTGAGTATAATTAATAGAAAAAGATAAAACAAGCACGAAAAAGACTGAACCAGAGCCATCCCACATACTTATATCCTCAGCTATAGTTTATACAAAAGTAAGTATGTATCTGTATGTAAATATCTGTGTATGACCAATTTTGTGAGAATTGATTCAAATGTATGTCCTTATATATAGGTATATATCCACTTCAATGCGAGGGGAGAATGCATTGAAGATTGAGTATATTTTTTGGACACTCACATGTAGAGATGGATAGAAACAAAAATTGATACCTACATATGGTGTCCTATTAGCTTGAATCTAATATATATATATATGTACACATGGATAAACTCCTGACCGAAACATGTGTAAGTTAAATTAATTAAAATAATCCTATTTTATCCATTCAATACTTTTTTTTGTTTATTTCTCTTTTCAACATATATATATATATATAAAGTTAGGTTAGCATGGGCATAAATAAAAATTTCACAATGAAAAGTATTGAAAAAGATTACTTATATGTTCATGGAATATCTGATATCTATAGTATTTGTTATTTAGTGTTTTTAAACAATACTAAATTTTAGTTTAAGTTATTGATTTGTTTACATTTAACAATGGCAAACACTGTCAACATGGCTTTGTAGAATTCAATGCTATTGCTATGTAAATTTTGTTTTTGAATATTTTCATGAATATATATCAAATTTGTATTATTTAGATTAATCGGACTATTGTCCTCATCTTTATTGTTACACAACATTTTGGCCGATATGCCCTCCGGCTTTCTTTAGGTATTTCTTGTCAGACTGAGAAACCTTCTCAAACTCGGGCACCCCCTCCTCAAACTTGGGAACCTTCTGTCATTGTGTAGATAACAATAAAGATGAGGACAATAGTCTGAATAATCCAAATAATAAAGCCTCATCTAAAAAATTCAAAGAAATAATATAAATCAAATCTTCATAATTTTTTGTACAAAAGCTAGTTTTGGTGATAGCGAGTGTGTGTGTGTGTATATATATATATATATATATATATATATATATTTACTTTTTTGGTAATTGTTTTATTTTTGTAGTTTTATCTGTATATACATACATACACACAACTGCCTTTTATATATGTGTAGATAGATAGATAAGAATGTTTTGAAGTGAGGTCCCCCAGAGGTTCTGTACATACATGCATATATACATGAGGTCCCATACATAGTACATACATACACACAACTGCCCTGTAGATATGGATAGATAGATATAAGTAGATTAATTAGGATGTTTTGAAGATGCACAACTATGTATTTTTGTATCATGTATATTTATTTATTGCAAGTTGCTGTCATAATTTGATCCTTGAACATTTCTGTTTGCTCTTTATTAGAAATGGACATTTAGTCACACACCGTGCTAAGAAACCTTACGTATGCAGCGTGGAAGGGTGTGACAAAAGTTACTGTGATAACCGCTCCCTTCGGCGACATTTAGAGAATCACCACAACAAGCCGAGTGAAGTTAGCAGTGCGGGTGGAAACAGTGTAACCAGCTCCAGTGTTGCATCTGCAGCCGCGAACATCAGTATTATTCCTAATACAACATCAACGGCTGCTCCGGCCCTGGTTCCAACAGCAGCAACAGCCGTTTCAGTTTCTGCTTTGGCTCAAGCTGCAGTTCCTGTTCCAGCCCCAGCGCTGACTGCAGCGTCTCTTCCAGCCCAGGCTCAGGCTCAGACTGGAATTCACATTGCACAACTGAGCCGTGGTCAGCCGATGGATTACCAAGAAACTGGCACCGTGGACGGTAATAACCTCTTCGTTGATGCTGGCTCCAACAACAACAACAACAGCAACAGTAACAACAGCAACCATAACAACAACAGCAACAATAACAACAGCAGTAATGGAGCCAGTCGAATACATTATGCCCCACCACCTTATAACTCGACTGTGAGTGCTGAAGAAAATCAACAGTTTGCCAACACGCAACCAAAATACTTTCAGTTTGATACTGTGCAGCAAGTGCAGCAACAGCAGCAACAGCAACAACAACA
The DNA here is from genome assembly GCA_023376005.1 of Doryteuthis pealeii. Classification (NCBI taxonomy): domain Eukaryota; kingdom Metazoa; phylum Mollusca; class Cephalopoda; order Myopsida; family Loliginidae; genus Doryteuthis; species Doryteuthis pealeii. The sequence continues at coordinate 87,562,437 of CM042147.1, forward strand.
ACCGCAACAGCAACTACAGCAACAATTACAGCAATCACAACAACAACAACAACAACAGCAGCAACAGTCACAGCAGCAGCAGGTACTGCAGCCTGCATCATTTGAAACAGCTAATTGGCCGCAGGACCTTATTTATAAGGTTTATGATGTAAAGAAAGTTTTGTTATTTTTTTTTTGGCTGCTGTTTATTTTTTTACCAAGTATCATATTGCAAATACACCCTATTTTAAATTTTTGGGAGCATTAATAGTCTTTTCGATTTTATGAAATATTTTGGAAAAAAATCACACTAACAAAAATAAGAGCAGAAAATTCTTTGTAAACTTTTTGTATTCTTCTAAGCAATATTATTAAGTGTTCCATATTTTTATGATAATATAAAATCATTATTATAATATGAAATCATTATAAATTTCATTATTATGATAATTTAAAATCATTTTAAAATTCATTATTACAATGATGTAAAATTATTAAAACCATTATAATATAAAATCATTATTAAATCATAAAATTCATTATTATAATAATGAAAAATCATTATAAATTTCCTTATTATAATAACGAAAAATCATTATAATAATGAAAAATCATTATAATAATGAAAAATCATTATAAATTTCCTTATTATAATAATGAAAAATCATAATAATAATGAAAAATCATTATAAATTTCCTTATTATAATTATGAAAAATCATTATAATAATGAAAAATCATTATAAATTTCCTTATTATAATTATGAAAAATCATTATAATAATGAAAAATCATTATGAAATTTCCTTATTATAATAATGAAAAATCATTATGAAATTCATTGTTATAATAATGTAAAAATGATTATAAAAACATTATCATAATAATGTAAAATCATCTTTTTTTTAGCTCTTATTAAAAATTGTTACTGTGCTTTTTTATAATTGTTTTGCACGATCTTACAGAGACTATTTGTGCTGTCAAAAATTTTTAATAAGTCATCTTAGAAATATGATACATGGTAAAAATGTTTTTTTTCTAGTTAATACCGCTTGAGAATTAGTTGTCAAAAAGTATAATGAAGAATTTTAAAGTCATTTTTATTATGGCTAGGTGGATACTGTCTAGTTTCATTTGATTTTTGCTAAGAAGAAATTATCAAGTAAAAAAAAAAAAAAAAAAAAAAAAAAATTTTAAATGAATTTTTATTGTGAAAATAGAAGGCATATTGTTAGGATCTTTCTTGAAAGCCAATGTTCTTAAGATTCTAAGTAGTGTAGCTAGATTTGTTTTTGTGAAAAAATGCAAAGAGTAAGTAGGGTTCCCATCAACTCTTACTGTTGCCAAACCGCATTGGTACCTTATCTTTCCTTTGGATCACAGTGGCAGTGTGGAGAGGGGGGATTTGCTGGATGGGCAACAGCTTATCCTCTATGCGAACCCGGCCAGGCTATGTAGTTCAAAGAAAAAAACAAACTTAGACACTGCTCCATCGTCTCTCGTAGACGGAAGGCTGCCAACCAACTAGGGTACACTCTTCTTTACTTGGTATTAGGAAATCTCTATGAAATATGATAGTTGATCAGAGATGCTGACTAGTTAGTGACTTGTTAAGTTTCTAGTTTGGGTTAAAGAAATTATTTCAGTTTTTTACCAATCTGAATTTTGAAACATTTATTCATTGTTGTTGGTTCCCTTTTGTTGCTCCCCCCCCCCATATTTTGGATGTGTACCCTCTTGTCCTTCTTCAGGTATATGGTACAAGTCGAGTTTGGGGGATGGATCCAAAATTGATTAATTTTTTCAAAGTTGTAAATTTCATCTGACACAGCCAAGGGAAACTTGTTAGGATAGGTATTTACCAACCAGTTTGTCACAAGATGTGACACAAGATTGCAAGTATGTGATATTCAGTGAAAATCAAACTCTTTTTCAGTAGTAATGGATCTGCAAGACTAGCTTGCTAACCATTATCTCATGATGAACTGCCATAAAGCTTGTTGGGGTATATTCTTTCCAGAAAAATAAACTTATATCAGTGCAAATAAATTAGGAGCTATTGAAAAGTAACCATCATTCAATTAAAGGTTTATTTCATAGTTAAAGTACTTTGACTGGTTGCTATTATTATTATTATTATTATTATTATTATTATTATTATTATTATTTCACACTTTGTGAGTTTTTTTTACACCAGCATTAACTGATGGTTCTTTTACTGGAGTCTGAGTGACAACAAGTCTCTTCAGGTCTTTTCTATGTATTTTAGTTGATCTTAACAATGCTGTTGTCTGGATGGTCTCAATTATTCCTCTGATTTCCAATTCCTCTAGTCTGTTTTTTAAACTTTTGGGGGCTGTTCCAAGTGCAGCAACTATAATTGGTATCACTTTCACCCTCATATTCCACAGTTTTTTTCAATTCTCTAGCAAGGTCCAGGTATTTTTCTATCTTTTCGTTTTCTTTCATCTTCACCCTGTGATCTGCTTGAACTGCCAAATCTACCTGTTGACAAGTTCTCTTTTTCTTCTTAATCAATATTAGGTCTGGTCTTCTGGTTGGGATAAGGAAATCTGTCTTTATCTCAAAGTCCCAGAGAATTTTATGCGTTTCATTCTCAAGAACAGGTTCTGGTTTATGCATACTTTGTTGTATGGTGAAAATTTAGTTTCTTGCACAATTTCCAGTGAATCACCTTTCTAATCCACTTGTGCCTAGCCTTGTATTCTCATTGTGCTAGTTTACTGATTGGTTATTATTATTATTATTATTATTATTATTATTATTATTAACATGTTTGTTTCTACTAATCCGAAATTTGCATCATGACACATAAAAATAATGAAAACTGCGTTTTGCTTGGCCAAGCTTCATTTAAATGTTGCATGTACATAATATCTCAAATATTTCTGCCATTTAATTTTATATCATTGACTGAAGATTGATTCCTAAATTAAACATTTTTATTGTACATTTATTAAATTCATCTTTTTACACACTGATGTAATTGGACTATCATATTGGTTTTTATCATAGTGTTTCAACTGTTGTACCCTCTTGCGTTCGTAAAGTGTCTGTCATAGTTGGGAACCTGGCTATTTCAAACCTAACACTTTATTTAATAGATAGATTGTTCTCATTCCATTATCCATAGTTATGGGATTATCTTGTATTAGTTAATTCATTCTTTAAGATGATAATATTGACATTTCCACTGATCTTCTTATATTACACTGGGAAGCGCGTGGTGTAATGGTTAAAGTCATGGGAAATGGACTCGTCGCCCCGAGTTCAAATCCTGGATGTGGTAATTGCATTTCACAGCGCTAATACCCTTGGGAAAGGTATGAATCCTACTCTCCCTCCAGCTATGGATAAATAGTAGGGCAGACTGGGCTCTTTAACCTTGGTTAGGCAACCGGTCTAGGAGAAGGAAAACTCTGAATTCAAACCTGTTAAACTCTGCTTAAGAAATTGACCTTGTGTCACATCCTGCTTGTGCGGAGGGGTTGGTAAATATATATTACACTTTTTCTCAATACAAGGCAGTTGTGAGTTCAATCCCAAGGGTAGGTAGGTATTTACCCAACAATTGAACCTTGGGATTGAACTCACAACTGCCTGGTAACAAAAAAAAAAGTGTAATATAAAAAAGTATGGGGTATCAAGCGATAATCAAACTTGCTATTCAGTAATAATGGATCTGCAAGACTAGCTTGCTAATCATTATTCTATGATGGGATGCCCCAATCCCAAGAGTAGGTAGTATATAAAAGTAATGAACTCTGGTTCCATAGAAGACACAGACAAGCAATATCTCAAGGATAAATTGAGTTTGGAAGAAGATACAAATATCATCTAATTATGGAGAGTGTAATGAGAATAATCTACCTCTGTGGAATGAATAAAAGGTTTTGTTGAAACTATAATATATAAACTATAATATATATATAGTTTTACCAACTATAACAGACATCTGAAGAAAGTCGGGAAGGCACAACAGCAAAAATAAGGATACTAGTCAGAATACAGGGTGGTACAAAAATCTTTTCATCCTTACATATTATTCTAACTTTCATTATTTTTTTGTTTTAATAATATAATATATAAATTATGTAATAATATTACCTAAAAAAAACCCCCCAAAACATAGGGTGACAAGACTTTTCAACCACGATTTACATTAATTTACAGGGTGGTCCAAAAGTCTTGTCACCCCTACATAATTTGTCCTAACTTTCATTATTTATTGTTTTAATAATGATATATAAGTTATGTAATTATTTTACCTCTAAAAAAATGTATGAGTTACAAGACTTTCGGGCCACCCTGTAGATTAGTGAATAAAACTTATAATTCCTCATCTCAGAAATTTAGAGAAAAATTATATATCTTTTTAATTTTTTTTATTACTTTTTCTGTTAAGCACTTTTTGTGCTTGTAACATTTCATTTGTGATATACTTAATTGTTTTCAGGTGAAATTATAGAGAATTAGATGAAGGACCTAATTGAATTTTAAAATAATTTTTTTTCTATTATTACTAAATTACAAAACAATAATTTAAAAAAAAGTTTAAATTCAAATTTTACCTATGTAATCTGTACAATATTTAAACATGTCAGGTATTTTTTGTACTTACAACCATAAATCAATTGATTTTTAATTATTGAATTATATCGTTTAATCAGTAAAAATCAAAAACTAAATTTTATACTTTTCCTTATAAACATATTAAAATGTATACATGATTTAAATGCTCAATGATGTCTCTTTTCTGAGTCGACACGTACATACCAAAACAGACACAGCTGTTTTTTTTTATATATATATATATCAGTCATCCACAGACACGTGTTTCGAAAGTTTACTTCTCATCAGTGTGGCTCGACATTTTAACAGCTACCTCTAGCTGTGATCGAAACCAACAGAATTTTCGTCTACCAAGTTCCTTACCCTTCCGGCTATCAGTGGGCCGTTAGTCTAGGGTGAACAATTAATTGCTACATACTTTACAGCGGTATGTTTTTACAATCACCAGAGAACTCTAATCTGTAAACAGACGGGTCACCGCTAATGCCAAACAGTGAAGTTACAATTAATGTCCCTGGATGTCACCGGTTACTTATTAAAGTATAAACAAGTGAAATGTTGCATATATTGTCCAAATAAAAAAAACCCAAAAAAACATGGAATAATTTACTAATCTTCCTCCACCTTACCTATAAAGAAATCAGTAAGTGTGCCTTTTTTAAGAACTTTTACATTGTTATTTTGATTTTATTTCAGAATAATCAATTTATTAGTCAGAATGTGGTCAGTCAAGCACCTGGCCAAAGCAGTCCAAGGACAGAATCTGACCATTCTCCCGGCTACTTACAGCAAATCAGTCCTATCAGCCCAGCCCCACTACCTAACCAGTCTGCAGCAACATTACAGTTATCAGCCCAACAACGTAACACTCTGTACAAAACCCCAAAGCCGGGAACTGAAGCAAAACCTGTGAATGGGTAAGTAGAGGTTCTATTTCCTTTTTAGACTTTTGTCAGTGAATAACAACACTTATTACCCATGATTTATTGTCAGGTTTTAAAAAAAAAAGTTATTATTAGATTTTCTTATTAGATTTTGAGAGTAAATGGGCATTCATCTAAGAACAATGGTTAGTATATTGGCCATATATAAATGAGTTCCTTCTTCATAGTATATTTTATATTCATGCCTTGTGTAAAAAGTTAATATTATCTAATAGATATCTAGAACAGTCATGAGTTATTGTTTTTTGCTGTAGGTCTCATGAGATATTATTTATCCTAAATTAAACTAAATTGGTTGGAGGCTTGTGGTGTAATGGTTACCGTTGTAGGAAATGAACACAGCAAGACGATTTCAAAACCTGGACACTGCTGTTTGCATTTCATATAGTCCAAATACCCTTGAGAAAGCTATGAATCCAACAATTCTCCTTCCAACGATGGATAGATAGTAAGGCAGAGTGGGCTCTTTAACCTAGGTATGGCAATTGGTCTAGGAGAAGGAAAACTCTGAATTCAAACAATAGGGTCTTTCTTCTCATTAGTCAAAACTACTTTGAGAGCCCCTCCTTCTATTAAAACATGAGAAGCTAATGATTTGAGAAAAATTGAATGAATATCACATTTAGTACAAAGTATTTATTTACCAACCTCTCAAGACAAACAGGATGTGACACAAGGTCAATTTTTAAGCGTAATTCAACAGGTATGAATTCAGAGTTTTCTTTCTCCTAGACCCATTGCCATAACAAGGTTAAAGAGAGGTAAGTCTGCCCTAAATGGTTGCCCAGTGCTATATGAAATACAACCAGCCTCATTCAGGATTTGAGCTCATGTCTCAATATGCCTACTTCCTATGACGATAACCATTACGCCATATTACAAATTATGCCTAAATAAAAGTATGCACTTTTGTATAATGGTTTTGACAAGGTGAGACTATTTCAGTTCATGCTAATGCCCTTGAAAAAGTTATAAATCCTTCTCTTCTCCCTCCTGCCGGCTATGGATCAATAGTATGGGAGACTTGGTACAGCAACCAGTCTAGGAGAAGGAAAATGTTTGAATTAAAAAATAGCAACCCCACCCCCATTAAAAAAAATCTATTTCCTACTAAAACCACTGTACTATCACAGATGTGGTGTGACTGTGGCTCTGTACTCTACAAGGAATCAGCAAAATGCAGATATACTTAAAATAAAAAATTTAGAAAAAAAAAAAAAAAAAAAAAAAAAGATAAGTGTATCTGAAGTTTGCTCGTACTTCAAATTTTAACACTCAACACAAAACGAAAGATCTATCAAGTAATAGCTTGTAAAACTCGTAAGTTAAGGTACCAATGTATTTTGTTTGGAGTTTGTTTTTTTACTTCATATTTATTTTCTTATAATTGGCCTATTCCCCTCATCTATATTTATTTACATCTCAGCAGTGTGTGCCCTCCAGCTGCTGCTGCTGCTACTGCTGCTACCAGTTGTAGGGTACATTGCTAAAATGAATGAAAAGAAAAAAAAAAGACTCATGTTATATTCAATTTCTGTATTAAAAAAAACAAAAACATTTCTTCTCACACTCATTGTTTTTCAGAGATGAATCAAAGCCAATCAAATGCAACACTTGTGACAAACGATTCAAAAATATCCCTGCATTAAATGGACACATGAGACTTCATGGTGGATATTTCAAGAAGGTCAAGGTAATTTCTTTATTTAACTCTTTGCTTCCTGCAATACTTCATTTTAACTAAACTTATCTTGTATTCAGTACAGTGATCCTGTACAGTTATCTTGTATTTAATCAGCCCTGTCAGCTGGGACTGCAGTATACGTAACTGCACCTCTGCACCCTCATGGAGCCACCTGTTGGTCGTGGGTGGTGACCCATAATGTTTGAGGAAGGAATCTTGCTGGCTGAGCAGTCTGACATGCAATACTCCACTTTGGCTCTTACTTAGGCTAGACAGGTGGTCAGAGAAACCCCTACGATTGGCTGATCACATCAAGCCCTAGCACCTATATAATTGTCCTGACCATATTGCTCTTATGGCAAACCTCCAATCCTTTTTATTACATATGTACTAGAAGGCGGTGGTTGAGGGTCTTAGTGTACCTGGTATGATGCTAAACTGCATCTAGTAGTGAAGTTCCAATTCTGGAGCTAGGGGGGTGGTGTGGAATACCCCTTCATTGCCATTACTCTCAGGGTCCCTCCTATGGGTTAAATAGATTTTAAAAAAAATGAATTTAACCTTGGTATGGCAATTGGTCTAGGAGAAGGAAAACTCTGAATTCAAACAATAGGGGCTTTCTTCTCGTTAGTCAAAACTACTTTGAGAGCTCATCCTCCTATTTCTTAGTATATAATTAAAAATAATGAGAGGCTACATGATTAAAAGAAAAATTGAATGAATATCACATTTAGTACAAAGTATTTATTCTCCCTCTAGCTATGGGTAAATAGCGGGGCAGACTGGGCTCTTTAACCTTGGCTAGGTAACCAGTCTAGGAGAAGGAAAACTCTGAATTCAAACCAGTTAGACTCTGCTTAAAAAATTGACCTTGTGTCACACCCTACTCATGTAGAGGGGTTGGTAAGCATGTATACTGTCTATTTATTTTACTTTTCTGCTGTATCACCTATAATGCTGTATCAAAACATGTATTTGAACATTTTTAAAATTCTATTTCAGGACTTGAATGTTAAAGACATAAATGTAAAGGACATGAAAAATGTAGTTCTAAAAGAAGGGACGAACCAAACTTTGACATTGACACCTGAACAACAAGTGCAGCAATTTTTGCAGCAACAAATACAGCAAAAAATACAACAACAACAACAACAGCAACAGCAGCAACAACAGCAACAACAACAACAACAACAACTCCAACAACAGCAGAAGGTTGCTGGCATCAAGGCTTTAGCTGAATCTTTCCAGAAAGCTGTTGACCAGTCTGCCCAGGCAGCAGAGCAAGCCTCTGTCACTGCCCAGCCAATTGTTTTTCAAACACACATCCAACCCCAACTATGTCAGGTAAGAAAATATAAAACAAATATATTAATATCCATTTGGTAATTGTAGCCCCTGAACTTATTAGACCAGTTCACATACCTAGGTAGTAATATCTCATCTACTGAAAGTGATGTCATTACATGCATAGCACCTATATGATTTTCCCAACCCTATTGCCCTTATGGCAAGTCCCAACCCCTTTTTATCATATGGGTGCTAGAAGGCGGTGGCTGTGGGTCTACATGTCCTGGGAATGACGTTAAACTCTATCTGATGGTGAGGTTCCAGTTCTGGAGGTTTGGGGAATGTGGAGCACCCCTTCATCACCATTGCTCCCTGGTCTACTCTGACCTGGAGTGGTAGTACCTGTTAGGGTCCCATCTATGGGTTAAATAGAAAAATGTATTTATAAAAGAATTGTATTATCCATTAAGAATTGATTTATTTCAAAACTTTATCGGCATTAAATGACCCACTGAGGTTGATATGCCGTAAAACAAAAAAAACAAAACAAAAACAAATGCATGCATAAGAAAGGCATAGACTGCTATATGAAAGTGCGTAGTGTAATGCTTACCATCGTGGGAAATGAACATGGCAAGACGTGTTCAAATCTGAATGCAGCCGTTTGCATTTCACATGTTCCTTAACCGTGGCACAACAACCTGTTTATGACAAGGAAAAATCTGAATTCAAACCAGCTTTACTCTGCTTAAAGATTAACCTTGTCTCGCATCCTTCTAATAGTGTGTAGCGAAATTGAGCGCCCACAAACAAAGCGCGCTCGGACATGTTTGGCCTGTGCAAGGGGGAGGAGTGTGGCGAGTGGCCACGGATATTTGAACTTGCTACTTCCTCGTCGCTGAAATGCTGTTGGCAGAGACCCTTAACCTTAACCTTGGCACAACCACCTGTTTTTATGACAAGGAAAAATCTGAATTCAAACCAGCTTTACTCTGCTTAAGATTAACCTTGTCTCGCATCCTTCTAATAGTGTGTAGCGAAATTGAGCGCCCACAAACAAAGCGCGCCCGGACATGTTTGGCCTGTGCAAGGGGGAGGAGTGTGGCGAGTGGCCACGGATATTTGAACTTGCTACTTCCTCGTCGCTGAAATGCTGTTGGCAGAGACCCTTAACCTTAACCTTAACCTTGGCACAACCACCTGTTTATGACAAGGAAAATTCTGAATTCAAACCAGCTTTACTCTGCTTAAAGATTAACCTTGTCTCGCATCCTTCTAATAGTGTTAGCGAAATTGAGCGCCCACAAACAAAGCGCGCTCGACATGTTTGGCCTGTGCAAGGGGAGGAGTGTGGCGAGTGGCCACGGATATTTGAACTTGCTACTTCCTCGTCGCTGAAATGCTGTTGGCAGAGACCCTTAACCTTAACCTTGGCACAACCACCTGTTTTTATGACAAGGAAAAATCTGAATTCAAACCAGCTTTACTCTGCTTAAAGATTAACCTTGTCTCGCATCCTTCTAATAGTGTGTAGCGAAATTGAGCGCCCACAAACAAAGCGCGCCCGGACATGTTTGGCCTGTGCAAGGGGGAGGAGTGTGGCGAGTGGCCACGGATATTTGAACTTGCTACTTCCTCGTCGCTGAAATGCTGTTGGCAGAGACCCTTAACCTTAACCTTAACCTTGGCACAACCACCTGTTTATGACAAGGAAAATTCTGAATTCAAACCAGCTTTACTCTGCTTAAAGATTAACCTTGTCTTGCATCCTTCTAATAGTGTGTAGCGAAATTGAGCGCCCACAAACAAAGCGCGCTCAGACATGTTTGGCCTGTGCAAGGGGGAGGAGTGTGGCGAGTGGCCACGGATATTTGAACTTGTTACTTCCTTGTCGCTGAAATGCTGTTGGCATGACTGGATGAGACGAGTCAGAATTTGCATAAAGGGTAGCCGAGCGAAGATATTAAAAAAAACAAACAGTGGCTGATACGGGGAGAGAGCAAGAAAGCAAGTGTCTGGACGAGAAGTGAAATTCGATGACTGCTGTGTTTGGGGTGTCGGGAAGTGAAAGTAATGTGCTCAGTTGGTAGAGACTGTGCTAACGGCGAAAGGAATTACATTTCGTTTTCTAAAGAAACTTGCATAAAGATTAATATTATCTTAAATTTTTAGGTCATTCAAAAGATAGTGGAAAGATTAGCTACATATATACTCAGATATGAGTTTATGTTTAAGATCACTATCAGTTTATTTATTTATTTTTTTTCAAAACTTCTCTATCACAACACAAGTAACAACACTAGACCTGCTGTACCCACTGAAGTACATACTCCCACTTTGGGGTAATGGTTAGCTAGTCTCACAGATCCAATACTAGTGAATAGAGAGTTTGATCTTTACTGGATTGCAACCTTTGTGTCACATCCTATCTGTAGTGAACGGGTTGGGAAAATACCTATTTCTAAGATTAACCATAAGTGATATTTAACTTAAAAATTGACCTCATGTCGCATCCTGCCACTGGTAGAGAGGTTGGGTAGATACATACACTGACTCTCTCCTTTGATGTAATTATACCAAGCGTATATATTTTTAGCCCAGTCGGTAGAGCATCTGCCTAGGAACCATAAGGTCTCAGGTTTGATACTGGCCCTCGTCAACTCTGTGCATAAGTAGCACAGCTTAGATCTGTGCGGTCAAGTGGGGGAGCTAACATAGGTGCGATGCTCCACCTCAGACACAAAAACAATCTCCCTGGTCTAGCACTAGTGAAAAGGGGATAGACTCCCTTGCTGTCCAGTTGACACTGACAATTGGCCACTCTGCCAACTTTACATTCTTTTATATAACTCTTAACATCCTATACCGCCTCATTCCACCCGGCTGGAAGTCACATTCATTTTCCTAATCTATCCCAAATGATAGCCTTTGTTTAAATGTAATATTAAACATATTTAGAAGTCTTTGATTTAAGGGAAATAACAGGTAACTTTAAATGAAAAGGCCATTTTTTGATAAATGGTTATAGAAATTGGGCTCTGGACTTAGAAAATTCTCAACAGGATGTTAAGAGTTAATGATATTTTAATAGAATATATAAGAATCAGATGTTCTTACTGGGTGCTCCCATACTTCTGGCCTTGTGTCATAACTAAGCAAAAGTTTAGTAAATGACTATAAGAATCAGAGGTGCTAGATTTATTGTCTTTTGTTATTGAGTTTTGCTACAGAAGCCAGTAAACCTGTTTTTTTTTCTCTTTTTCTTTTTTTTTTTAGACGGAAGGGATTACTCAACATCAGCTTCTACAGACACAACAACTTTTTCAGCAGCAGCAGCAGCAGCCTGATCAACAACAACAACAATTACAACAACAACAGCAACAGTTGGCACAACAGCAGCAGCAGTTACAGCAACAGTTACAACAACAATTAGTCCAGCAACAGCAACAACAACAATTGGCTCAACAACAACAGCAGCAGCAGCAGCAACAACAGCAACAACAGCAGCAGCAGCAGCAACAACAACAGCAGTTAGCCCAACAACTCCAACAGCAGTTTAACCAGCAGCAATTGCAACGAGCACATCATCAACACCAACAGCAACAGCCACAGCAGCAACAGCAGCAGCAGCAACAGCAACAGCAACAACAGCAACACAGCAACAGCAACAGCAGCAGCAACAACAACAACAGCAACAGCAGCAGCAACAACAACAACAGCAACAGCAGCAGCAACAACAACAACAGCACAGCAACATCAGCAGCAAGTTCAAATTCAGGTATAACAATTTAAAAAAAAAATTTTAATGGATGTAAGTGAAGTTGGTGGACTTGTCTATTGGTATCAGCCAGACAACGTGGGAGTCTATACCCTTTTCACTAGTGCTAGCCATAGGAGATTGTTTTGTGTCTGAGGTGGATTGTCACACCTACGATCAGCTCCCTCAGATCTAATCTGTGCTATTCAAGCACTGAGTTGGTGAGGGCCAGTATCAAACCTGGAACCTTCCTAGGCAGATGCTCTACCGACTGAACTAAAAATATTTTAAAATATTGCCCATTAAAAAAAAATTAAATTTTTAGTTTTTATTTATTAATTTTTAATTTTCATTTATTAATTTTTTAATTTGTTAACCTTGTAATTCTTTGGTGGATGCTCTAACGACTTAGCTAAAAGGAGTTTTAGATATTGCCCTTTAAAAAAAAACTTGGCATATCGGTGCAACACAATCTTCCTGCCTCTATTTTGTTATATTTGGTTTTATTCTTGTACTAAGCTTAGTAATTATCAAATGCATTTTTTTTAGACTGTAATCTTATATCACAGTTATCTTGTTACAATTAAGAATATATTAATTCAAATATTCAATATATTTAAAAGGTAATTTTCATGCTTTAAAAACATCACCATCATTTTTGTCTTTATTTTCAATTTTTCATCCTCTCTCTCTCTCTTTACACAACTATTTCTGTATAGATTTGAGAAGTGGCACTCCTTACTAATAAGTAAACACTTATTGTATTTACTGGTATATAAGACACACATATCAATAAAGAAAAAAGAATTATAAAAATATTACACTGCATCCAGTACATTGATGTTATGACACAAGGGTCATCTACAAAAGTTAAATTTATTCTAAATCAAATATAAAAGTAAAAAAGTAAAGTCATCGGGGCGGCCTAATGTTGGTATCAGCCAATCAGCGAGGGAGTCTATCCCCTTTTCACTAGCGCTAGACCAAGGAGATTGTTTTTGCATCTGAGGTGGAGCGCCATCAGCTCCTTACTTTACCGCACAGATCCCTGTGCTACTCATAACGCTGAGTTGGCGAGGACTGGTATCGAACTAGGAACCTTGTGATTTCTAGCCGAATCATTTGTAGTGTAACATTATACAATAAAAATGGATATGTATAAGTATTTTTTATTATGAAACTATTGCATTGAAACTAACCAAAAACATGAATATGTAGCAGTTCCAAAATAAATACTTAAGTTTCTGACCGCCATCCTTGGCCAGTTGAAAAAAAACTTAAAGTAAGTAAGTCCCGAGCTATAGAATCCTTTGGTAAGTGAATAAGTCCTGTGTTATGGAATCCTACGTAGTGTCAAAGGTCCAGTGATATAATCCTATGTTCCGTCGTCCACGAAGGTTCAAAGCAATGTGCGTAGGTATGACCAGAACAGCCAGTATAAATAACAATATCAGCAGCAGAATACTGCCAATTGTTGGTCACATGGTTATCAGCGAGTCTATAAGTAGAAGTGGACATCTAGCACACGCCTTATATGCCAATATTCTCAACAATATATATTTATGCAATTTTATTTTTTATTTATTGAATTTTGCAGCCCTGTCGGATGGGGCTTTAGAATACACTGACTGCACTTCTGCAGAGGAGTAAAAAAAAAAAAACAAAAAAAAAAAAACCCCTCTCAATGGGGCCACCTGTTGGCCATGGGTGGCAACATGCTTAAGGATGGAATCCTGGTGGCTGAAGAGTCCATTACATGCAACACTCCACTTTGGCCCTTACTTAGGCTAGATGCGTGGTCAGAGATGCTGATCAATCGGTTGGTCACATCAAGCCCTAGCACCTCTGTACTTGTCCCACCTCTATTGCCCTTATGACAACCCCCCAGCACTTTTTATCATATATGTGCTAGAAGGCAGTGGTTGAGGGTCTTAATGTCCTGGGTATGACATTAAACTCTATCTGATGGTGAAGTTCCAATTCTTGAGCTCTGGGGAATGTTGAGTATCCATTCATCACCATTACTCCCAGGTTCACTTTGACCCGGAGTTGTAGTACTTGTTAGGGTCCCATCTATGGATTAAATAGAACAAAATGAGTTTAAAAAGAAATTGAGTACCCATCAAGAATAAATAAAACAAAAACAATTTCGGCATAAAGTAACTCAATGTGTTGCACATGCAATAAAACCCAACCAACCAACAGAATTTTGACAGGATCTATGCTGGTGTGTTTATAATGGGTATCACCTGTAGATATGCATACATATGTGCATGTCCTTATTTGGTCGTTGTTGGGCTGCCATGTTGAGGAATTCCCCTTCTCTGAGCATTGGAAGGGCTACTTAGTGGTGCCATCTCCTTTTCAAGTAAAATGTGACAGACTTTACTGGGTTACATGGTACCAGTAGCAAAGAACAATCATTGAACTGACTTGTACAGTTGGTTTGAATTTAGTTTTCTTTTCTTAGACTGGTTGCCTTACCAAGGCCTGCTTGGTCCTGCTATTTACCCAAAGTTAATGGGGGAGAAGAAGTGGATTCATGCCTTTCTTAAGGGCATCATTTCGAAGTAAAAAGCAAACGGCCCTGTTCAGGATTTGAACTTGGCCCATCAGGCCCATTTTGTACATTAATTATTATGCCAGCCTGTATATAGCCTTTTTTATATTACTAAGTATTTTGGCTTTGGTTTGAACTCCTGTCTTTTTATAAGGACACGGCCATGTAGGCTGGGGCTGTAGAATACACTGACTGCACCTCTGCAGAGGGGTACCCCCCACCCCCATGAGACCACCGATCGGTTGTGATTGGCGACCTATAATGCCAGAGGACAGGATTGTGGTGGTTGAGCGGTCTGTGACTAGGGTACTAAGTGGTCCCATGACATGCAACACTCCACTTCAGCCCTTACTTGGGCTAGACAGGCCCCATCTGATCAATCAACTGGTTATGTCAACCCCTTGCAACTATATGATTGTCTAACTGTATTCTTCAAATTTCTCTTATGGCAAAAAAAAACACCCTTTTTATTATATAGGTGCTAGAAAGCAGTGGCTGAGGGTCAACCACTCATATACAAATGAAGTTAATGAAAATTATCTCTATCAATTTAGTAATGCATGTGAAGTTAATAAATTATTTCTACCAATTTATTAATACACATGAAGTTAATAAAAATTATTTCTTAAACAAATCATATATATAAAAAAAAATGAGTTCAGATCCTGCATGAGGCTGTTTGCATTTAGTATTTTAGTGTTATCGCTAGAAAGGTATGATTCCAACTATTCCCTTCCAGCTATAGGTAGATAGTGGGGCAGACTTTAACCTTGTTTGGCAAACAATGTAGGTGAGGGAAAACTCTGAATTCAAACCTGGTAAACTCCTCTTAAAAAATTGACCTTGTATCGCATCCTGCTCGTGCAGAGGGGTTGGTAAATATATATTTTAAAAAAAAAAACAAGGATTTGCATTAAATAACCCACAAGGGTTGATATGCCATTAAACCAAACAACCAACCAACTTATAAGGTCAACCTTGTCTTAGATGAAGTTTCTTTTATTTATTTATTTAATTTTTTTCTCCACTTTTTTTTCTTCTTTTTAGCTGACATCTGGCCAGGAACTAAATCAGCAGTCTCAGAATGCGGCCTCAGATTTCCACACAGAAGACTTTCAACAAGCGACACCACTACACCAAATCCAGCCGACCATCCGTCAGACCTTGATGCACTTACTCTTCGAACAGCCACAGTAGAGGCTTGTCCTGCCAGCAGTGAGACCATAGAGCCATCTCTATCTGTGGTCTACTCACAGGCAAATCTGTCCAGATTTTCTATGATCGAGACCATCACTGCCCAGTCTGGGACAAATACCCAGTCTCTGGCTTCTTTTATTCGTGATGGAAATATCCAGTCGTTTCCTTTGCTTCAACTTTCAACCAGTGCTACCCCATCTCAGGCTTCGAGCGAGCCTATCCCAACTATCGACTTGAACAGGATTTCCAACCCTGTCTCACTTAATTTTGATCCGAATAATTTATCTGAACAGCAACAGTCGCATCAGCAATCACAAGAACAAAGTGCTGAAACCTATTCCATTTCACACGAATCTTCCTCTGCAGTCAAGAACGAAAACCAAGTTCTTGGCGACATTACCAAGACAAGTATGGACGCCAAAGACACCTTTATGTTTGGTTCTTCTGATAATCAAACGTCTTTGTTCTCTTTCCCTACTCCGGGTAATACGATATCATTTGACGATACATGTGGGACAGACAAGCTCGGTCATCGGTCTAATCTATCTGGTCATTTCCGACCCATTGCCTCTGACGACGATCAGGACAAGTTGCTATGTGAACTCGACAGTAGTCTGTCGATGAAAACTATGAACTCAATCCTTCTCCCAGAGTCCGGCATTGTCTACTCAAGGAGCTCGTCAATGATTGAGTTGGAAAAGAACCAGAAAAATGTAGAGGACCATAAACTTCAGCGATCTAAAAGCGAAGACCACACATTCATGCGGCCACAAAACCGAAACGATGACATCCTCTACCGGCCACGCAGTCGAAATGAAGAACCGGTCAGTGGGAAATGGCGCAGCCACCTCAACGATGAGCTTTTAATGAAGCAAGAAGGTGGTGGAATATTCCGAAACCCTAATCTAGGAACAAGTCCTGTTCGTACGAAACGAAAACATAGGCCAGCTCCCCTGATTATACCGCCGTATGTGAGCAATAGCGGATTCCAGAGCCGACTACGATCACCAAGGATACGAGATGGGAATGAAGTCCGTACAGTTTCTCCTCCCCCATACACTCCTCCTCCCATGCTGAGTCCTGTTCGAAGTGGACCTGGTCTGTTTTGTAACATTCCCACGCCTTACAGATCAGCGTCCCCTCGGTTGACGCCCAGTATTACTGCACGCATGCCGATAATGAGCAGGCGAAGTAAGTATTTATTATTGTTTGCGATAAATTTTCCCTTCAATTAAACTTCAAGACAGTTATTTTTTTTCTATCTGTCTCTGTCTTTTTCACTTTATCTCTCTATATGTATGTGTGCTTTTTAATTCTCTATACCTATTAAAAATTTTCCATGCATATATAAGAAAAGGAGAAAGAGTAAAACTTTAAGAAGTTTTTATTAATTAATTTTATTCTAAATCAAATATACTAGGTTTTTATCATTTTTAGTCAAAATTTATACAATCAGGTATTATATATTATCAAACTCTACATCATTTAAGACTCTGTAACCAAAAATATGAACATATGACAGTCTAAAAATAAGTCCAACTTATATATTTTTATTATTTTATTTAAAAATTTTTTTACTGTTGTCCTCATCTTTATCATGATATATAAAAACACAATGTTTTGGCCGTTGTACCCTCTGGCCTTCTTCAGGTGTACCTTGTCCATCTGAGCCAGAAGTACATTGTTCTCACTCCGTTGACCATGACTTGGTACAAGTGTTAAGCTATGTTAAGTATTCTATTATTTTTGCCTGTAATCAGGATTGAACCTACAACCTGCAGATGATTGTCACTAGAACTGTATTAACTCAATCCTTATATCCATTGCGCTATGTGTCTAACCCCAATGGATTAAATAAAAGGGTTTGTTTCAAAGTTCCATGAAGGCTCCCAATTACAACATGAAGACTCTTGAGTTTGACAAGAAACTCCTGAAGAAGGTTGGAGGGCACATTGGTTAAAACATTCTGTATATAACAATAAAGATGAGGACAACTGTCCGAAAAATCTTATAATGCAAACTATTATTAATTGTTTTTGGAAAGACTCGGAGCCATTAATATATATAATGTACTTTCACAATGTATTTAAATTCTAAACTCTTTAAATGTAAATTGTTAAACTAATTTTTTAAAACTTTATAAGAATATTATTAATAAAAGTCTATTTAAAAGATTGAGAAATGACAAGAAGTTAAATATATTTTTGAAACTTTTATGCCATATTTTTAATTAAATATTATTTGAAATTAAAATATGATTGCATAAAATATTTCAGCCAGCATTGGTCCTTCGCCACAAGAATCTCCTATCACTGAAGAAACCCCGGAGCCTGAGGCACCTCCAGAAACCGATATACAACCGTAAGTAAAGTGAAAAAAAATTATTTTAAATAATGGAAGCTTTTTGAAATTTCCTAAAGTTATTTTCACTAATTTTCCTCTTTTCATTTCTTGTTTAACTTTTTGTGTTTCAATCTAACAATTTTACAATCATCTGTATTTGATTGCAATAGGTACAGCAATCATACAAAAAAAACCTCCAAAATAAAAAAAAAAATAAAAAATGTAAAATTAATAGAAAATTTGGAACATATGACCTTTAGGCACCCCTTTTGCTTTGCTGATTCATAAGTACATTTTTTTTCATTTACACTGTCAACATCCAGTTGTTTGTTATGGGTTAGGGGTTAGTTTTATAATTAAAAAAAAAAAACCCTCTAAAAATCGTCTAACAAACAACCGGATATTGACAGTGTAAATGAAAAAATGTACTTATGAATTCACAAAGCAAAAGGGGTGCCTAAAGGTCATAACATTCTGAAAAATTTTCTAATGAAAATGATATTAAAGAATTAATAAGAATTCAATGAAAAATGATATTTAAAGAATTAATAAGAATTCAATGAAAATGATATTAAAGAATTAATAAGAATTCAATGAAAATGATATTAAAGAATTAATAAGAATTCAATGAAAATGATATTAAGAAATTAATAAGAATTCAATGAAAATGATATTAAAGAATTAATAAGAATTCAATGAAAATGATATTAAAGAATTAATAAGAATTCAATGAAATGATATTAAAGAATTAAATAAGAATTCAATGAAAATGATATTAAAGAATTAATAAGAAAATTCAATGAAAATGATTATTAAAGAATTAATAAGAAATTCAATGAAAAATGATATTAAGAATTAATAAGAATTCAATGAAAATGATATAAAGAATTATATAAGAGATATTAAAGAATTTACTAAGAATTCAATGAAAATGAAATTATTTCTTAAGAATTATATAAGAATTCAATGAATAATGATATTAAAGAATTAATAAGATATTTCCAAACTTGAAAATCGTCACATCAACACGCACTATAATAAGATACTTTCCAATTTTAATGAATATTACAATAATCTCTCGGCTCTCTTATTCATACGCAATCTCACCTACATGAATAATGCACTTATTAATCACGATATTTACCATATTATTTGCTATTTCGTAACACATGATATTAAATGAATTACTTTATATGCTAAATTCTTCTCACCTCTCGCAAAATGATCTTATATAGAATCTCAATAAGAATTCCTATGAAATTGATATTAAAGAACTCCACTATCAAGAATTCTAATGACACATAATTGGTGAATCCTCTTCTTTACAATTATATATAGAGAGATATATCAGCGTTAACTCTCTTATGTCAAACTCACGCCCCTAACTCTATTATCTTGGAACACTTGGTCTTCTTAGCACTAACATCACATTCCTATTCACTTCCCATCCATGTCTACACCCAGCAATTCGTCGTATATATCTCTACTGAAAATCTCTCGCCAACCAATAACGCTATCATTCATGCTTGTATCTGCTCTCTCTCTTCTTCCCTCCGTCACAGTTTAGTGTTTCTCTCATTGTATCGTCTCCGTTGCTAGATGACCCATCACTAGATGTCCATGTCGCTTGGTTCTTTGTGCCTACACGTAAGTGATTCGCTTTGCTTTCTACTGTAGTTTACATCTTTACATTCTTCCAACGAGCAGTGTCATCGCGTCTTCGTTCTCGCGCTAACTCCGACTGGTCTTAGTGTGGCTAGGAAGGGCAGGTGGCCGCTAGATAGCTGCCTTTCTTGTGGATGTGTTGCTCCGCTTTTAAAAAAATGCACATGTATTTTTCTTTTCCATATGATCCGCTACGCCAGCAACCTTGTGCGGAAGGCTCCACATCAAGGACCTGAGTATTTCTTGAGCGCTGACATGTGCGTCACAAGGTTTAAGTGTGCACTGGCTCAAGTACAAGACGAGCACTGATCTAAACTCCACTCGAGCGATGTTTCGGGATGTAATTCGTCATCTTCAAGATCAAGCTTGCTCGTTAGAGGCCTGACTCTCTCAGAAAACTTGATATATTTTCTCTGATTAGTCTGGTACCAATTTGATCACTTAAGTGCGCTCTTACATTATAAAAGATTGGTGAAAGAATTAATAGAAAGGTAGAGAAATAAATATGGCTTTAGAATCAACCAAATACCATTAACATATTTACATATGATAATAGTAATCATGAGAGGTCTCAAAATTAATTAAGCTATTTCACAGAGATATTTATATTTAATTATACTCAAAATACAATAAAAATATCCTTAGTATAAGTTTATACCAACTTATGTTCATTAAGGCAAATCAGGATATTTAGCAAAGCCCGATTTTAATCTTTTCACAGTGGAA
This sequence comes from Doryteuthis pealeii, assembly GCA_023376005.1. Lineage (NCBI taxonomy): Eukaryota > Metazoa > Mollusca > Cephalopoda > Myopsida > Loliginidae > Doryteuthis > Doryteuthis pealeii. The sequence goes on from CM042147.1 coordinate 87,583,170, forward strand.
TACAAAAATAGATTATTTCAATTCGAAACAGTCTTATAGTCATTAATAATTCATTCTTGATATTTGTTTTCCATTTATAATTGAGTACACACTATTATTCAGGTTTTTCGAGGATTCTCTTCAATAGAATATACATGACACCTTTGGAGAGAACTAATGTGAGAAAACTATGATAGGTTTGTTCTAGTTAAGTGAGGAGAAATCCGATTGGTTTGGAGTTCTTTTAACGTGGATGTCAACGGAAACTAGAGGCTAGATTAGATTGAACCGCAACTTATTGAACTAGCTTACCCAGGTGTAACACTCTGGGACCCCCATAAGATTCTACTGGTCTCTATGTCATCATTCTTTTTTTGTAATGAGTCCTGTGTAACTTTTTTATGAGATAATAGTTATAGTACTTGTAGTAATGCTGAGCAGTATATGATAATTTAACTTTTTAATCATTGTATATTTTTTATTTGTAAAATTATTTTTGTTTCTTTTATTTAATTTATGATCATTGTCAAATTTATTGTGTTCTATAATTTTATTCTTATATAGCTTGATGTATAGAGGCACACTGTACTTTATAATTGCTCTGAGTATTTCTGTTCTTTATGTCATCAATTTATTTTCTTGAGTATGATAGTTGTCTTTGATGAGAATTATTTATTCATAAGATCTATTTTCAAATATGTGGCGAGGCATAATCTGACAAATGATATCATTTTTGTTAAGTTAGAGAACTAAAAAAATATATTTTTTTCCATTTAGCATATTCCTGAGGTCTAGATAATATTTTCTAATTATTCTATATCATATCTATATCCTGTATTTAATATTTATATTTTTATTATTATATATTGTTATCACTAGTAATCATATAAGCATGTGAGTATTTAGTTGGTTTATGATGATAGATAACTCATATTAAAATAGAAACACTAAACAAACTAACAATAAGAACACATATAAAAGATTTACATTTATTTTAATTTTATTGCAATTGATATCTATATGCAGTTATACATAGGATTACTTTAAGTGTTTGTAAATATTTTAAAAAAATATCAATATTGTGCAAAGAAAAAAAATATTAAATTGAAAATAGCATTTGATATTATCTAAAATTAGATTATGTTAAACTATTTGAAACCGAGGGGGTATAATCGAAGAATAGAACAGCTTGGATGCTAGCTCTTCGTCTCACCCAGCATTCTCATACCTGCTAAATTTTCCTAAATGTAACTATTTATTCTAACGTAGAGTTACGATGAGTAAAAATAAAATTACAAGTGTCTATTCCTTTTAAGAAATTGATATGCCATGGAGAACTTGCAATTTATTTTTTATGAAGAAGAGAAAAGCTATATAAGACTCAAGAAATCACACCAACTAATATCTCAAAACCAAAATACTTCTCAAATAAAATAAAAATGGTTCATTATAACGATACACTATGCCAAATAAAGTCCATCCTCATTTCAAGCATATGAAAGCTTATCTCATTTGGTTGTATGTATAAGTAGATAATGTCAGTGTGAAATATTCATCAGCTATGCTATAGACCAAGCCAAACAGTTTTTAATGATATTAATCAGCTCTAAAAATCATACGAGAATGTGATGTGTAATCAAACCAAATAGGATTTCTGGATGATGGTGGTGTATATGAGTTTCACAGTTAAACAGACAGGAGCGCAGCTGCCTAGGGCTTGACACGTGAACACGCTCCGCATTATTGGAATGCTGGAGATAAGGGGGCCTTTCCGTTTGAACACTCTAATTATAGAATTTGAAAAAAAAACAAAACAACTTTCTTCCTCAAACATTTTTCTTTTCTTTTGTAGATGATCGAAGTGCTGTTTTTGGTGTTGAAGCCTCAAACGAGCACGTTCTGGTTTGGCATCCATCTGTGTTAAATGGCGACGCTATGTATTGTCTTTATGAGGTGAAGTATGGTAAACGTATCTGTTCTCAGTGTTGTTGACATACTTATGTCTCTAACCGCTAATGTAGCTTGGGTGCCTAGCAAGACTGAGCTATATCTGTCAACCATGGTCGCTCGCTTAATGCCACGCAGTTAACGGGTCGCCACCCAGAGGGCAGACAAAAGCAACACACAAAGTAGTCATCTAGTCCTCACATATCTATCGACATAAGGTTTTATTACTGCTCGCACGCTCGCTGACCCCCCATTTGGGGTGAGTCTAATAGGCTTCGCTTTCATGCTGACAGAGAAGGTAAAGAGCATGGGTTTAACGGTCTTTTTTTGCATTAAAGGGCACTTTCATTAATTACACGGCTCTGGCTTTTGGCCTCTCTATCATGGGAAACTAGCTCCCGAGTACTAGCTTCGCTACTCGAACTCCTCCTCGCTTTAGTTCACAGTTTTATTAAAATTTGTCAGCCTGAGTGAGTTATCACTCTTGCCCATAGAGTGGTCGACTTTGGCGGGTGTGCGAGATAGAGTGCTGATAGTAGAGTATAAGTTGGCGGGCAGGTTCGGCTATCTCTGTTCAGCATGCAACGCACTAAGACAAGCAAGAGGAAGTCTATCCACGCGTATGTTGTTCCTTTCTAGTGCTAACTCCTAGACACAAGGGAGAAAATACTTTAGAGTAAGTTTGACGCTAGGCAGAGATAGCACCACATCATAACTCCATATACCATAGCGTCATCCCTAGCGACTTTGTTCATTCTCTTACTACACGCCATCGCAGACATCAACCTCATATCAATCGTGTGCTACTCATTAATCGCTCTTTAAGTAGTAAATGTGTGAGCATTGAATCCATATGTAATTGATATCTCACAGTAATCTCAGTATATCACTGAATTATCACTAGGGATGGGTGCTCTAAAAGTTACAAGGTAGGATCGTTAGAGGGCTTTAATCCTGTTTCATTCTGAGCTCTAGCTAAAGAGCCCGTCAGTATAGTAATGAAATAATGGTAATAACTCAGAAAAAGAACACATTACTACTAATATCTAAGACATTGAAATATATGAATTTATCATCATCTCAGATGTCGCGCGAATTTGGCGAGACGGATGAATCGACAATGTCTCTGCCAAACCCTTTCCCCTATCACTCATTGCCCCTGGAAGGTCCTCTGTGGTAGCATCCAGAATCCTCACATAGTTGGTCAATTGTAGGTCCTTAGTGGGAGCGGCCTATTCCTCCGCTACCAAATGAGTCTATTGAATGGGTTGGCTTCCACTAGAGGAGGAGAGCTTTGTATTGCTTATATTAATTGCGTCACATTGCTTCCCCGCGAATATCATACAAGCAGACTGTCCTGCAATGCGACTGCATGTAGCCAGCACTTCACCACTAATGTATTTATGGAATTATAGCTAATATTAATGGCACATTGACTTAGAAGTGCAACCCTTATGCAACTCATTTTGAATAGATAGACAAAAACAAATAGCACATAGCATCGTCCAAGTTGCATCCTATGCTACGTTTTGTTTTCTCTATTGCTGTGTCTCTGTCACACTTCTCATATAAGAAGTCAAACACAACAAGATGGTGTACAAATTTGCTATAAAAAAAAACATGGAGAGTCATGTTAATAATATTTCAATATATAGTTATGTTTTTTTTAAAAAAAAAGACTTGAAACACGCAAGATAAATGAGCTATTGTGTTAGTATATTTCTAGTATTTCAATCCTATAGATGAGAGACTTGGCGAATGTGTTTCATAGTTGTCCATATATGGAAATGTGGAGAATGTCAGGATGAGGAGATACTAGCTATGTTCATAATGCTGTTACATGGATCATAATTCGACGGGGGAGTAAGACTCTTCATGTCGCTATAAGTAAATTGAGCGACCAATTATCTCATTTTTCTTTTTTCATGGTATTCCATGTTTGCGTGGTATCGTAAAAGCATAGGGTTAATGCCTTCTTACCCATATATCAACATAGCCCACACTCAAAAAAGTTAGCGGAAACCTACTCTAATGCACCTGCATTAAATTATTATATTTATCATATTATTTACTGTGAATACTTGGATCAAATACTAAGAAGCGCCTCAAGGGAGAAAAAGAAGATGGGGGTGTATTTTTATCCTTATTTTTTAAAAAATACCAATCAACTCCTGCTGAAGTCTTCTTGATAGATCACCAATATTAAGCTGTGCTGAGCTTGTTTCAATACTTGACTGGGGGACAACTTAAGCAACAGCAGGTACTGTAACCAAAATCCTTTGTTTATCAAAATGACTTGATCCTGCATCGTTAGCATCTACTATAGACAATGGTGGTGTTGTCCATTACCAGTGGAACCACAGCGTCTGAGTGAGTTGATATGGAGGATGAGCTGTTGCCCAAGCAGCAGCACCCCCCCTCCACACTGCTGTTGTGGTCTGAAGAAAGGGCAAAAAAACAAAACAATGCAGTTTGGCAACGATAGTGTTGGTGGTGGCTCATAATCTTGGAGGACAGGATTGTGGTGGTTGAGTGGTCTGTGACCCGGGTACTAAGTGATCCTGTGACATGCAACACTCCACTTTGGCCCTTTCTTAGGTGAGACCGCTGGTCGGAGAAAGCCAATCTGATCAATTGGCTGGTAATGTCAAGCCCTAGCAACTATATGATTGTCCTGACTGTATTCTTCAAATTTCTCTTATGGCAAATAACCACCCCTTTTTTATCATATAGTTGCTAGAAGGTGTTGGCTGAGTATTTATTAATACTCATGAAGTTAATGAAAACTATATCTACCAATTTATTAATACACATGAAGTTAATGAAAATGATTTCTACCAATTTATTAATACTCATGAAGTTAATGAAAATTATTTCTACCAATTTATTAGTACTCATGAAGTTCATGAAAATGATTTCTACCAATTTATTAAATTACTCATGAAGTTAATGAAAATGATTTCTACCAATTTATTAATACTCATGAAGTTAATGAAAATGATTTCTACCAATTTATTAATACTCATGAAGTTAATGAAAATTATTTCTACCTAATTTTTAGTACTCATGAAGTTCATGAAAATGATGAAGTTCAATGAAAATGATTTCTACCATTTATTAATACTCATGAAGTTAATGAAAATTATTTCTACCAATTTATTAATACACATGATATTAATGAAAAATGATTTCTACCAATTTATTAATATCTCATGAAGTTATAAAAAGATTTGGCATTAAATAACCCGCAAAGGTTGATATACCATTAAATGCCAACCTAATAATCATACATATAAATCTTTATTATAATTCCAGGATGCCCTGCTGATGTTGATGGGGGATGTGCCAAAGTTGCCAAAATATCACCCCTTGTTGTCATTTATATATCAAGGTAAGTACTAGAATTGTTTGACTTCTAGCAACAAGCTCATTGAAAACTATATTATTTTAAATAATCTCCTTCAATTACACTGCCCTATTGGTGGTATTGACTACATCCCCTGCACAGGAGTAAGATCCCCCTTAAAAAGGGTGCTGTGATGGGAAGAGTGACCTAGTTATTGGTGCATTCTGGGAAGGGTGGTCTAGTTTATACTGCATGGCTATATTATTTGTTAATTTATTATTTTCTTGTGTTCTTATTTATTATTATTGTTATTATGAGGGTTATTCAACAATAAAAGTGAATTTTGTCTAAGGTGTTGACAATAGGAAGCACAGTTTATAGTTACATTTTTCAAGGAAATCATTAGTGATTGTTGGGAGGTTACTTATGCCTTCCAATGTTAATATAACTCACCCAGATGTTATATTTTGTTTTTGCAAGTTAATGTATGGAGAAAGAATTTTCAAAAGACAAGTAGAAAAATTTATTTCCTTTTTTTTCTTTTTTTAGAAAATGATTACTGGAGCACAGAAGAAATCGAGGCATACAATGCTGCTCTGATGAAGTGCGATAAAGACTTCTTTAATATTGCCAAAGAGGTAACGTAAAGAAAAAAAATTATTTATGTGTAGAGTTTGTGTGTTGTATTATGAGTGAATTCACCTCTTTTTATGTGAAGCACAATTCGGCAGCTTCTCATGTGGCCGTGAAGGTAATGAACCACACTGGACTTTATACATGATTTTTGGCCTTCACATCTGGGTAATCCTTAACTTCTTCCTCGTAAATTCCTACCATAAAATAAACTGAACCTCATTTTATGTCCGTGTTTTTGCAATAAATATTTTATTTTTCTTGCACCCGTTATTTTACAATACTGAATATATTTTCTTTATTTAAAAACATTTATTGCAAAATATATTTTTTTCTTTATTTAAAAACATTTATTGCAAACATATTTAAAACATCTATTGCAAAAACACGGACATGAAATGAGGGTTCAGTTTATTTTATAGTAGGAATTTACAAGGAACAAGTTGAAGATTACCCACACATCTGATCATTGAGATTCTTGCAACCTAAGCAATAGATCATCTGGTTATTGATCAACTGTGCCTTCACCTTTTTCACAACAAATGTTTTTGGTTGCTTAAATGGTGTAATGCAAATGGTGTAATTGACAATTCATTGTTTAAATGGTGTAAAGCCTAAGTTCTTGGATTAGACTACGTTGTACATTCATCTGTGTGGCCTTCAAATCACACACAGAATGAAACAATGTACAATGTGTCAGTGCACTACCAGGATATTACCAACTGTAATGGATACCTTCCATACCTTGATCTACTTTGGTCATGTGATATATATGCTGTAAAATAGTATGTACCAAAATATTGCAAAACTTCCGACTCTTACTATTTCTCTGAATGTTTGAGATGAGGCTTGATGATTAGTATTATCTGCGTTATTCGGACTATTGTCCTCATCTTTATTGTTATCTGAGCGGCAGCAGTAACATAGAAAAATGATTAACACAACTCCTACCCCAGCTATGGTTAGCGGAATGAGAACAGGATACCCCTGTGGACCGAATAAAGGGTTAGGTTCAAAGTTCCGTGATGGCTCCCGACTATGACAAGAAAGTTCTCGACTATGACAAGAAAATTCCCGATTTCGAAAAGAAGGTTCCTGAATCCAAGAAGGTTCCCGAGTCCGATAAGAAATACCTGAAGAAGGCCAGACGGCATATCGGCCGAAATGTTGTACAGATAACAATAAAGATGAGGACAATAGTCTGAATAACGCAGATAATACTAATTCTGACTCTTATCTTAACTGCAATCTCCCTCTGCAATGGTCTCAAAAACAGGGAGATATGAAGTAGTATTGTTGAGTCGATAAAAGACACAAACTAGCACCTATTAAAATATTGCAAAACTTTTGACTCACTCTAGTAATTGTATTGAAAATTGACAAAAAGATTTCAATTCTTGAAGTTGTTTAACCCTTTCATTTGTTTTTGTTTTTTTCTGCTTGTCTTTCAGGTTAAATCTAAAACAGTGAAGCAATGTATACAGTTTTTAATATAAAAAATTTTAATATAAAATTTATAAAATATAATTTTAATATAAAAATTTATAAAATATAATTTTGATATAAATATAAATAATAAAATTCATAAAAATTTATAAAATATAAAATTTATAAAATATAATTTTAATCTAAAATTTTTTAAAATACAATCAATGTATACAGTTTTTAATTTTTTTTTTTTACAGTTTAAAAAATTTTCTGCTTGTCTTTCAGGTTAAATCTAAAACAGTGAAGCAATGTATACAGTTTTATTATCTGTGGAAGAAAGTTTGCCCAGATGAATATAAAAAATTGAGAAATATTCGTCGGAAGAAGGAAAATGAAGCCATGTATCGTCTTCGGAATCAGCAGCGAGAAGAGCCTCCAGCCCCACCACCTCCACCACCACCGCCGCCACCGCCACCACCACGGGTCATCTACGAATTTCCAAATGACTTGACAGACCAGGTTGTAAGTTCAAGCTGATACTTTCTTTACTTATATGGCAGGTTCTTGCAGAATAAGCTCCCTTCCATTGCACTCTGATTTTGGATGACCTTTGTACCCCCTCACCTCCCAAATGTTGCTGATTTAACCTGCTGAGAGTGAGGTGTATGTTTGTGTTTACACTTTACCCCCATTAAGACAAGGGTGGCTGTATATAGGTTTCAATCATTGAATTAGAATATCATTATTTGTAATGATCTTAACTGTTATTACTCTATCCAGTTCAAGGTTGATTTTTGCCCTGTTAGCTGGGGCTGTAGAATACGCTGACTGCACCTCTGCAGAAGGATATCTCCATCCCCAATATATATTTACCAACCCCTCCGCACGAGCAGGATGCAACACAAGGTCAATTTCTTAAGCGGAGATCAATAGGTTTGAATTCAGAGTTTTCCTTCTCCTAGACCAGTTGCCTAACCAAGGTTAAAGAGCCCAGTCTACCCTACTATTTACCCATAGTTGGAGGGAGAGTAGAATTCATACCTTTCCCAAGGGTATTAGCGGTAAGTGAAATAATTGCCACGTCCAGGATTTGAACTTGGGTCGACGAGTCCATTTCCCATGACTTTAACCATTACACCACGCATCCCCATCCCCAATAAGTTGGTAATGGGTGGTGATTCATAATGCCTGAGGACAGGATTGAAGCGTCTGTGACCTGGGTACAAAGTAGACCTGTGACATGAAACATACTTGGGCTAGTCAAGCAGTCAGAGAAGCCCCATCCGATCAGTCAGTTGGTCATGTCAAGCCCTAACAACTATATAATTGACCTGATCATATTCTTCAAATTACCCTTATAACAAACACTCAACCCTTTTTATCATATAGGTGTGAGAAGGCACTGAAAGAGAGTCAACCACCAGTATTTATTAATACACATGAAATTAATGAAAATTATTTCTTAAACAAATCATACATAAAAAAGATTTAAATAACCTATAAGGGTTGATATGCCATTAAACCAAACAATCAGTCAAAGTTGATTTACTCCTTTATTGCAATTACTCCCAGGTCCACTCTAACCGGGTGGTAGCATATCATAGCAAGATTTTTATTAGAGCAATATACTTAAAATGCTCTAGCCAAGAGAATAAAGCAATTTCAAGCCTAGTTTATAACTGAATGGCACTGCATCATGCTGATGATATTTTTAGTTTTGTAAGAGGAGATATTTCCCTTACAAGATAGTTAGACTTGTCCAACGTAACATCTATCTATCTATCTATCTATCTATCTATAATAATATATATATAATATATGGAGAAAATTTTAAAAAGAAAAAACACAGGATGTACGAAAAGAGTGGGCGGAGATAAGTAAGTTTTTGTATTTGCGGATTAGCCTGAAGTCATCCATGTTTATATTTTCTTTAAAAAATTTTCCACATACTGTCAGATTAATTTCCTCATCATACTTCCATAATATATATATATATAATATATATATATAATTTACCAAACCCTCCACACAAGTAGGATGCAATACAAGGTCAATTCTTAAGTGGAGTTTAACAGGTTTGAATTAGAGTTTCCTTCTCCTAGACTGGTTACTTAGTTAAGGTTAAAGAGCCCAGTCTGCCCTACTATTTACCCATAGCTGGAGGAAGAATATTAATGCTATGTGAAATGCAAACAGCCTTGTCCAGGATTTGAACTCGGGTTGACGAGTCCATTTCCTACGACTAACCATTACACCACGCACTTCCAACGTAACACATAAAAAGATGAATATGTGAGGTTATTCATAGTCAAGTTACATAGTAGTACTTGTAGTCAAGTCACTACTAGTCAAGTAGCTAGTTTTTAATGTTGGAGAACTGCATGTTGACTCTATTATTTATATATTGCATATCGTGCAACGGAAAGAGAATCTTCCAGCGAAGAGACAAAAGAGAAAGATAAAGAAATATATATAAAAAAAGGAAGTCTGTCCGTTATCAGATCAAAGATTTTAAAAAAATGCGTGGGCATATTTATCGTATATAAAGGTTAGTGGATTTCGAAGCGAGTCAACCGTGAGCATAACCTTGTCGCCTCCATCACCAACTCCCCTCGGGCATTTTAATTGTGAACACTCTACGCTCCTCACCAACCCCCTTGGGCATTTTCATTGTGAACACTCTGCGCCCCTCACCACCCACAAACTGAAAAGAATAAAGACTGGTCATATATACACGTGTCTCTGGTTTCATTGAAGTCCAGTAGCAGGCTATACAACATATATTCCTGTACAAAAAGTAATAACCTTTTCTGGATTTTCAATGTTGTTAATTGATAAATTCAGTTACAATATTTAGTCATGCTAATTAGAATCCTTCACTCCTTAAAATGTGATATACTGCTGTTACAATGGGAACCCAATTGGTTCATGGATCGTCTAGTAACGATTACAGTGTTTTTTTTTGTATTTTTAAAAATGTTTTATTTATGTTTCTTTTTTATGAATAAATTTTTTCTTTAAAATAATTTTTGTTTTACTTAAAATGAAGATGGTGGAAGTTGTCCATTAGATATAGACATGGGTTCTGCAATTTTTGGTAAGGGTTCTGTGACAAGATAAGTTTGGAACTACTGGTATATACAGTTGGTAGAGTAATATTGGTGTCAATGCTTTGGAGATAATATTGATATCCTACTAAAATTTACTTTAGAATTTTACTGAAAGCAAGGACTCTTTTCTTAAAATTTTTTTTATTAGTTATTACTTTTTCTATCACTCAATGGTAAAATATTTGCTTTTTCATTTAACCAGGACAAACTTGAGGGGGGTTCTGATGGCCAAATATCTGTCTCTCCAGTAGAAAACTGTAAATGCGAATTTCCAGATTGTGGTTTTGTAAGTACATTTCACTTCTATGAATTTGGAATTGTTTGGTTTGAAGGGACTTTATCAATTTGAATTTGGCAATTTGGTCTAAAATATTTAAAAAAAAAAAAAAATCTATAGACTTAAATATCAACTATTACAGGTAGCCCATCACCTGTTGGCTCAAGGAGAGGTCAAAGTTTTAGTACGGACATTATGCTGAAAAGGGGGGGGGCATAAGGAAAGATTGTGATTTGGTAAAAAGTACTGGTACCTATAAAGAGGGTGGGGGGTCATTCCTATAAGAAGGTAACCAAGTGAGTACTTGGTACTATTAGTATTTTTGTAATTTAACCTTTATAGTTCTTTTAGACAATGACAAAATAACTAAAATTATTCCCAATTAGTAATTATTCTGATAACTCCATTGCAATCTATTAGATTTCCATATGCCCAAGTTGAATGAGCTGTATATCTTTATTAAATTATAAAATGACTTGATTAGTTAAGTTAAAAGTTAAAGTTAATAGAAATGATGACATGCATCTTAAAAATTGAAATAATTTATTATCTAAATTATAAAAATAAAAACGCACTCCGGGCGATGTAAAAAAAGATTTTTGAAACATATTGCCTGAGGGGTGGTAGTTAAAAATTCAATGTCAGCGAGTTTGTATCCTAAGTAAGTAAAATCATCAAATTCATTAAAGGTTAAAAATAAAACAATTTGAAATGTAAACTTTAAATATGTATTAAAATAAAACAAACTATATATAGATATATAATACAAGTCATGTATTTATTAAAACTTGTTTTAAAAAACAATGAGGACTGTCTAATGTTACATGTTCAAATTTTGAGTGTATTTATTCTATGTTATGACGATTTGGGTAATGTGACGTAAGTAGTGACGTAGTTTTTGTTACGACAAAAACCGGAAGCAAATCTCCATTATTAATAGATATATAAATAAATGATTTATATATATTTACATCTAGATAATAAATGTTATGCTTAGTAATGGATACCAGGTACTTTTTACAATATCACAATTTTTCTTTAAGGGACCCTCCCACCTTTTTTTTGGCACACATGTTTATTACCTAAACTTTGATCCTCCCTGTAGTTGGCTAGGAGGGCAGGATCCTTGGAAAAGTGGAAAAAACTGAATATCTGTAGCCTCCCCTCCAACTCTTAATACACTTGACCATACATAACATACACAAAACAGTAATGTTTATAAACCATATTGTTACAGTATTGTTTTTCTTTATAAAATATTATAACAATATGTTTATTTGTTATAGCTTTTGATACTTTGCTCATTATCCATTACAACTAGAGTGAGTCAAAAGTTTTGCAATATTTCAGTATGTGTAAATCACGTGACCAAAGCAGTTCAAACTATGGAAGGTACCTGTTAATGTTGGTTGTCTGATATACTGTTTAATGCTAGCTTCCAGGCAAAAATTATGATTTGAGAGCTTGACTGGTGAAGAAATTATTTTATTCACAAATAGTCTTCAAATAATACTTGTGGTTTCTTCAATGTGAAACTACAAACAAATATAAACAATTTCTATAATACTTTTCATACATGAAGATAATAATTTGAATGAATAGAGAGAATTTCTCATGTAAGTACTTACCTCTTTTTCACCTCAACTTTGCCTGCTAATGCAAATTGTAGTTGCTGCTATAATAACACGTGGCTGTCTGCGGGCAGTGTAAAATGGTGAATGAACCCTCACAATAAGACACCTGTGAGCAAAACAAGGGGGATAACTTGCACACATTTACATACGGTATATTGCTTTACTCTCTGTGTGATTTTTGAGACCAGCACAGAATAATATGTTATATAGTCTAATTTGGGTACTTATGCTTAATGAGTTCAAAGTAACCAAAATCATTTATTGTGAAAATTGTACAGTAATTAAAGAAATTTGGCTTGTGTTGCTAGAACCTCAACAATCAGGCATGCTCAAAACTGTAGATTCCGCGGGCCATGCTCTAAACCAGGGTTTCTCAAAGTGGTTTACATATACCGCCTGGGATCTATATAACAACTCAGGGGGCCTGTAAGGAGTCTATGGAAACTACTAAGCTTTCTTAGTGATTAGAAGAAATTAATTCCACAATAATCCTAGAGAATATGCTCATGTTGATATATTTTCAAAAGCCCAATATTCATGAACTTATCAAAAGTCATCAGCTTCCTCCATCACATTAAGAAATGTACTTCCTTGGTAAGTTATTAAGTTAGTATTAAATATTTGCAGCTCTTTTTTTACATGTTATGCTTACTTTACTGTTTATTTTATAGTTATTTTACAATTAACAGTTTTACATAAACGTTTGAGCAGAATTCATTAATTACATAATTGGTTGCAACAAAAGAACTGCAAGGTGGACAGGGGTATATGAGGGCGTCCATGTTATGTCAATCAAATTTTTGTAGGGTTCTATGGACTTAAAAGTTATAAAACCCCTGCTCTAAACCATAGAAGCAAATCTGATGAGTAGTGCTTGAGTCTGGCATCTTACAAACCCAGTGTGGTTTGTCACCTTCACGACTTTAGCCAAAAGCATCTGCAGCTGCTGAATTGTGCCTTACATTACTAAAATATTGCAAAACTTTTGACTCACCCTAGTATTTTATTAATCTTTTCCTACTTATTAATTTTTTTTTTTTTTTTTAAAGTTAGTTTTTGAAATTCTAACAGAAAACACCTTTGCACTGATTTCTCTTTTCCCTTTTTATATTGCAACTGTTTCTTTCTCTTTTAGATTTTCAGTTCAAGACAAGCCCTGAACAATCATGCTCGTGTCCACAATAAGACTGGAAACAACACCACAGCCACCACCACCACAAACACTAACATTAACAATATTGAAATAATCACAAGTACACCAGCGAGGTCACCATCGGGAACAAACACAGGGAAGACATCCAATGTGTCAACAATTCAGACATCAATTCCTCCTACCACGGACTTTCCCTGTAGATTGTGTGGAAAGTCAGTATATTTCATATTGTTTGAAATGAATTACTTTTGTTATATACACCCTTGTACAAATTAATTGAAACAATCATTTTAGTTTCCTTTCTTTAACCATATGGTCAGTTTTAGACCCACTGGGAGTGACAGGGTGTAATTGATTTTTTTTCTTCCTCAGATTAGGTCATTTTTGTAGTGGTGTGCAGTAATATAATAATAATGAAATTTATTGTGTACAGTGCTCAGGTGCACCACAACTCATCAAAGTCTCATGTCAAGTACACAGAATAATGTAGTGTCAGGAACATGAACAGATTACAGTAGTAATATGCATGTATGTGTGTGCGTATGTATGTGGAGAGTGGCATCAGGTATATTGTCGGTGGACTACAGGAAGCATGGAGGCTTTGAAAGATTCAGTGCTTTGGCAGCCTACAACAGATGCGGGCAGTTTATTCCATGTCTCTGCAAATCTGAGCGTAAAAAATGTTTCCGAAAGTCACGTGAGCAGTGCTGCTTTCTGACTTGGGGGCATGATGAAATTTGTTTGGCCTTGAAAAATATTACACCATCTATGATTGCATCAGATTTTTTATTACACCCAGACACTATTGTCTCGACTGTTGATTAGTTGTCCTATGGCCATTGTCTGTGATGAACATTACTCCTAGGAAGCATACAAAAATTTTAACGCTGCACAAGCACACTGGCAAGCCTTACAGAGAGATCATGGACATTATAATAACTAGCAACAGAAAACACCCTCCGGGCGTCGTAAAAGTTAATTTTTAAAAGACATTGCCTGAGAGGGTGGGAGTTAAAAATTCAATGTCAGAGGGTTTGTATCATAAATAAGACAAATCCTCATATTTATTAAAGGAGTAAAAAAAAAATAAAACAATTTGAAATGAAAACTGAGCCCTGTCCATCTCAAATAAAATGTTGCGTGCATGTAATAATCAAACAATTATTTTGAATATTTTCCACATCACTTTTACACAAAATCGTAGGTATTTATTTATTAGTAAACTTTTTAGTTAACTTCTTGTTACTGAAAAAAAAAAAGGACGAGAGTAAAAAAAAAACAATTTAAAAAATTGCTTACTCAAATTTTGGGTGTATATAGCATAAGAATATTGTGACGTAAGCTGTGACATAAAGCTATGACGTAGTTGTTTTTGTTACAGACAGAAATACAATCTCCATCATTAATAGATAACGGAATTATTTGTTTTGTTTCAATTAATTTGCACAAAGGTGTACAATAGACTGCTTACCAGTCTGTGTTTATTTGGTTCTAATTCATAGATAATTTAACGCCTCATTTGAAATCTTTTTGGACATATTTTTTGTTATGCAGAATTTTATTTGTAATGATGAAAACTAGCAAGACCTGTGGATATACCACAGTATGATAATTTAATTATTACAACATTTGATATGTTTACTTAAGAGCTATTGCAAAATAGTTCAATATGTAAAAAGTATGATAATCTTGGTTTAACTCTCTCTTACTCTTTTTTTATTTTTTTCCTTCTTTTCATTATGTTCGATTGAAACAGATTACTATTATCACTTCCGTGTGCTCACCCATACTGTCTATCCTTCCCCTACTCTCTCTCTCTCTCTTTCTTTCTTTCTTTCTTTTTTTCTTTCTTATATTTTTCTGTGTATCATATCCTTTTTCTTCCTTATAATAAAAACGGAATGGTCCATTATTTAGCTGAGGTGACAACACTCATAAGAATTTGGCAGATAAGCAACACAAGTCAATCAAGATTTATATTTTTGCATTTCATCTTGGATGATTTGGATGGTCTCATTTTAACCAGATAGTGTTGCAAGATGATAACAGTTGTGCAATTAAGGAACACTAGTATTAATATATGATGAAAATGATAATTCTTAAAGTCATTTCAGTTGATGTTTACAGCCATCTTACTTCCCCTGGCAAAAATGATCACGTGACCACAACAGTGTCAAATATAAGCCCAGTGAATGCAGTGTGATGAAAATAAAGATATGATATTACTCTCCCTCGTAGTTTGTAAGTTAAAAAGTATAGTTTACACCATTCATTTTAACCTTAAGCACAGCCCTATTGGCTGGGGTTGTAGAATATGCTGACTACACCTCTGCAGTGGGTTAAGATCTCCTCCCCCTCCAATGGGGCCACCTGTTTGCCATGGGTGGCAACTTGTGATGCTTAAAGACAGAATCTCACTGGCTGAGCAGTCAATGACATGCAATACTCCACTTTGGACTTAGGCTAGATGAGCAATTAGAGAGGCCTTCTCCGATCATTCGGCTGGTCACATCAAGCCCTAGCACCTATATGATTGTCCCGATCCCATTGCTCTTATGGTAAACCTCCACCCCTTTTATCCTATTTGCTAGAAGGCAGTTAAACTGCATCTGGTGGTAAGGTTTCAATTCTGGAGCTCCATTACTTCCTGGTCCACTCTGACCTGGAGTGGTAGTACCTGTTAGGGTCCCATCTATAAGTTAATTAGATCAAAATGAATTTTTAAAAATGTGTAAAAAAAAAAGTGGAATACCCAACAAGAATGAATAAAACAAAACATCTTCAGCATAAAAGAACCTAAGGGTTGATATACCGTAAAATCCAACCAACCAACCAACCAACCTCAAACACATCATTACCATTAACTGCTATGTATTAAAAAAAATACAATTATTGCCAAAACTGCACTATTTAAACCAGGAGTCACCAAACTACGGCCTGTGGGCTGGATCTGCCTGCAAACGCATTTTATCTGGCCTGCTGATGGTACTTGAATTTGTTTGTTAAACCGTACAGAACATCAGATGTTCTCATACCATTTAAATTTAAATATCATGTTAAGGTTACTAAATCTTCATGGACTTGATTACTGTATGTAAGTTACAAAATCTTGTGCGTGTTAGCATTTTACTTGTTACTTACGCGATCCTGAATTTTCAGTTATTACGACTGCTTGAAAAACACAGGTAATTTTCAAAGAGCTACTGTAAAGCAATGAATAGGTCACTGATCCATGAATATAACATGAAAAGATAAATTTTGTTTTACGTCTTTTTCTTAGAGCTTTCGTACTGGCTAGTAAGTATTGAACACAATAATAGTGTGGCATGCGCTCGTTATTTTTTTTCAATTATCCAGCCCACCGTGAAAAAAAGTTTGGTGATCCCTGATTTAAGCTATTACTTTAGTGTAAATTATAATGTATTAATTTAAAAGCAATTACAATGCAAGTAAAAAATAAAAACAAAAAGATGTTATTTTCTGTCTTATCGATTTCAAAGTAAAACTTTATCTTCAGAGATGATTTTTGGAAATGGACGCGTATTTTTTTTTTTTTTTTTTGGTCGTTATTTTTTTTATGTTATCAACACGCGTCTCGTGGTGTTCTTTTTGCGCGTGACGTTTAAAAAAAAAAGAACACCACGAGACGCGTGTTGATAACTTAAAAAAAAAAAAAATAACGACCAAAAAAAAAACAAAAAACGCATCCATTTCCAAAAATCGTCTCTGAAGATAAAGTTTTACTTTGAAATCGATAAGACAGAAAATAACATCTTTTTGTTTTTATTTTTTACTTGCATTGTAATTGCTTTCAAATTAATACATTATAACATACTTAACAATGCTTCAAGCAAATTACCAATTACTTTTAGTGTAAATGTTTTTTACGATATTACATCTCACCGAAACTTTTATATTTTCCTATTTTTCAGAGTTTTTGCAAAGATTAAAAGCCGTTGTGCTCATATGAAGAGTCATCGTATTGCCGAGACAGAACGGAAAGTGGCCAAATTTCATGCAGTTTCAGAGGGTTGAACAAGTTTTAGAAGAAACAAATGGACAAACATACAAATGATTGGGTGCATTCTTCGTTGACAAGGAAAAAGCTAGGGGGGGGTGTCTTTGCGTGTGCACCTCCCTACTTTTTGTAAAGTCTGATTTCTGATGTACCACAGCTTTTACCGGAGATAGAGAAACCTAGCTCTATCTTTTTATCGAACTTGGTTAACAATTACAAGTTGTCAATTAGATCACTGGTCTATTGTTCTCTTCTTCATAGATATTTTTATTACCATGTTTTGATCATTGTGACTTTTTATTCAATCATCGTTGGGTTTAATATGACCAAAAATCATCACAAATCTATTGGGTGGAAATTTAGTTATTTGAAGTCTCTTCTGAAGATTATTATTATTTATATATTAATATCTTAGTATATACATACCAATAAGTGCAAGGTGTGCATTATGGGAGAATTATATATATATATAAAAATATAAGACAAATGAAAGAGAAGAAAGAAAGGCTTAATTTTGACTTTCTCTACACAATACTCTACTTCTCTGTCAGATTTTACTCCTGGCACCTGTCACTACAAGAAATGTTCTTGTAACATCTTGACCCAAATTGAAATATTTCTTCTTTTTTTTTTCTTTCAGGTTAATGCATAGCATTTCCTCTATATGTTTTTATCAAATTTTTTATGAAAAGAATCAGAACAACATCGTATTTTGACTAAAAAAAATTGTCAGTTTAAATGAAAAAAGAATTACCTTAATTTTTATCTTTAATTCTTGGTGGTTGTTTCTAAGTAAACTCTGGAATTTTGACGGGTTCAGCTAGTTATTATTATTATTATTATTATTATTATTATGCTCCTTACGTGTTTTTCATGCCAGCTCTAACTGGTGGTTTTTCACTGAATTCTGAGTGACTGCAAGTCTCCTCAGACCTCAATGTCTCTTCTAAGTATTCTAGCCAATTTCAACAGTGCTGTGGTCTAGACGGTTTCAACCTTTCCCTTAATTTCCAGTTCCCCTAGTCTCACATGCAGACTCTTTGGGATTGTTCCAGGGTATTATTATTATTATTATTATTATTATTATTATTATTATTATTATTATTCATACAACATTAATGATAATAATTGATTTTAGTTAATTTTTGTTTTTGTTAAGCTTCTTTGTTAAATATTGGTTTTTGAATCAAGCTTATTGTTAATTATTTCATATACAATTTCCTAATGTTTAAATTCAACAAATCTTAGAAGGTAATTGTTAATTGGAAGCTGTATCAAATTCTAATTTGAATTTTATTGATTAAGTGTCACTGTTCATATCTTTCTGTTAATTAAATGATAAAAAAAAAAACATTTTATTGGGTACATTTTCAAGATGATGTATCAAAGTTTTCCTTTGCTTTTTGAAGAACTTCTTCCTCCTCAGGGATTTTCATTAGTGTTAACATTCAAACATGTTATTATTTCAGTAGGTTACATATTCATATTCACTCGTTATGAAATGCCGATCTTTTCATAAACTCTATTCAAATCGTTGCATCATCTAAAAATATATGCGTACTGACAATAGATTATTTGTAGTTGATATATGGATTTGAAATACATGCAAAATGCAAATATTGATTTATAGATATGAATTACCAGCAGTTGTTGCAGTAATGTTTAACATAGTCAAATCCTCTCAATCTCTGTCATATGCAAATCTTTCAATTGGGTCCATTACTTTTCTTAAGAACTTTACTCAAATTTCAGCTTTGGCATTGTGGAATCTATTTATCTTCATTTGGACCAAAACAAAGCACTAACATATCACATCTTGTGATTGGCACCTGTGCATATACTGAAGCTTGGATCTGTAATGTGTGTGTGTCTATATATATATATATATATATATATATATATATATATATATAATCTCATGGTCTGCAGTTTTCTAAAAAGTAAACCTTTTTAGCTGTTACTTAATATTCCTGCAAATATTGATTTATAGATATGAATTACCAGCAGTTGTTGCAGTAATGTTTAACATAGTCAAATCCTCTCAATCTCTGTCATATGCAAATCTTTCAATTGGGTCCATTACTTTTCTTTTTCATTTTCTTTTTTTTTTTTTATATAAACTTTTGAATAAATTTAGTCAGATTGTCTTCTAACTTTATCCATAAACTAATTTAAAGATATAAAGCTAATACTTGTAGGTGGTCAATATTCATAAAAAAAAAAAAAATGAAAAAAAAGAAAAGTGAGTTAAAAAAAAAACCACGGTAGTTGACCATACTGAGTATGATGTAAACAAACATTGAAATATTAACAAATCCTCACTTGTTTGTTAATCAAATATTGACTGCCTACAATTTTCAAAATTATCTTTTATTCTTTAGGGGTTTTGACAGTTGTCTTTAAAATATTTTGATACTCGAAGAGACACGAGATTTTTATCATGTCACCTAAAAATTATTGTAAATCGTATTGATCGAAACAGGGCTGTGAAAATATCAAAGGTGAGAACAGCACTTTGTGAATGTCAGTGAATGATTGGAGTTTTTACTTGTAAATGACTGATCCCTCTTCCTGCAATTTTGCAGAATGACTTAAGAACTTTACTCAAATTTCAGCTTTGGCATTGTGGAATCTATTTATCTTCATTTGGACCAAAACAAAGCACTAACATATTATCACTTCTTGTGATTGGCACCTGTGCATATACTGAAGCTTGGATCTGTAATGTGTGTGTGTCTATATATATATATATATATATTATATATATATATATATATAATCTCATGGTCTGCGGTTTTCTAAAAAGTAAACCTTTTAGTTGTTACTTAATATTCCTGCTGATTTTGAATGTTGCATGTGAATTTTCGAATCTTGTGATTTGAAGAAGAAAAAAAAAAAAAAAATTAAGCAGAAACGTGAGGAATTTGATCCAGTCAGACTTCTCCCAAGATGCGGAAGATGTGTTGTTTTTTTTTTTTAATTACTTAAAGTACAAATATATATATATATATATATATATATATATATATATTCTTTTTTCTTTTCTTTTAACCTGTTTTGCTGATGATGAAGAAGAAAAAAAATTGTATACTAGTTTAATGACATTATTGCAAGGGGAAACAATCCCTGGATGCAAAACATAATTACTTCCCCTATATTATTAAGTATGTTGATTTGTTTTCATTTGTGAGTGATGTGTACATATATATTTGTGTAAGAGGGGAAGGAAACTTTGTCCCCGGGGCAATTACACATGAGACTGTATTCAAAGAATTTCTCATTTGCTGTTTTGAAGATCATTTTTATCATGAATGGAGGACGTTACAAAAACAGTTTGAAAAAAGAAAAAAAAAATTTTTTGCCTGGGTTAGAAATGAGAATGATGTAGTCATCTAAAAAAGAAAAAGAAAAAGAAAAATGTTTATTTTTTCCTGTATTGACCTACATTGTTGATATCTTGAGAAAAAAAGGGCCAGGATGTGTGAAAAATGTGATGCTTTTTTTTCTTTTTCTTTCTTATCAGATATAAAATGGGTAGAAAAAAAAATGAGGCGGGACTGATTGATTTAAAAAAAAAAAAAAAATATATGGAAATTGTTTGATCTATATTGAGGCTGATATTTTTTTTTTTTTTTTTTTTTTTTTTTTGGCCAAAACATGACATACATTCATGTTAGTGTTCATTTTGAAAACAGACGTTTCTACTTTCTCCATGCGTACACTTTTTATGGAGTGTTAGGATTGTTGCTGACATTGTTTATATCTTGATTGTTTGAGTTTTTTGTTGTTTTTTTTTATTTTGTTGTTGTTTTTTTTTTGTAATATACATCAGGGGCAAAATTAGAAAATTTTTATTATGTTGTTTGTTTTTACTTTGCTAACATCCAAAATGGAAATGATGTGGTTTGTTTTGGACAAATGGATTCTAGGTAATCTCATTGTGTGGTAAATCCATTGCATGGTAAATCTATTACCAGTAAACTCATTACATCAAATTAATTGTTTCTATGCTATAGGGTTTCCCTAACTAACTCTTTAGCTGTTTTTATTAAATTCTTAAAAACCATGAGTAAATTCTGGATTTAGACAGGAGTAGTTCACTAATGATCAATTCACCATACAATAAATTTACTGGATTTTGTAAAGATTTTGTCTATCATTTAATAACCATAATTAACTCTTTGCCTACCCCTCCCCCTCAACGACTGTATCAAATTTTCTTGGTATTTTTTACCTGTATGATGGGATATTTCAAAGTTCCCTATCTATTCACCTCAGAACTCATTCTATTCAAATAAAGTCCTATCATTATTGCAATCTGAATCCTTCTGCTCAATTATAACGAACTAACCATCAGTTTTTTGTACTTTGCTTGCGTGTGGTATCACAGTGATGGGAGAGCCACTGTGATCGGTTTAAAGTAGGCACAGAGTTAAATTCTGGATTTAGCCATGAGTTATTTACTGATGATGAATTTGCCATACAATAAGTATACTGACAATGAATTTATTGGGCATTTTGAAGATGTTGTCTCTATCATTTCCCTTTGTTGGCTCTGGAGCCGATGATGGCTCTTATGGTGTTGGTGTTAGCATGGCAACTTGGTTGATTTGTGCTTGACTTATAGAAGGGTTCTCTTGACTTTGGGCAAAAAAACCCCTTTCTTATCTTCTATTCACTGTGATTTGTGTATTGGTAAAATACCTGTAAATGTGTTAAACAGATAACATTCTGCTGTACTTTTTCTCTTTTTTTTTCTTCTTTCTTTTCTTTAAAAAAAAAAAAAAAATCATTATTATAAACTGGTGTTTCTTTCCTACATCCAAGCATTTTCCCAAATATTGTATTTTTCATTGTATAAGATGCACCTATATTTTCAGAACCAGTTTTAGAAATATAAAAAACAAACCCCCGGAAGATTTTAAGGGTGAAAAGAATGCACAAACACTTTGATGTTCATGTACAAAAGATGAACCTCTAAGACACGAGAAATTTGAAACCTTTTTATTGGGGGGTGGGGTGGAGGCAGGCAGTACGTCTTATACATTGGAAAATGAAATATGTATATAAAGAAGCATAAATATGAACAAGTATTCATAAATACTCATTTATGCATTCTTTTACATGTATATGCACAGAAGCTCATGCATATGTACACACTCATTCTTAAAATGTAGTAAAAACATACACTTACGCATATATATATATATATATATATGTGTGTGTGTGACAAATATACATTTTCATTATCAACTCTTGAAGCACATAATATTCTTTCATGATCTTTATAACATGAGAAAGTTTGCAAAGGATTAAAACTAAGAGCGGCTCTGCAAAGCTAAGTGAGTCTCTCTCTCTCTCTCATGCCAAATGATAACGAGTCTGTTGCAAATTTATAAAAAAACAAATATTGAAACACATTACCTAATAAGTGACATGGCTCTTGTAATTAGAATGTAACTTCTCTCTAAATGGATTAACTCCCACCTTCCCCCCAACCACCCATGAGACTCTAGGCAAGTCTTTCACTCCCACTACCGTAAAAAAAAAACCATTGCAATAAATTTGTGAACTCTCTCTTATGACCGAGAGAGACCGTAGGCTGCTTATGTAAAATGGGGAAGGATCAGCCAACTACTTGCACACGTTGCAAAAAAAAAGAGCTCTATGTGTATTTTCTGTGGCAGATATATATTCACATCACACCTGAAATCATGTAATGTGCATCGGATACGCTCCCCGACCCCCGAATACCTACCTGTGCACAAACATTTAAATAAGGGTAGGTGTTTGAAGGCGGTGACTGAGGCAGGTCAAGAATCCGCATACTCCGGGAAAGATTAACGAAAATTTACACAGACAAAAGCCCAGATACAGTATTTTGTATAGAATTCGGAAATAACTGTTGGAAATCAGTTTTTTTTTTTTTCATTACTACCACCATCATCATCATCATCATCATCATCACTTCCACCACCGCTACTACTATTACTACTACTACTACTAATAATAATATTGATTATAACAATATGGTCCTTATCAGTTTTTAATGCCTTGTTTTCTTTGTTTTTATTTATTTATCTATTTTTAATTCTTAAATTTTTCCCAAGATATTTTTAAATGGTGCTAAAAAATTTAGAAAAGAATCATTGGGTTTTAGGGAGAGAATCTGAAATGGCTTTCAAGTTGTGTCCTGTCCTGTATTGTTTATTCACTGATATAAGCCATTTAAGAGAAGATAAAAACCAGTTGTGTTTTACAGTCTTGACCAATGGTGATGGGAAGGCAGAGGTTTTTTAATTGCTGTGGGTGCATCTGGTTTTGCCTCACACGGTAGGCAGTTGAATGCATACTCTGAATTGTACACTAGCCTCATGCAGACATGATCTTAGACCCGCACATTCACACGTGACTGTAAATATGTATTTATGTATTCACCCAAACCCTCTGCATGAGCAGGATGTGACACAAGGTCAATTTTTTTAAAGCATAGTTTGATAGGTTTGAATTCAGAGTTTTCCTTCTAGACGTTGCCATGCCAAGGTTATAGAGTCCAGTCTGCTCTACTATATACCTATAGCTGAAGGTGAATAGTTGGGTTCATACCTTTCCCAAGGGTACTAGTACTATATGAAATGCAAACGGTCTTGTCCAGGAGTTCATTTGGCTTGCCATATCCATTTCCTACAATGAAAACCATTACACTAGAAATGCCTCTGTAAATATGTATTTAGGATATATATGTATTGGGGTCATATATATCATATGGCTAAACTTGCAATATTATATATATATAGATAGATAGATAAGGGTATGAAAACACACAATACTGTTAAAATCAAAATATTTTATATCATTTTCATAGCTAATATTGAACAATATTTCGATTTGTAAAAAATGCTTTTTGGAACAACAATGCTTCCAGTTTGAATTAAAATTATTTTCTGCTTCTCTCTCGATGAGTCCTGATTAAAAACAAGCTCTGATGATGATTTTTTATAAATCGAAATATTGTTCAATATTAGCTATGAAAATGATAATAAAATAATTTCATTTTAACAGCATTGTGTGTTTTCATACCCTTTTATCTATACATATACCGTCGGATTCATTTCCTTACTCTTAATTCATATATATATATATATATATTGCTTTGAGGGATAAGTTAAGTTTATTTTTGGTATAATTCTATTTCTTTCAGGAAGGAAAAAAGGTCATCTATATTGACATTTTGAAATATATCTCTCGTGTTGATTGTATAATAAAAACGATGTCTAATAACACCAAAATAACCACATTCTATTAGCATGTGTTTAACAGTATAGGGTGTTTGACATGTTATGCATTCTGGCTGATTTTCTCGTTTAAGTAAAAAGGAGTTTGTTAGTCTTGTGTGACTGATGATGAAATGTTGATCAGAAATAAAGTTTTGAGTTAGAATTCAATGTTGGCAAAAATCAGATGACAGGTAGGAATCAAGGTGCTGAAATATTGTACTTGCACCTGTATGAATTTAAAATTTGTATGCACATACAAAATCCTCTGCTTGCAAATCTGGTTGGTTTCAGGAGGCGACCTGACTCCCCCCCCCCCCCAAAAAAAAAAACCCCCAAAAAACATTGGCAATGTTAATGCATTTCATGTAAATTAATTTTGTACTTACAGGAAATTTGGGTCCTCTCCTGTGGTGATGTGCTGATATATTAGTTACTAAAATATCAGTGTTGTACTATTATATTATTTAGTGTAATGGTAGCAAGCTAGTATTGCAGCTCAATTACTACTAAGTAACAAGTTCAATCCTCACTAAGTGGACCATACTCCTGGACTCGTGCTAAACTAAGCTAAGCTTAATAGATAACAACTTACAATTGGGGTGCCTTGTTGTGGTGTAATGGTTTGCAAGCTAGTCTCACAGATCAATTACTATTGATTAGTGAGTGCGATCTTCACTATGTGCCCATTACTCGTGCCAATTCGAGACTCAATTTTTATGTCTGGGTCTCAGGATACTGATTGCAAGGACTGGACCTATTTTTGGCCTTGCTCATGTGTACAACCATGGAGTTCTGTTGTTAAACCGACCTTGTGTCAGATGTTACAGTTGTGGGAATGTAGTTGAATACAATGTTAAATCATTAAAATGGTATGTGTAAATGACAGAGTGTATGTGTATATATATATATATATATATATATATAAAGGTGTGTCATAAAATTGCTGAGTTTGAAGCTATATTTACCTAAATAGAAATGAACGATGAATGGAACGTTAATTTTTTTCAGAATACAAAGTATGTCTAAAAGTACAAAAAATCTCAATACTTTTTGACACACCTAGTATATATATATATATATATATATATATATATATATATATATATAATACATTGTGTGGAGGTTTGGTTGGTGTAATGGTTATTAGTGCAGTAAATGTGCAGTAAAGAGACACTTTTCTGCCCTCTGTCTTTGGAAGCAAAAATGGTAACAAAAAGAATTTTCTTTTTTTTTTTTTTTTTTTTTTTACATGGAATTGTTCTTGGATTATTTCAGTGATGTTAATTCATTCTATATTGAATTTAGATAAAAACAAAAAAAAAAACTTGACCTCGGTGCCCCTACATCTGTAATCATGCATATGCATACTGGAATTCCTTCAGCCTTGACACGTGTTTGATCTGTAAATAATTAAAAAAAAAATGTTCATTATGATCCACACGTTCATTCCTTGAATTTTGAATGGATCCATGGGTTAAAGGTGAAATTCATTATAGCAAAGGGGAAGTCACCATGGCTTAATGGCTAACCTGCTGGACTGTGACATTCTAACAAGCGAGTTCAAACTTCAGTCTTGGTATTATGCTCATTTGTGGACGAATAATCTTTGGCAACATATAAATCCACCCCCCCTCCTCATCGGCCCAGTTATGGGTTAGATAGTACCACTACTGTTCTTCTACAAGGATGGCTTTGGCATTAAATAAATAATAAGGATGATATGCTATTAAACAAACAAACCAATCATTATATCAATAGTTTACAGTATATTAATTATTTCATTTCTTAAATTTTTTTATCTAATTATTTCCTTTTGTTTTTATAATCTTGTTTGTAGATTTAAATGTTTTAAGCCCCCCCCCAAAAAAAAACAGTGCATGTATCTTACCACTTTCATACTGAGAAATCACTTCCCAAGTAGACTTCCTTTAAGCACCAATTTATATGTTTCTTAAATACTCGATGATGCAATTGAATAATGGCGGTAGATGTTTGCACTGTCATTGTTTAAAGGCCTTACCAATTTTAAGTCGATGTAAACTTTTAGGAATTACTTCTTATACCAATATAAACGATTTCGCGAGTCGGACCTTACCATATTCATCTCACTTCATTCAATCATTCATACATTTAAAAAAGAAAAAAAAAAAATTTCTTTTTTCATTGTCATATTTTAAAATTCTACACTTTTGACTTAAAAAATGCTCAAGGCTATATATGAAGGTAAATTTCCATTTGTCAAAAAAAAAAAAAAAAATCATATAGACTGTTTTTTTGTATTTTACAGTCTAATGTGTATGTACGGTTAGTAAATTAAATCTGATGTGGTACAACGGGGTTAAATCATGTCATATGAAAAATGGACAGTTTTGGTGTAAAATTAAAAAAAAACATCATTTGTTATCTTTCAGTGTCAAATTTGCGATTATCTGCATTTGGGGTGTATTTAAAAAAAAAAAGAAAAAAAAGGATCCCTATTATTTCAACATCAGTTCTCAGGTATTCTTCAGGTGAATTTGTTTTTTATCCAGTGTTTTAGCTCAGTTGGTAGAGCATTCACCTGGGAACACGAGGTGCTGGGTTCGATACTGGCCCTTACCAACTCAGCGCGGTAGTATGGTGCTCTGCCTCAGACACAAAAAACAATCTCTATGACCTAAGTGCTAGTGAAAGGGGATAGACTTCCTCACTCTCCGGCTGATACTGACAATAGGCCACTCCACCAATTTACTTTTAAGTTTCAAGTTAAAAGCAAAAAAAGAACATAGTATAGTTATGTACTAGTCTTTGCTTGGTATGTATTTACCCAACCCCTTCCACTCAAGCAGGATGTGAGACAAGGTCAATTTTTAAACCGTGCTTAACAGGTTTGAATTCAGTTGTCCTTCTCCTAGACTGGTTACCATACCAAGGTTAAAGATATCAGCATTCCTTACTATTTACCCATAATTGGGTGGAGAATATTTGAATTATACCTTTCCCAAGGGGTTTAGTGCATTAAATGAAATACAACCAGCCTTATCCAGGATTTGAACTTGCATCCATTATCTTGTTTGGTCTTACAGCATCTTCTGCTACTAAGTGATCACTCATCTAGATATTGAGCAGTCTCCCCACAGCTTTGGGGGATCTGGCAGGAATCAGTGGCTTCAGTGTAACTTGACCATCAATAAAAGTTGGTAAAAAGAAGGAAATAATTTGTTGAATTAGGTTGAAAGAAAAAGAATGAATGTATTAAAGTTGGGGGAAGTCCCTATGGCATAGTGGCTAACCTGCTGGACTGCAACATCAGAGTAAGCGAGTCCAAAAACCAGTCGTGCTATTACATTCACTTTCAGGCTAATACCCGTTGGAAAGGTATGAACCCTCTTATCCCCCTAGCTATGAGTTAGATAAATTCCATTACTGTTCTGGAAAGGATGGCTTTGGCATTAAATAACCCACAAAAGTTGATATGCCAGTAAACAAAGAAAGCAAAACTGTAGTTATTTACTAAGCTTTGTTTAATTTGGCACACTGGTCTCGGGTTGCTTAAAGTACCAGCTATTACTAAGGGGTTACCCATCCAAGTTCTCTGTTATCTGATCATTGTTTAACTTGATTGTTATGGTGGGAACCAGTGATTTCAATATGTCTTGATCAAAAGCAAAGATCAACCAGCTGGTCATGTCAAGCCCTATCATCTATATGATTGTCCCAACCCTATTGTCCTTATAGCACACACCCAACCCTTTTTTCATATATGCGCTGAGGGTCCTAGTGATGTTAAACTGCATCTAATGGTGAAGTTCCAGTTCTGGAACTTTGGGGAGTGTGGAGTACCCTTTCATCACCATTACACCAAGGTTCACCCTGACCTGGAGTGGTAGTACCTGTTAGAGTCCTATCTAGTTAGATAGAAAAAAATGAGTTTTAAAAAATATGTTTAAAAAAAAAAAATTTCAATACCCATCAAGAATGAATAAAATAAAAACACCTCAGTATAAAATAACCCAACAAGGGTTGACATGCCGTAAAATCAAACCAGCCAACCAACCAAAACAAAGTTGGTAAAAACAAAGAAAGAAAGATTGTAGTAAAGGTAGCAGGTAGATAGTTTCCTAGTACTACTTGGACTCCTTTTTTTTTTTACAAAAAAAAAAAAAGAAAAAAAAAAGGCACCAAACTGACGTAGTGCACAGACTATCAACAGAATTTGACCATTTTCAAAGTCTGTATCAGTCAATGATTAAATTTAAAAAAAAAATCAAGTTCACCTGAAGAAGGCTGAAGAATGAAGCTGTCAAAACCTGAATCTGACTAGACCTACTTTGTCACTTTAACTTGTTCACTGTACACAGTTTTAATAAAGTATGTGTGTATATGCGAAACAAATATTGCTTTAAAACAATCACCAATTCATTGCTTATAGTTCATGTTAAAAAAGGCATGTTAAAGGTAACCAACATTGTACATTTTTCTGATGCAGGTATCATTGGGGAACATAAAGGTTTTTGTAAATGGGCTATTCAGTTAAATTTAACTTTATTGTGAATTGTTCTCACATATTCTGTATGAGGAAATGATAGTCAACCAACTATCGTTCTTCTATGATACAGTAGCCCCCCAAAAAAGGGGTTGGACACTTTAACAAATTGAAATCTGTGAAAATTAAACTAATCAAAAATATAATAGACAATATTCGGTTATTTCCTATAACTCCAACATAAAAAAGGGGAACCACTCTGATTGACTGATAAATTATTTATTTATTTATTGATCTACTAGGAAAAAAGAAGACTGGTTTAGGGTTAGTTTAATGGGAAAATAAATAAATGATTCATCAGTCAATCAGAGTGGTTCTCCTTTTTATCTTGGAGTTATAGGAAATAACCCAATATTCTATAGAATGCCTAGTTATTTTTCTCCCCCCCCCTTTTTTTGTTAATTCTCATTGTATATTTCTTTTTTTTTTGTTCTTCCTTTTTCTTTGTTTCTTCATACTTTTTTCTTTCCATATTCCCATTAAATATTTTCTTTCTTCTTTGCTTACATTTTTTTCTATATTTCTGTCTTTTTTCTTTCTCTGTTTCTTTCTTCTTCTACTACTATATGTATATAAAAAAAAGTTGGGCTACCCTTATTATGCTTTTAACCTGGACTATTTACTTTGTTAACCAGACACTTATTAATTCTTTTTTTTTTTTTTTTTTCTTTTAAAGGAGGAAAAAAAGAAGCAACATGAAATTATTACATGTTCTATCTTTTCAATTGGTATTCATATTCATATTATTAAACTTGTTTGGGAGATTTTTTTTCTTCTTTTCTTCTCACTGGCAAATGGAGATCAACCTTATCGAGCCAATATTGCAGGATGTGGGGCAAAATTCAGTATTTATCATGTATGATATGATTCTTTCTAAAATAACAGCTGTGTTGTGTTTTTTTTTTAAAAACATCCTTTTTAGATACTTGATTTATTTGTCATTTTAAGCTTATTGTATTATTTACTATTTATTTTATGATCATTTCAGTTACATGTGTCTCTGTGTAGGTATTAACCCAACCGATTTCCCACAGGTAGGACATGACCTTTGTCCCATAACAGTTATTGATTATACATATAGATTTCATACAGTACTTGTCACAAACATTATGGAACAGGTGTAGTACTATTTATAAGAAACATGAATACAAAAAAAACAAACTTATAAAATCCAAAGAAAGTAGATATTTTACTTATTATTTACTTATCCGAGATCACTCTGTGAGGCTTGCCGGTGTGTTTGTGCAGCATTACAATTTTCATCGTCCTCCTTGAAGTAACATCCATTGCAGACAATAGTTGTGGGACAACTAATTAAGAGTCAAGACTAATGTCTCGGCATGATAAAAAAAATCTGATGCAATCATGGATAATGCAATATTTATCAAGACAAAACAAATTTCATCCCCTAGCACCTATATGATTTTCCCAACCCTATTGCCCTTATGGCAAGCCACAACCCCTTTTTATCATATGGGTGCTAGAAGGCGATGGCTGCGGGTCTACATGTCCTGGGAATGACGTTAAACTCTATCTGATGGTGAGGTTCCAGTTTTGGACGTTTGGGGAATGTGGAGCACCCCTTCATCACCATTGCTCCCTGGTCCACTCTGACCCGGAGTGATAGTACCTGTTAGGGTCCCATCTATGGGTTAAATAGAAAAATGTATTTATAAAAAAATTGTATTATCCATTAAGAATTGATTTATTTCAAAACTTTATCGGCATTAAATGACCCACTGAGGTTGATATGCCGTAAAACAAAACGAAACAAACCAAAACAAATTTCATCATATAGCCCGAAAATAGATTCATATTATTGCACACCACTGCAAATGACCTAATCTGAGAAAAAAAATAGAAATCGATTACACCCTGTCACTCCAGTGGGTCTAAAACTGAATGTATGTTGAAAGAAAGGAAACTAAAGTGGTTGGTTCAATTAATTTGCACAAAGGTGTATATAGCCAAATTAATGCTAAGGGGAAGTAACTGCTTATGATTTACCCTCATGAGAGAATCAAAGCATTTTCTGTTAGATTAATTGTTCAGCTACAATCTGTTCAAATCCAATTTGAGCTAACTTTGTTTTCGTTCAAACAAAAAAACAAAAAAAAATGTAGTTAAGGATTTTACAGGAGATCAATTAACTCTTAACATCCTATACCACCTCATTCCACCCGGGCTGGAAATCACATTTGTTTTCCTAATGCACCCCAAATGATAGCCTGTATAAATGTAATATCAAACATACTTAGAAGTCTTTGATTTAAGGGAAATAACAGGTAACTTTAAATGAAAAGGCCATTTTTAGCCATTTTTTTATAAATCCTTATAATAATGAGGCTCTGGACTTAGAAAATTCTCAACAGGATTTTAAGAGTTTTAAATATGTGCCCTCTGCTGGGCGTAAGTATCTAAGTTTTAGTGTAATGAAATATATTAAATTAAAAAGACTAACAAAATTAAATAAGAATGCTTATAAAAAGATTACATATTTTAATTGGTTTCCATATAAAATCATTCATAAGATTTATTTTAATACATTAGAGAATAAAACAATATTAGAGATCAATAACACCAAGTAATTATTTATTAAATTTTTTTGTTAAAACCATTGTGCAAATTAACCACACCATACATTATGTAAACCTTTATTTTTTTTGTGATGTATAAGACACATTGCAACATTTTAAATGCACTAATAACATGGGCTGTTTTGAGGCAAATCTAACTCAGATTTTCATAGAGTTAATAAATGAGATTCATTCTATGTATTAATGATTTTGATTATAAATGAAATACTCATTGATAAACTTAGGCAATTCCTGAAGATATTGTGATATAAGCAGTGACATAGTTTCGGTTACAGACAGACACTAAATCTCCATTATAATAAGATTTATGATCATAATCAGATCTCATCTGAAATCACAATATTACAGGCATGAAAATAAAAAAAACTCAAAAGTAATATTTACATAAAAAATTGTCTGACTACAAAGGTGTTCACTGGAATGTGGTGTGTGTGTGTGTGTGTTAGAACAAGATCCCTATTAGATTGGATTACAGAGTAGTAATAACTGTTAGGGTTCCATCTATGGGTTAAATAGATAAAAAAAATGTTTAAAAAAAAAAGAAAGAATAATAATAATAATATAATAGTAAAAAAAAAAAAATCTTTGGCATAAAATAACCCAAGATTTGACATGCCATAAAATCCGACCAACCAATCAACCCTATTGGATTGACATGTCATTTTGCATACGTCTTGATCAGGCCTGGATGGTGAGGCATCATCCACCATGTTGGACTAGTCTATACTACTATACTCTAGAATGCATATGCTAGTACTCAAGTTACAGATCATTTACTATTGAATAGTGAGTTCTATCCTTGTTGGATGCTGCATTTTTGCAATCTTGTGTCACATCCTACCCATGGCAAATGGTTTGGGTAAAAACCTATTTGTACCCAAGTCAGAATTGGTATCGTCTTTCAAGGTGTTACCATTTTATTTTTTTGTCTATGTATTTACCCAACCCCTCCACAACTAAGTAGAGAATTTCCCTTGTCCTGACCAGTTGCTACCCCAAGGTTAAAGAGTCCAGTCTGCCCTACTATTTACCCATAGTAGGGTGGGGGAGAATGTTTGGATTCATACCTTTCATGAGGGTATTAGTGCTATGTGAAATGCAAAGAGTCTCACTCAAGATTTGAACTCGGATTGCCGAGTCTATTTCATATGATGTCAGTATGTTAGGTTATTCCAATACTCCACATCCTGTAATATATTGTAGATAGTTCAGTAAATTGCCCCCCCCCCAAAAAAAAAAGTTTTTCAAAACTAATTTTTACTGTTGGGCACCCTCTCCACTTCAATAAAAAAAAAAAACCCAAACAAAACCTAAACAAAACTTGTACATAAGACCTAATGCTTTGGACCTTGTTCTAGGTCTTGGTCTTTTTTTTTTTTTTTTTTTTTTTCTGAAATATAATTTTGTGGTTGACTGACTTATTTGCTGTGATATGGTAAATATACATGAACAAAGAGGGTGTTGCTTATTATTTGGCTTATGTAATCTGAAAAAGAAAAAAAAAAATTCATGTGATCTGAAAAAAAAAAAAAAAAAAAAAAATTTCATGCCCATTTTATTTGGGAAGACATAAAGCCAATATTTTTTGGACAGTCTAAAACTTAAAAGTTTTGTTTTCAACTTTTGATTGTGTCTGTTGTTTCTGTTTGAAGTTGCTTTGCACCTAACTGACACGTTTATTTTATTTATTTATTCATTTTTTGTTTTAATTATTCGTGAACTTAGCCATCAGCTGGCATTCATCCTTCACCTCTTACCTACCAATCCCAAGCAGTATCCCCCCCGCCCAATTGAAGAAGGTCGGAGAGGGCCCCTTCCAATCAATCGGCTGGTCATGTCAAGCCCTAGCACCTATATGATTGTCCTAACCCTATTTGCCCTTATGGCAAGCCCCAACCCTTTTTATCATATCTGTGCTAGAAGGTGGTGGCTGAGGGTCTTGGTATCTTGGGTATGACGTTAAACTTTATCTGATGGTGAGGTTCCAATTCTGGAGGTTTGGGGAATGTGGAGCACCTCTTTATCACCATTGCTCCCAGGTCTACTCTGACCAGGAGTGGTAGTACCTGTTTGGATCCTATCTCTGGGTTAAATAGAAAAAATGTGTTTAAAACAAATTGAGTACCTATCAAGAATGAATAAAACAAAGTCTTTGGCATAAAATGTCCGAATGGGTTGACATGCCGTAAAAACCAAAACCAATAACCAATCAACTGAAGAAGTTGAGAGTGCAGAAAAATATCTTTTAATTTGAGACGGATGTCTTTTTTTTGTCTCTCCACATCAGATTGTAAACCTCTAAAATTAGTAAAACAGTTCATATACCTATGTAGTAATACCTCATCTACAGAAAATGATGTTAATGTATCCATAGGAAAGGCATGGATATCTGATCTCAGTGATAAGATAAAGCAAAAATTCTTCCAAGTGTGTAGCTGTATCAGTGCTACTGTACAGCTGCACCACTTAATAAAGCACTTAAAGAAAAAGCTAGATGGTAGCAATGCAAGGATGCCGTGTGCTGTCTTGAACAAATTCTGGAAGCAGCACCCCACAATAAAGCAGCTGTACGGTCACTTACCTCTTATCACACAAACCATATGAGTAAGATGAAAAAGACATACTAGACACTGCTGGAGAAGCTAGGTTGAACTCATAAGTGACATTCTCCTGTGGACACCTACACCTGGACACACCAGTGTATACCAACTGGTAAAAACTTACATCAATCAGCTCTATGTGGACTCTGGATGTTGTGTGGAGGACCTGCCAGTAGTGATGACTGATAGGGACGGCTGGAGAGAGAGAGTCATGGATATTCACGCTGCCAGCATCACCTAATGATAATGATGATAAAGTTTACAAAATGAAGGTCAGAGCAGGAGTCCAACTATTTAGATTTATCATAGAACCATTTAAAGTGTTCTGGGTATTGACGTTAAACTGCATTTAATACTGAAGTTCCAATTTTGGAACTCTGGGGATTGTGGAGTACCCCTTCATCGCCATTACACTCAAGTCCACTCTAACCCAGATTGGTAATACCTTTTAGAGTCCTATCTATGGGTTAAATAGAAAAAACGAGTTTTAAAAAAATTGAGTTTAAAAAAATTGAGTTTAAAAGAAAATTTTGAATACCCATCAAGCATGAATAGAACAAAATGTCTTTGGCATAAAATAACCCAACAAGGGTTGACATGCTGTAAAATCCACCAAATCAATCAAACCATTTAAAAAATATCCTATCTAGCATAATTCTTTTTCTTGTGTGCAGTCATGTAATTTAGAGATAAGTAAATATTCTTTTTCACTTATTGGTGAAAAATCTGTAGCTGTCTTCCACAAAACTATAATATTATACATCATTTGAAATATTATGTTTCTAATGTTCTGGTGTGCAAAAGATGTAGAGCAGGGGTCACCAACCTATGGCCTGTAAACCACATGCAGTTCTTGGGGCCCATCCGTGCAGCCCTTTGTTTAATTTTCAAAATCATTCAGACTATTTGTCTGAAACGTGTATATAACAATATAGATGAAGACAATAGTCCAAATAATACAAATTATTATGCTTCATCTAAAAGATTCAGAGAAATAGTTTCAAAATTCTCTCTTTGTTGACTGTGAAGAAGTCCCATTACAACTGCAGATTGAACTCACTGATCTTCAGTGTTCAGAAGATTTGAAGCCCAAATTTCTTATGGGCCATATCCTCGATTTCTATAAGAACCACATGCTTCCATCTGGATAATACCCTAACTTTATCACCGATACCCAGTAAGTAGTGAGCACTACGTACTGCTTTTGTTGTCCAAAATGAAGCATATCAAGAGTATATTCAAAATTTTCTCTTTATTGACTGTGAAGAAGTCCCATTACAACTGCAGATTGAACTCGCTGATCTTCAGTGTTCAGAAGATTTGAAATCCAAGTATTTTATTAGTCATATCCTTGATTTCTATAAGAAACATGTGCTTCCATCTGGATGATTCTCCAATTGTATCACCTGCACCCAGCAAGTTGTGAGCATGTTTGGCACTACATACCGTTATGAACAGTTCTCCAAAATGAAGTATGCCAAGAGTAAGTATTTACTGACCTCCCACCATGCCAGTCAAACAAGGATCATTAATGTGGGGGACCATACACAAACCGAAGCTCATGCATAGACAGTGTTAAAAATTGCGTGAATCTCCTTGGCATTCCTCTTTTTAGGTGCCTCTGGCACTGGGCAATAAACCCAGCCTTGCCCATTTAAACCAAGGGGGCAGGTACTTCCTAGGAGGATAGCCCCCTGGGATCATGCCAATTATCAAATATCTTACTGTTCCAATGACTTTGGTCATTGGACACTGACGAATAATTAAAGTTCCAATTACCGTCGAACTGGGAAGACAAGACAACAAATGGTTGTAACTGAAATACAAACCCGAATGTCACAAAGTCTACTGCAGAATGACAGGATATATATGACTCCACAATGTCATTCAAATCAAGCAGTCAAGCAGCCAATCAGAACTCAAGGAATGGAATGACTCAAATCACCCAAATTCATGAACGGGACATTCTTGATTTCTATATATACCAACTGTCTTGGACACTGCTCAAGTGGTATTTAGTTAGCTGCTGTTATTCAAACCAACAGTAGACTTACTGACTTCAATAGACACTGGACTCAAAGGTCAGGTCAGTATGCTGTGTTTGCAACAGCCAAACCATCACTTTTTTATGTGCTTTTTCTTTCAGCCCTCAGCTATGTATAGCTTTGGCATTAACTAATCCACAAAGGATGATATGCCATTAAACAAACCAAACCAAATCAAATCTTTGGTGAAACTACTTCATTTAACTCCGATATTAAATAATTTTGTGATTGCAAACATCAGATGTCTCATTAATAAATTATGATTGTGAATTCAGTTTCTTTTTTTCCCTTGTCCTTTTAAGATTGTAACCCCAGACTCATCTTAAGATAAGCTTTGTGGCCCCTAGGCTGAAAGGTTTGGATTGGAGGCCCGTTTTTGTAGTGTGTGGGTGTCAACCTGTACACCTGGTTCAATGGGTGCAATTTGATAGCCACACACTTGGTAGGTAAGGGGTTAATGGATAGTAGTTGATTTTTCTTTGTCTAGATGTTTTCAGTCCCTCCCCCCAAAAAAAAAAACCAAACACCTCAAAACAAACAAAAAAGAAAATGTGCTCGTCTTGTGATTGAAGATTTAATGGAAAAAAAAATCGACTATTTAATTTTTTTTTTTTTTCAGCCATTTCTTAAATGCTGGCTTTTTGCTTTGTGAATATTGTTTCTTGCATAGAAATAAAAATAAAAGAATTGAAACAGAAGCGGGGGGGGGGGGATAGAGAGAAAACAAAAAGACGACAACCAATCCCCCCCCTCCTTTCTTGAATCTTTTTTTTTTTGTTTTTCTTCTTTATGAAATGGTTTCTAAATAACATGTTGATTGAGAAGAAATAGCTGGACTCATTAAAATGTAGTGTTATAAGATCTCATGACGTTTTTCAACTATTTTTTTTTTTTACTCATCATTCATGTCTTTTAAATTAAAAAAAAAAAATCTTTGAAAAAAAAGTTCCTGGTTTTCTTCCTTTTTGCTTTTTTTTTTTTTCACATTCGTAGGTTCAGCTTAGATGATTGATTGATTTTAATGGCATGCCAACCAGTCAAGGGTTATTTTATGCCTAAAGGTTAATATTCTATTTTTGTCTTAATATTAATTTGGGGAGTACTTGTGGGGCAGTGGCTGACGTACTGGACTGCAACATTGTAGTGAGTCAGTCTAGTAGGGTCACCATAGGCAAACAGGTTTGGCACCCGGTGGTATTAGGGCCACAACCTGGCCAAAGGGGCTCTGGCAGAAATCCAAAAGGCACCTCCATCATCATCAGGAATCAACGGCTTTTGGTGTACTTGTCACTGCGTCTGGAAAATCTGCAGCAAACGAGCATTTCCTTCCTCTGACTAAGATAAGCATGCAGGGTTTGGGGCCTGCTTGTGAATTTCATATCCCCTTGATACTGCTTACACGATTTCACCACAGGTGAATTCGTTGGTTGGAGTAGCTCAACTGACCCAAGATAAATGCCATAACAGAAACATAAAAGAGGTTAGGGAATTGCGTTCATTGTACGTTAATATGTATATGTTTTGTGTAATTTCTGAAGATGTTTTTTTACACACTCTCCTATTAAATACAAATAATTTTGAAATGGATCTCGTTGATGGGACCCTAACAGGTACTACCACTCTAGGTCAGGGTCAGAGTGCACCTGGAAGTAATGGTAATGAAGGGATACTCCAGAACTCCAGAACTGGAGCCTCACCATCAGATGAAGATTAGTGTCATATCCAAGATACCATTTTTTTGGTGGGAGTGTCTTACCCCACTGCAGGGAATAAAGTGTATTCCCAACCCTGTTGACTAAATGGGTTTAGCTCACGGTTTAAAGAACAAAACAAGACAAAAAAAAAAATTCATTGTAAAGAATTGCAAAATCAGCAGTTCCATTCTTTTCGTCATTTTAAGTCTTCGTATTAAATTTGGAGAGAAGGAAACAAAAATCTCTTCTTTTTTTTTAGTTCTCAGTCTTGTACTAACAAGGGTGGGTTAAAAAGTTCATATGGTGACGTCATATCTGCTGTTGATGACATTTTTTGACCAGTGGGATCCAAGCACTGTAACACCAATGAATGAAGTTTTGGACTGCAAGGGGGCTTTATGTTGAGAAATAAACCCCATTTGGTCATATTCTATGAGAGTATCTTGGTCAGCCTATGAACTTTTCAACCAAACTTTGTAAAAGCCAAATTAGTATATGTAATTAATTATTCTAATATAAACAAATAAAATTCTAATTCTTAAACTTAGTGGTCGACGGAGCGGGGAGAGGCTCAGGATCAGTCCTTGATCATATTGTGGAAGGCAGCATTTATTTGTAAAATGTCGGCTATTAAACAAATATTTATAAATCTTTTTGTGTTGTATAGAGAATTCATTTCTGGTGAATAAAAAAAGAGACAAAAGTGTTTTGGAGATGATGACTTTATGTTCATTTATTTACAAAATACTTGTGTGTTTGATTTTATTAATAGAATTTCTTTAATCTCAAAAAAAAAAAAAAAAAGTTAGAATATTGATTGATTTTTTTTGTATTATTTAAATTTTTCGGACTGTTGTCCTCATCTTTATTTTTATATACACAGAATTTCGGCTGATGTGCCCTCTGGTTTTCCTCAGGTGTTTCTTGTCAAACTCGAGTCTTCATGTCGTAATCAAGAGCCTTTATGGAACTTTGATGGTTGGCTGGCTTGTTGTTTTACAGCATATCAACCCTTTTCAAGTCATTTAATGCTGAATCAAATCATTTTGATACAGTACCTGCTGTTGCTTAAATGTTCACACATCTAAGTATTGAATAAGCTCATCGCTGGTTAACTTTGGTGATCTTGTTTTTTTTTTTTAAGTAATTCTTTCTTACACAATGAATATTTCTTACAATATAACAGAGGAAATCTGTGATACTGTTCCCTTGCTACGTATAAATTAATTGTACGAGGCTACTTTATGGTGAAGGACAAAACTTTTTGTGAAAATTATTATTGGTGTTGTGAACGCAAAGATATGCTTTATTGCAAGGGTCGGACAACTCTAATTTTTCATGAACAACTTACTTTAAGAAAATTCATTGACCACAACAACATTGTAATTTTGATTTTTTGGACTGTTCTCCTCATCTTTATTGTGGTATGTAGAAACACGTTTCAGCCTTCTTTAGGTGTTCCCAGTCTATACGAGCATAGCAATGACCCGACCTAGGAAAAAGAACAGCATCAAGTATTGTGTTCGTTAATTAAAAACTAAGTAATGGCACAAGACATCCCAAGAAGCAAGTGGTTCCAGAATCAAAGAACAAAGAGAATTCTAACCCAACAACAGACCCAGATCCAGAATAGCTGAGACCACTGACCCAGCTCAGCAGATAAGTAAAACAACAAGGAGAAGTAGATAAGTAATACAAAATGAATATATATCCTTCTTGAATCACTCAGCAGATAAGTAAAGCTAAATGAATATATACACAGATAAGTAAAACTAAATGAATATATACACTTCTTAAATTGGTATCGCTACCATTCTCTGGGAAATAACTTGGTTAGGGAGGAGGGACAAATTATCAAGTTTTAGGAATACAAGTCATGAAAACTGTTCTGCCACATGCCCTAGAAAAAACGCTAGATGCGATCTGTCCTCCGAGGCCATTTATTGATGGTAACTTGGGACTGGAAAATAAAGAGCTCTCAAAAACAAAACAAAAAACATCAAGTCTTGTGTTCGTTAATTAAAAACTAATCAATGACACAAGACAAGACATGCCAAGAAGCAAGTGGTTCCAGAATCAAAGAACAAAAAGAATTCCAGCCCAACAACAGACCCAGCTACCCAGATCCAGAATAGCAGATAAGTAAAACAATAAGGAGAAGTTGTTAAGTACACTAATGAATGATACATACTCCGGACCATATGACCTTAAGGCACCCCTTTTGCGATTTCGATTCGTGAGGATATTTTTTTTCCATTTACACCATCAAAATCCGGTTAATTGTTTACTGATGCTTTTTAGAGTTCTTTTTTTAATTATAAAACTAACCCCTAACCCCAAACCCTAACCCTAACCTCTAACAAACAACTGGATTTTTATGGTGTAAATAAGAAAAGTGTCCCCACGAGTCGAGATCGCGGAAGGGGTGCCTTAAAGTCATATGGTCCCATACTCCTTAAATTGGTAATACCATGTTACAGTTTGATTGTTGATCAAACAAGACATTGAAGAACTTTTGAAGATCCCATTCAAATAATGACATCATTGTTTGTGCGCACCTATCAATCCGAGATGCGGCACAAAAAGCGCCAATGCTATAAAAAAAACCCAATGACATCATTATTTGAACTAGTACAAAATAAAAAACGCACTCCGGGCGATGTAAAAATAGATTTTTGAAACATATTGCCTGAGGGGTGGTAGTTAAAAATTCAATGTCAGCGAGTTTGTACCCTAAGTAAGTAAAATCATTAAATTAATTAAAAGATTAAAAATAAAACGATTTGAAATGTAAACTTTAAATATGTATTAAAATAAAACAAACTATATATAGATATATAATACCAGTCATGTATTCATTAAAACTTGTTTTAAAAAACAATGAGGACTGTCTAATGTTGCATGTTCAAATTTTGAGTGTATCTATTCTATGTTATGACGATTTTGGGTAATGTGACGTAAGCAGTGACGTAATTTTTGTTACAGACAAAAACCGGAAGCGAATCTCCATTATTAATAGAAGATAAGATCTTCAAAAATTCTTTGACATCCTGTTTGATCAACGGCCAAACTATTCAAAATGATTTCCCAGGTTGGGTTATTGCTATACTTGATAGACAGGGAACACCCGAGGAAAACCGGAGGATACAGTGGTCGAAACGTTGTGTTCATACATACCACAATAAAGATGAGGACATCAGTCCGAAAAATCAAAATTATACACATCAATTAACATTTCCGCCCTGTCGACTGCACCTCTGCAGAGGGGTAAGACTCCCCAAATGGGGCCACCTGTTGGCCGTGGGTGGCGACCCGTGATGCTTAAGGATAGAGCCCAGGTGGATGAGCAGTTCATGACATGCAATACTCCACTTTGGCCCTAAGACGGGCGGTCGGAGAGGCCCCCTCCGATCAATCGGCTGTCACGTCAAGCCCTAGCACCTATATGATTTTCCCAACCCTATTGCCCTTATGGCAAGCCCCAACCCCTTTTTATCATAGGTGCTAGAAGGCGGTGACTGAGGGTCTACATGTCCTGGGAATGACGTTAAACTCTATATGATGGTGAGGTTCCAGTTTTGGAGGTTTGGGGAATGTGGAGCACCCCTTCATCACCATTGCTCCCTGGTCCACTCTGACCCGGAGTGGTAGTTCCTGTTAGGGTCCCATCTATGGGTTAAATAGAAAAACATGAGTTTATAAAAAAATTGTATTATCCATTAAGAATTGATTTATTTCAAAACTTTATTGGCATTAAATGACCCACTGAGGTTGATATGCCGTAAAACAAAACAAACCAAAAAATCAATTAACATTTGAGTTCTTGTGGTTTTTGTAGTTGGATCCAGTTGTAAAGAGAATTATGAAAATGGTGGACAATAACAATAACAAATAAAACAATTTAATTTGGTTAATAATCCTGATTGGTTGTTTTTTGTTTTGTTAATGTTATAAGCCAGGGAATTGTCTTAACAGGTAATGAAAATGAAATATGAATAAATAAAACAATGAAAATAATAATGTTAAAATAACTGGACCATTTAGGCACCTCTTTTTGATCTTAATTAAGAAAGGACATGTTTTCATTTACACCATCAATATCCAGTTGTTTTAACAGACGATTTTTAGATTATTTAAAAAAATTATAAAACTAACCACTAACAAAACAACCGGATATTGACGGTGTAAATGAAAAACATGTCCTTTCTTAATCGAGATGAAAAAGGGGTGTCCAAAGGTAATAAGGTCCAAATAACTAAACAGAGTGATATGTATTAATACAGAAAAGTAGTTTTTAAATATTCAATTTATTTACAAATGTATTGAATATTTAAAAATAGTTTTCTGTATCAATTTATAAGCACTTACTTCACAATAGCCTGGAACACCTCCCAACCACCTCTACACCTTTAAAGATGGCTCCAAGGGCAATGATAAAACAGCATGTGTAGAAATTTTGGACCATATGACCTTTAGGCACCCCTTTTGCTTTGCTGATTCATAAGTACATTTTTTCATTTGCACCGTCAACATCCGGCTGTTTGTTAACAATTTTTAGAGTTTTTTTTTAAATTATAAAACTAACCCCTAACCCTAACCTCTAACAAACAACCGGATGTTGACGGTGTAAATGAAAAAATGTACTTATGAATCAGCAAAGCAAAAGGGGTGCCTAAAGGTCATATTATCCGAAATTTTAAACAAGAAAATGGTAAGAAATGCTCTTCCAAAGGAAAGCTCCATTTTTACTGCTGAAGCCCGTTAAATTGACCTAGCACTCACCATCAACTCTGAAAACAACCACAAAAACTTCACCATATTTTCAGACTCGCTCTCAGTCTTAATATCATTAGAAAATTAAAAACAAACAAACTGGAAGACCTTCTCATCATTAAACTCCTGAGTAGATTGGACTCCATATCTAATTCTAAAGAGATACTCATGTGCTGGATCCCAAGCCACATTAGAGTGAGAGGAAATGAAAGAGCTGACTCGGCAGCCAAATAAGCTGTAGATTTAAACCCCGAAAATTCAAGATTTCACATACCTAAAATTAATAGATTCCTCTATGCCAAATGGCAACGACGCTGGAATAACAACATCCACAATAAACATTTCTTAATTAGACCCACTTTGGGAAACTGGAAACCGACTTTTAGAAAGTCCAGAAAGGAACAACTCATTATGTCCCGATTACGCATCGGTCACACAAGACTTATATACTCCTTTATACTTAAACAAGAACAACAATCTCAATGTGAAACATATTAAACACCCTGCACTGTCAAACACTTCCTAGTAGAATGTGGAGCTTTTATTCTCATCGGAAACCTTTTTTATACAAATAATATGAAAGATCTATTTGAAAAAGTCAACATAGATTATATTCTATCCTTTTTTAGAGAAATTAAATTATACAAAAGATGTAGACATTATTGGAAATTCCATAGTTAATTATCTCCCCCTGTCGCTAGGGGGCGAATCGCCAACATCGTATGTTGGCGCCAATACCAAAAACTTCACTTATCACGGAGCACCCACTGAGGGTAGTCGCGTAAATAGCGGTCCCTACACTTCATTCATCACATAGCCCAAAAACAGGGCTTTCTTATCTACTGACCGTCGACTTGG
Organism: Doryteuthis pealeii; assembly: GCA_023376005.1. NCBI lineage: Eukaryota > Metazoa > Mollusca > Cephalopoda > Myopsida > Loliginidae > Doryteuthis > Doryteuthis pealeii. The sequence continues at coordinate 87,627,064 of CM042147.1, forward strand.
ACGGAGGCATTTTTCACAGCACACTTTCGAAGGCACAAAAGCACACTATCGAAGGCTGACGACCAAATAGTCTACTTGAAAAGGGCCCATTCACCGTCATTTAAAGAACTATTAACCCGGGCGAGAAGCTTCTAAAATAGCATCCCCCATTACTTATCACTGAACCGGTTACGAGGAAGAACGAGAAACGTCCGAAGAAGCGTCCTATCAACATTTCCTACCAACGAACAGAATACCCCTGTTATCACCATTACTCCAAGAACATTACTTAACTCAGATAAGCTGTAGCAAATACCAATAAATTTGCAAAAATATTTATGTAATTTTTTGTCAATACAAGTGTCTGCATTTACTTTCGTGTTTGTTCCTTCTTTGTCCGACAATTTGCCTACAACTACGGAGAAATAATAGCTCCTTCGAAATCCGTAAATACTCTTAACATAAACCGGACCAATACCATTCGAAAGTAACGCATCAACACGATCCTCGACAATGCTTACATATCGTTTCCATTTCAATAAAATTAGCGATCTGAAGAAGCTCATATGTATGCGCATATGCATATGGGTGGAAATAGATCTGTAACTGCTAATAGGAC
>CM042147.1:87632661-87650161 GCA_023376005.1 Doryteuthis pealeii
AACCACCGGCTAAGGCGGATGTGAAAAACTCTAATGGAGTTAAATAATAATAATAATAATAATAATAATAATAATAATAATAATAATGGCCCCAAAAAGCTTGAAAAAAAAAGAAGACTGGAGGAACTAAAAATCAGAGGAAGAATTGGGACCATCCAAACAACTGCATTGTTGCAATTTGGCCAGAATACTCAGAAGAGTCCTGGAGACCTGAAGAGACTTGTTGTCCCTCAGACTCCAACGAAAGACCATCAGTTAATGCTGGTGAGAAAAAAAATCACATAATAATAATGTAGTTAAAAATAGTTCCCTGATGAAGTATACAACTAACTATTGTGTGTTTTCTGTTTAATCAAATAAATTCTTAGCTAAAAACATCTAGAATTAAATCGTGTTAAAACTTTTTGTACTGAAAAGGAAATCACTTTAATTTAGTGCCAAACATTTTGTTGTTGTTTGTAACGAGTAACAACATTCTAGAATTACTAGTTGTTGTTGTTTGTTGATGTTGATGTTGATGTTGTTTATGTGTTGTATTATACATTCAAACAATTTAAATATTTTCTTGTGCTTTTAATATTTCATTGAGAGTTTACGCGAACTATTTCTCCTTATATTGCGATCAATTATTTCGGAAGCGGGCACAGAGTAGAAACCAGTGTGGTCCATTCTTGTCTTCTTGGATATTTTCCGTTCCTTCTTGTGAATATATTGTAGTATCCAATTTATTCTGGTGAACCTGAAAAACTTAAAAAAAAAAAAAAAAAAATAAATAAATGAAACAAGCTGTTAGAAAAAGAAGTGAATTTGAAATCCAAAAAAATTTCAGGCTCGGAATAAATATGTTACAAGAATTAGTGGTCCTTATAATGTGTAAAGAAATCTGAGGTAGGGGTTATCGTCCTTGTCTACGAGCCTCACTATCAAACCAACCAATCACGGGCCAGCATACTTTGGCGGCAAAGCCAAAGAGGCAAATTCTTTCTCTTTCTGATCGACCAGCACCAGAGTCGGACCACAAAAAAGGACGTCTCTTATAAGAACGACCAGCAGAACGACCAGATTAGCCGTAGCAAGGGGCTCCGATAATTCACCCTACCTCAGGATTTCAGCTAAGTGGACTATTATTCAATATAACATTCCCGCAGACAAACCAAATTTTGCAACAATTTGTTATGTATGTCAGTAATACATGTCTATTCCTATTCTAAGTTTGTGTTTGTTTTACTTCTTTAACTCTAACGTGTCTGTCACCACTCGTGGTCTGAATCACCACAAATGCATTAGTGCATTCATAGATACACCAACATTGAATGTTTGGCAAGGAAAGAGACAATTAACACACGCGAACAATACACATTGGATGTTTAATAAACGTGGCATGTAACAACAAATAATAGGAAATACCTGAAGAAGGCCGGAGGGCATATCGACCGAAACGTTGTGTAGATAACAATAAAGATGAGGACAATAGTCAGAATAATCAAAATAATCCAAATTATGAAGCCCCATCTCAAAAACTCAGAAATAAATAAAAGAAACAAGTCAGCTGTATAATATGTTCTATGAACAAACAGAGTGCAATAAAGAAAGGGTTAGTAAAGATTTTTCAGTGTCTCCAATGGTTATAACAAAGTGAAATAAATCCTACGCTGAAGTTAGAGACTAATCGTCACTGTTCTGTTCTGTTCTGTTCCACGGACATAACTGATAAAAATGCCATTTTCCCTCAACTACAGAGGACCGAAAAGCTTTTGTCCCTTCGAAGAAAAGGAACAAAAGAGAAAGTTTTAAAAGGTCAACGGACACATGATCAACGGACACGTGAAATAGGAAACCACACCTACAACCCTAAGGGAAGACAATTATGTTTGTCACCCTGCAATTTACTTACTCAACCCCTCCGCCAATAGCAGAATGTGACACAAAATCAATTTTAAGCTGAGTGTAGAGAGACAAGAAATAATTGTCTCCTTAGAGAGTGGAAGTGTCCATTTCGTGCCTCGTGGAGTGTCACATGATAATCTCACGTATCCACCGCCATCCTCTTTAGCCTATGATCTTTGAACAGTAGAGACGTTGTCTCCTTGCCAGTCATTGAACAATAAAGACAATATAGCTCTAACCATTTTGCTCCTCATCCATCTCAAGTAAGCCCTTTTCGTTTTTTGTATGCCTTTCATATACTGCTTGTTTATAGAACAAGATATATATATTTTTATCTGTTGGGACAAGTTTGTATATTCTTTTCAGTACTACTTGTATGTATATTAGGTATATATTAAATGTTCCTGAATGTGTAAATGAGTTTATCTTGTCTTTCTTTCCATTTATTCCGTGTTAGTATATACTTATGTTGATATTCCGCCCTGTCGGCTGGGGCGTTAGATGCATCGACTGCACCCTTGCAGAGGGGTAAGACTCCTCCAATGGGACCACCTGTTGGCCGTGGGTGGCGACCCGTGATGCTTAAGGATAGAGCCCAGGTAGATGAGCAGTTCATGACATGCAATACCACACTTTGGCCCTATCTTGGGCTAGACGGGGCGGTCGGAGAGGCCCCCTCCGATCAATCGGCTGGTCACGTCAAGCCCTAGCACCTATATGATTTTCCCAACCCTATTGCCCTTATGGCAAGCCCCAACCCCTTTTTATCATGTGGGTGCTAGAAGGCGGTGACTGCGGGTCTACATGTCCTGGGAATGACGTTAAACTCTATCTGATGGTGAGGTTCCAGTTTTGGAGGTTTGGGGAATGTGGAGCCCTTATCACCATTGCTCCCTGGTCCACTCTGACCGGAGTGGTAGTACCAGTTAGGGTCCATCTATGGGTTGAATAGAAAAATGTATTTATAAAAAAATTGTATTATCCATTAAGAATTGATTTATTTCAAAACTTTATTCGGCATTAAATGACCCACTGAGGTTGATATGCCGTAAAACAAAACAAACCAAACCAAATTATGTTGATATTGGTTCTTGGTGAGTACAGACTCGACTAAATATTTTCTCTACCTCCAAGAATCCTAATAAGAGTAAAGCTGGTTTTCCCTCCGCTATACTGGTATATTAACCATTCTAAAAAATACAGTCTGTCCTACTATTTACCCACAGCCAGGGGGCACAGACGGATCACTCCTTTCTCAGGGGCATTAGTACACAAACACAAACAGTCTCTTTCTCGCTGATTCCATGACGCTAACCGTTACGCTTAGCGCGCTTCCTAGGGAATAAATGTGATATATTTAAAGGAAGCTACAAAACTTTAGGATTTTTATTAGTTTTCGAAAATCTTCTCCCAGAGTGACATTATCTTAGATTTTTTTTGTCGGTATTGTCAATCATTATCAGTTTGCATTATTCACAGTAGTAGATTTTGTAGTCAGTTACTAAAAGTCGCATAGAGGAAAAACAACTTGTCACCTACTGGATTTTTCCGTTCCAGCTCACCACAGAGTGAACGTGGAAAAAAAAGCGAAAAAATAGATAAATACTTAGAACTTGTCAGAGAGCTGAAAAGCTGTGGAAATGACGGTCACTGTAATACGAACTGTCATTGGTGCGCTTCGAAGAGTTCCCAAAGGTTTTGGGGAAAAAAGACAGGAGGAATTGGAAATCAGAGGAAGAATCGAGACCATAGCACTGTTAAGATCGGTAAGAATACTCAGAAGAGTCATGGAGACCTGGGGAGACTTGCTGTCACCCAGAGTTCAGTGAAAGACCACCACTGTAGGGAAAACCCCACAAGGATGGATATAATAATAATAATAATAATGATAATAATAATAATAATAATAATAATAATAATAATAATAATAAATGTAGTAAACTAGCACAACGAGAATACAAAACTAGACACGACTGGGTTGGGAAGGTGATCCACTGGGAATTATACAAGAAATTAAATTTTGACCACACAACAAATGTATATGCCTAAACCAGAATCTTGTTCTTGAGAATGAAACGCACAATTCTCTGGGACTTTGAAATTAAAACGGATCACCTTATCCCAGCAAGAAGGCCAGACCTAGTGTTGATTAACAAAAAAGAAAGAACTTGTCAACTGGTGGATTTTGCAGTGCCAGCAGATCACAGGGTGAAGTTAAAGGAAAATGAAAAAAATTGACAAATATCTGGACCTTGCCAGAGAACTGAAAAAGTTATGGAATATGAAAGTGAAAGTTATACCAATTGTAGTTGGTGCACTTGGAACAGTCCCAAAAGGATTAGAAAAGGGCTTGGAAAGTTTGGATATCAGAGGAAGGATTGAAACCATTCAGAACACTGCACTGCTGCAATCTGCCAGAATACTCAGAAGAGTCCTGCAGACCTGAGGAGACTTGCTGTCACTCAGACTCCAGTGAAAGACCATCAGCTAACGCTGATGTGAAAACTCAAAAATAATAATGGAAAACAGAACTCGATGCTAAAATGTTTTAGTTGTGATTGAATAAACCTTGACCATTATTGTTCAAGCCTGTTTTTTGTAAGCATGTGTTCTCGTGTGCTGTATTACACGAGGTTGTGGGGCAAGAAGCTCCCAGTCACGTAGACAGGAAACACAAATGTGCTTTAACTTGTCGAGACGAAACAGTCAAAGAAAATTTGATTTTTGGTTCTTCTGCTTTTCATTAGACTGCTTGGAACACCACCTCGTGGCTAACGGAAGAAACACGGGAAGTAATCGTGTAAAACAAGAGATGTAATTCCTACAGGTTGAAGAACCCAGCCTGCCGACTATTTACCCATACTTGGAGGAAGAAGGATGGATTCCTGCCTTTTCCAAGAGTATTAGCGTGAAGTGAAACGCAAACAGCTTCGCCTAGGATTTGAACGCCGATCAAGAATGGTGTCCTGATGTTCGGGTGATGTACAATATAAAGTAGGGACTTACTTTTACGTATTAAGGCTGACGAGGATGGAGAGTTCGGCTGACGTCATGATTGGTCGCGCAGGAATATATACTGTGATGCGGCATCGGCTTGTAATTGATATTTTCTGTGGCGACACTGGAGAACATCTGGCATTGGAATGGTTGCTGTTTCCGGCAGTGCCAACCCAACAAGACCAATTGTACAAATGAGCAACCCTTGAAGAATATACGGAATTGTATAGTGATAAGAATCCTGAAAAATATAAAAAAGAGAAACATAGACTTAACATCTCGGAGTTTTTCTTTCTTTCGATGTAGCATGTATAGAACGATGATTTCATTTTTATTATTGAAGTGTTTTAATATTTATCATACGATATTCATCATTTTTTCATCATTTTTTTATTGTATCCGGTAAATTTCTCGAAATCAATTGCTCGAAAGCAAATTTCTCGAAGTCAATTTTTCGAAAAGTGATTTCTCGAACAACCAACTGTTGAGAGATTGCTCGAAATAAACGAAATAAGAGGAAATACTAGTTAATAATAAAAAAAGGACCCCCCCCCAAACTTGTTAGGTAACCTAACGAGTTGCTAAAGAGTTGCTCCCCTTTCATCATTAAGGGACTGACGGGGACCCGGATATGCGAATTCTGACATGGACTGGGGTTTTGGATATTACAGATGTGCGTCAGCACGCTTGAACTAGTGACTACGTGCGTCAGCACGGTTGGGCTAGTTTAAGTCACTTTTAGGGTAAAACCATTTTCTACCCTGTGTCAAATAAGGACTCTCAGCAGAGAGTCAACAGACGAGGCCACTGGCACCATGTGTGTACACACACTTAACTCAAAGGACGGCCCATGTATGAACACACACGATAACTCAAGGACCGGCCCGATACGTGAGCACACGTATCATACACACAGCGCCCATGTGACGAACACGCACATGATACACACACAGCTGAACTCTATCCAAAACCACCCGACTGTATTCCCTGTCAGTGAAAATGAATAAAACAAATATTGTTATTGCTAAACATATTTCACTGTTTTTTTATATCAATTTTGTATATCCTACATTTCGGGATATAACAAAAACAAAAACAACATATACTAAGGTTGTAGAACTCATCAAGGCAGAATTTTAACCCAGCATGCCAATTCCTTCTTGCATGCTGTTAACCATTATTCCACCTGAACATCTGTGTGTGTATGCATAATAAAGTATTAGGTATGGCTTAATTACTACATATATTGACAGAAAAGAAAAAACAACACAAAATAAAAGTAACAATCTTCCCGAAGGCCTCTGTCAGGAAGACTATTCTGAGCATGCTCGTAAAAGAGGGGCTTCATGACGCCAAAAATAAAATCGAGAGGAGATCTATCTAAAAACCTTGACTCGGGACACAGCTGTTAATGGCCCGGGGAGAAAATTCTTCTCCAAACGATAGCCGTGAACCTGGGAATAAAAGTTCAGTTTTGAAAGTATCTCCCGTCTCATTATCTCTTTTTCCATACTTCATACCTGTTATGTTTTTAACATACAGATAAATCATATGGAGGATAGGAATTATAATGCAAGACCAGCTTTGTTATAAAATTAACAAAGGATTTATTAAAACACAGAGTAGAAAATGCTTCTACTCTCAAGCGAATTTAACCAGGATCTCAGAACGCTGGCCTTTTAAATGTAAACAAACACTTTGACTGATGAAAGGGAAGCAACTCTATTTTTGTTTTAAGTCTATTTCGTTAGATGTTCCTAACAATACCTTTTCAGCCCCCCCAAAAAAAAAGAAAAAAAAAGAACTATAGGGCTAAAAAGGAAAAATAAATAAACACCCAAATAACTTCCAAACTCCCATACATTTGAAGCCACTATAAATATTAGAGTTTTTCTATTTGGATTGATCAGTTCGTCCCTGGAAAGTGTAATTTGCCAAACATCTAAAGGAATTTTGCCAGATTTTCATTGTTCATTATTGAATCGAGTCTTTGGCCGCTTTAAACAATTTGTCTCGAAATGTTAAGTGTCCTCGATTCAGTTAACTGAAATTGTCTGCAGATGTGAACAAAACGAGTCAACCAGTTGTTTTCTTGAAGTAAACTTCAATTCGATTAGGGACAACCAGCTCGTATTGATCGGGAAAATTCCTCGAACTTGTGATGGTATCGACTCCATAATACAAACAACAAACATCAAAAGACACAAAAGAGCAACCTTCTTCTTGATAAAGTGTTGTAAGGGAGGATATTTTCCCGACAAGAAAGTTGGACTCGTCCAACGAAAGACATAAAAGATACGGACTACACGAGGATATATTCGTCGTTTTATATAGCCTTGCTAACAGAATAGCCATTACTACTGCATGTTGGCGGGGATCGGCATCGAACCCGGAACCTTGCGATTCCTCGGCGAATGCTTTACCGAACGAGCTAAGTGGTATGTAGGAAAAAAGGTGATAGCAGTAGGAGCTTTTAAAGTAGTTTTGACTAATGAAAAGAGAATGCCTTGTGGTTTGAATTCAGAGTTTTCCTTCTCCTAGACCAGTTGCTATACCAAGGTTAAAGAGACAAGTCTGCCCTATCATTTACCCATAGCTTAAGGAAGAATAGTTGGATTCGTATTCAATTAATGTATATATCTATACATTCGCTTGTAACTACGTACCTATCTATCGTTCGTCTCACGCCTCTAGTACACGCAGTGTCGGGTGCTTTTATGTGTTTACCAAGCCCTCTGCACGAGCAGGAGGTGACACAAGGTCAATTTTTTTAAAGCAGGGTTTAACAACTTTGAGTGCAGAGATTTCCTTCTCATAGATCGGTTGCCATACCAAGGTTAAAGAGCCCAGTCTGTTCTACTATTTACCCATAGCTGGAGGGGAAATCGTTGGATTTGTACCTTTCCCAAGGGTATTAGCGCTGCAAACAGCTTCGTCCAGTTTCTCTGAATTTTTTAGATGAGGCTTGATAATTATTTGGATTAAGAAGGTCGGAGGGCACCTCGGCTGAAACGTTGTACAGATAACAATGAAGATGAGGACAATAGTTCAAATAATCCAAATAACACTAGCTTCGTCCAGGATTTGAACTCGTCTCGCCGTGTCCATTTCATACGATGTTAACCATTAAACCAGATGCGCCTCCAATCAAACTGGCCCTGTTTTTGTTTTTTAGAAGAAATTATAACTATTAAATAACACTGGTTTACAAAAAAATATTTTTTGTCTGAGGCAATAATGTGAATAGGTGTTTTTTTTTTTGGGTGTGCTGAATTCAAATTTATAAACAGTTTTGCTCTATCACCTCTAGTTTTCTGTCTTTTAAATAGTCTCATTTTAGTATATACAGAGTATATACGTGCTTATTTCAACAGTTGCAGTAGCTTATTACAGATAAAACAGGATAGATAAAGAACATTGACGGAATAAATATACTTGGATGACACAATGTACACAGTTCATAGTACCACAGACAGAAGTGTGTTTTCTTAGATGACCTGCTGTATTTTGCCTCCGGGATGTCACGCAAGAGCATCCAGCAGAAGTCTCCCATCATGCCGGGGTTCCACTTGCCTTAGTAGTTGCTCCCCATCTTTGTAATGTCTTTGTGGAATCATTCTCCGTGCTCATCACTCACTGCTCCAATGTTTCGAGGGAAGAAGTTGAGGTGAGAATGGAGAAAATGAATTTTGAGTAACATTCGGCATCCCATATCCTCATAAGTCTTTAGCAACTTCTCAATACAGGCTTGGTAATTTGGTACGCGTATGTTACAAAGGAAGCCACTACAGACTGACTTAAATGCTTCCCATGCTCTCATTTTCCTGCATAATAACTAAAAAAGAAGATATAAGTCACACAATATTAGAAATTAACCCTGAATGCATATACGCCTTTATGTACAGTATGTGTACAAAATGTACAGTATGCATATCTAAAAAACTAGAGGGATGAGTAAAAACGGATTTCAAATCAGAATTCAGCACCCTCAAATTAGATTAAAACAGCTATTTTTGTGCTTGCTTCAATTTCTTTGTAAACCAGTGTAATTATTAAATGTTAATTATGACAATGGTCTACTTTGTTTCTCAGTTTCTTTGTTTTTTCTGTTCTTTTCTTTCTTTTTTTTTTTGCTAAATGCGTAAAGTTTGACCCCAGCGGGTTACTGAGCCATTTCCATTTTTATCATAAAGCCATCTTTATGTATTTATGCATAACATTTTTTCCGGTTCACTGATCTTTTCTCATATCTTCTGGCAGTTTAATTAGTGTATTCTTCATGCGACTTCCATTTGTCCACTTGGAGCCAAAGTTGATACTTTGTTATTCGCTATCATCTTTGCCTTTGACAAAATGTCTTCCATTTATTGTCCTCTTTGTACGTTTAATCTATCGTTTCATTCTATCATTTGAAACTTGTCGTACGAAGATTTAATATCTTTTCTTTTATAAAAAAGAGTCATCTTCTGTCGTCGTAGTTCAGACAAAGCGTCTACTTATATATGCAGAAGCGCGTGGTGTAATGGTTAAGTCATGGGAAATGGACACGTCGCCCCGAGTTCAAATCCTGAGTGTGGTAATTGCATTTCACTTAGCGCTATTAACCTTGGGAAAGTATGAATTCTACTCTCCTACCAGCTATGGTTAAATAGTAGGGCAGACTGGGCTCTTTAACCTTCTAGGAGAAGGAAAACTCTGAATTCAAACCTGTTGAACCCCGTTTAAGAAATTGACCTTGTGTCACATCCTGCTCGTGCGGAGGGGTTGGTATATATATATATAATATATATATATATATATATATATATATATATATATAATGAATAGTGAATGAAAAAATGAGAAAAGTATTTGCATGGAAAGGTGCTCAATGCTAATAAAGCAGAGCAGATTTATAATTAATGGTGATATTATGGTTTCACACTCATAACTTAAAGTTTCTTGGTAATCCAATCATCAGATGAGAAGTCGTTGAGATGTCAAAAACCAGTCGTGAAAACGTTTTCACGACTGGTTTTTGACATCTCAACCACTTCTCATCTGATGATTGGATTACCAAGAAACTTTAAGTTATGAGTGTGAAACCATAATATCACCATTAATTATATATATATATATATATATATATATATATATATATATATATGCAGAAGGTACGCTCCAAAAGTAGGCACAGTAGTACCTTGACTTATGAGTTTAATTCGTACTGCGCGTTACTCAATTCCCTCGTATATCAAATCAATGTCCCCCATTTAAATAAACTGAAATGCCATTAATACATTCCAGCCTCGCTCCAGACACCCTAATTTTTTTAGTTATTTCTTTTCATAAGGAAAATAGTACTGTATTGTTAAAAAAAACACAATAAAATAGAATGTAATGAATTATGCGCTGACATGTTTTAATGTGTTTTTTCTTATGAATAATATTTTCATGACGTAATAAATTTGGATGCTTAAATGTTTTAGTGTACTTATTAACATAAGCGCATCTGAAGCTCGCTCGTACCTCAAATTTCAGCACGCGACACAAAACACAAATCAACAAAGTGACAGCTCATAACTCGGAAAACTCGTAAGTTCAGGCACTCGTAAGTCAAGGTACTACTGTATTTACCCAACCCGTTCGTTACGGGTATGATGTGACAAAATGTCGCATGTATTAGACTCCTAGCGAGGATCGAACTCTCTATTAATTACTAATGGATATGCGAGACTAGTTTGCTAACCATTACATCACGATGGAATGCCAGAAAGTAAAGCCCCATATTAATTTCCACAAAAACTATGGTAATTTTCACCTTTAGTTGGCTAAATTCCTAGCATAAAATTGTGCGTGCGCATGAACTTAATTGTTATTAAGAACACATTTTATGATATTTTGTGTCAAAGCATGCAGTTGTATTGTTTTCGAAAAAGTTTCTAAGATTTGTTTATTTTGCACGGAGACTTTCAAAATGGCTACTGGCTTGTTTCAAAGTGAAAGTCAGTTGGCTAAATTCCTAGCATAAAATTGTGGGAGCGCATTATCTGAATCTGAAATGAACTTAATTGTTATTAAGAATACATTTTATGATATTTTTGTGTTAAAGCATGCAGTTATATTGTTTTCGAAAAAGTTTCTAAGATTTGTGTATTTCGCACGGAGACTTTCAAAATACTTACCGGCTTGTTTCAAAGTGAAAGTCAAGGGAGGTTACTCTAATTGCCTTATTTGCTAGGAATTTAGCCAACTAAAGATGAAAATTGCCAAAACTATGATAGTGGGTGCACAATGACATTGCTAGATAGGGAAGGTTTTCGGCTACAATTTTCCTTACCTAGTTCCAATCGTTGGCTATGCATTTTCGAGAGCGATGATCAAGAGCCTGCATACCATACTCGAAAGAAGATCGCCCGAAAGTATCGATTCCTAGTTCGATAACGTCAGAAGTAGATGCTGGTGGTATGGCAATAGTGGTTAAACCTTCCGGTCAATAACCCATACATTTTTGCCTTATAACAAATAGCATTTTAGTGACAGTCTGGCAAGATGGCGTCTGCCATGAAAGTAGAGGTATGTCATTGAATTCTGTCATGCAGAAATATTTGCACCCATTGACACTTGTCGATTTAACAATAATAGTGTGGGTTCACCGATCACGCTCACTCGATCATTATAATTTCTCAAGGGAGATTACTGTTAAATGAGAATTACACTTTCCCTTTTTATTTATTTATTTGCAACGAATCTATATTATAATAGTCTTATTTCATCTGTATGTAAAAAGCGTTTAGACAATAAAGCAATTTCCAATTTACAGCTAATAATAATAATAATAATAATAATAATAATGCGGCAATAGAGATGAGACCGTAAACCATGTACTATGTGAATGTAGCAAACTAGCACAACGGAGTACAAAACTAGACACGACTGGGTTGGGAAGGTGATCCACTGGGAATTATGCAAAAAATTAAATTTTGACCATACAACAAAATGGTATATGCATAAACCAGAATCTGTTCTTGAGAACGAAACGCAAAATTCTCTGGGACTTTGAAATAAAAACGGATCACCTTATCCCAGCTAGAAGACCAGATCTAGTGTTGATTAACAAAAAAGAAAGAACTTGTCAACCGGTGGATTTTGCAGTTCCAGCAGATCACAGGGAGAAGCTAAAGGAAAATGAAAGAATGGACAAATACCTGGACCTTGCCTGAGAACTGAAAAAGTTATGGAATATGAAAGGAAAGTATACCAATTGTAGTTGGTGCACTTGGAACGGTCCCAAAAGGATTGGAAAAGGGTTTGGAAAGTCTGGAAATCAAAGGAAGGATTGATACCATCCAGAACACTGCACTGTTGCAATCTGCCAGAATACTCAGAAGAGTCCTGGAGACATGAGGAGACTTGCTGTCACTCAGACTCCTAGTGAAAGACCATCAGCTAACGCTGATGTGAAAACTCAAAAGGAGTAAATAATAATAATAATCTGGATCTTGCCAGAGAATTGAAAAAGCTGTGGAAAATGAGGATAAAAAGTGATGCCAATTGTAGTTGGTACTCTTGGAACGGTCCCAAAAAGCTTGGAAAAAAGACTGGAGGATCTGGAAATCAGAGGAAGAATTGACACCATCCAGACTACTGCATTGCTGCAATCGGCTAGAATACCACGAAGAGTCCTGGAGACCTGAAGAAACTTGTAGTCACTCAGACTCCAGTGAAATATCATCAGTTAATGCTGGTGTGAAAAACTCTCATAATAATAGTAATGCTGTGCTTGCGCTCACTTCGATTATTATAATTCATCAAGTGAGATAAATCTTACATACTTAATATAGAGTAATTATATATTTATTTATCAACAATAATGGTGTAATCATCTGTAAATGTGTAGGTATTTACCCAAATCGTTCGCCACAAGTCGGATGTGACACAAGGTCGCAATTATGAGGCATCAAGTGAGGATCGAACTCACTTTTCAATAGTAATGTATCCTCGAGATGAGCTTTTTAACTGTTATATACCCCATCGTCGGGTATATAGAGAGAGATGAGAGAGAGAGAGAGAGAGAGAGAGAGAGAGAGAGAGAGAGAGAGAGAGAGAGAGAGAGAGAGAGAGAGAGAGAGACATACATGGTTATCTTCTGTTTACTGCTTCTTCTTCTTCTTCTTCTTCTTCTTCTTCTTCTTCTTCTTCTTCTTCTGGCGACATCTCGTCTTGTTGGATTCTTCTATCTAATTTCTTCTACTAAGGGCTTCTTTTGGGCTAATTTTAGTCATTGCAATTAAATAAATTAACAAGACATCTACCAACAATTTATGACAACATAAATTGTAACACTAACCATTTCGACACGATGTGACGCCCTTATATGTAATAGTGTAATTATACATAGTGTAATGATTAGCAAGCTAGATGAATAGACTGTTAATGTGAGTTCGATTCTCACTGGGTGTCCCATAGTTCTGGGCTTGTATCACAACTAAACTAAACTTAGCAGTAAAATGTAAAATCTGCAGAGTGGCCTATGGTATTTATCAACCGGACATTAAGGGAGTTATCCCCTTTTTGCTAGCGCTAAACTAGGGAGATTGTTTTTGCTGAGGTGAAGCGCCAATCTACCGTCTGCTCCCCACTTTACCGCACAGAGTACATTAACCAATCTGTGCTACTCAACTGGTATTGAACCAAGAACCATGCGATTCCTAGGCGAGAGCTCTACCGACGACTGATGTGATTTGATATTGACTTGAATGACCACCGAAGGCGTCCTTTAAGGTGAATACAAAAAAAAAAAGAAGAAAAATGAAAAATGAAAAGCACTTACAAATGTTAGGTATTTTCGGATGTAAAAAGATAAAAGAGAACCCATTATTCCTGCGCTCACACCAAAAGCCATTGCCATACACCTGGAATAAAAAAAAAATGTCAGCAACACTCAATCGCGCATGCGCAAGCAGAGATAAAACGCATGCGCAGATATAGATGCATCTGCTGTGATGTGCACCGTATACTGATAATTATCAAGATTATTCACTAGTGTAAGTCTGCTCGATTCACGATGGTTGTTATACTATTGTGATTTTGTATCAGATGAAACACGTTCACGGTTGTTTGTTTATTATATAGGTTACTTTTACGGCATGTTAACCCTTGTTAGGTTATTTAATGACAAAGTCAGTCTTTTATTACAAACAAATATATGGTTTCAAGTAATTAATGATAATAAAAATTTGTAAATAATCATCACTTCTAGTAACTATTCTTACTCAATAACAAGAATCATTTATTTGCACACAGTCATGTAGTTTAATAATTTATGAAAAAAAAGTTCCATTCATTAATTATTTTCAGAATACAATGTGTTTTTTAAAAAAGTACCAAGTTTAAAGGTTCATAGCCTACGTAGCCCCTTAGTAAGTGGAGTGTTGCATGTCATGGACTGCTCAGCCACCTGGGTTCTGTCCTTGTGTATCACGGGTCGCCACTCATGACCAACAGGTAGCCCCATTGGGGGAGTCTTACCCCCTGCAGAGGTGCAGTCGGTGCATTCTAACGCCCCAGCCGACAGGGTGGCTAATTTGAGACTCGTACTAATGGGGCAGTGGATGCACCAGTTCTTGCAGGAGGTGTAATAGAAGTCGTATTTGAAATTGTAGGTGAATTTGTTAAAGGAGTATCAAGGAAACATAAAAATTTGCATGAGGTCCCCGAACCTGCATGTATATCACGGTTAGGGGAAAAAAGATGATTAAACGCAATGAATACACAAACATTTCGAATTCCAAGATTTTCTAATCATTTATTCATTACACTTTGTTCATGGATTATATTGTACAGTTAACTTATTTGGGACATACGTATTCTGTTATTTGTAATTACATATACTAGCAACAGAAAACACGTCGTAAAATTTAATTTTTGAAAGACATTGCCTCGGGGGAGTTAAAAATTCAATGTCAAAGGGTTTGTATCATAAGTAAGCAAAATCCTCATATTTATTAAAGGAGTAAAAAAAAAAAAAAAAAAAAAAAATAGAACAATTTGAAATGAAAACTGAGCCCCGTCCCTCTCAAATGAAATCTTGCGTGCATGTAATAATCAAATAATTTTTACATAAAATCGTAGGTATTTATTTATTTGTAAACTTTTTAGTTAACTTCTTGTTACAGTAAAAAAGAAAAGAAAAAAGGACGAGAGTAAAAAACAATTTTTAAAATTGCTTACTCAAATTTTGGGTGTATATAGCATAAGAATATTGTGACGTAAGCTGTGACGTAGAGCTATGACGTAGTTTTTGTTACAGACAGAAATACAGACAATCTCCATTATTAATATATATTAAACATTCATATGTATTTTGATCACGGGAGTTAATATTTTGTCTTTCTTTATCAAATGTTCAGTGTTAGTGTATCCATGGATGCACTAATACATTATAAGAGCTTAGTGTTGGCAACAAAGTAATACCCACTGTTAACAAACCAAACCAAACCAAACCAAACCCTTTCACTGAATATTATCATTTAGGTTTCTCGGACAGAAAGCGGAACTGAATCCAGCTCAGATCGAGCCCAGATGCTACACTCTGATCTTAGATTTTTAAAAAGTGTAACGCTCGTGCATACACACAAGCAGAATTGAAGATGGGTGATGAATATGTATTATTGCCATGGGGTACAGTCTGATGCAGTGGTTGCCAAAGTGGGCGGTACATCCCCTGGGGGCGCTGGAAAAATCTAGGAGGGCGTTGAAGCAAAACAAAAAAAGGGGGTGGTGGGTAAAAAGGAGGGGTTGGGGTGATGGAGTGGCATTAGGATTAGTCGATAAATAACTTGCTTTTTTTTTTACAATATCTGTCATAAATATGTCATAAATACTAAGGTTGAGGAAACGTATGCAGTTTATATAGAATTAAAAAAAGTAAAGTCGTCGGGGTGGCCAATCAGCGAGGGAGTCTATCCCCTTTTCACTAGTGCTAGACCAAGGAGATTGTTTTTGCGTCTGAGGTGGAGCGCCACATCTACCATCCTTACTTTACCGCACAGATCTCTGTGTTACTCATACTCTTGCGAAGACCGGTACCGAACTAGGAACCTTGTGGTTTCTAGCCGAACGCTCTACCGACTGAGCTAAAACGAATGCATAGTTTTGTTACATAATCCGAAATCAGTGTAAAATAAAACTGAACATTTGTTTGACGCCTGTACA
This sequence comes from Doryteuthis pealeii, assembly GCA_023376005.1. Classification (NCBI taxonomy): domain Eukaryota; kingdom Metazoa; phylum Mollusca; class Cephalopoda; order Myopsida; family Loliginidae; genus Doryteuthis; species Doryteuthis pealeii. The sequence goes on from CM042147.1 coordinate 87,648,742, forward strand.
CAACACGTACAGTGGTGCAGCAGTTATCACATGCCACCCAGCCAGGCTAGAGAGCAGAGTTAGCCGACAACTACAAGGGTCAAAGGTCTCAGCTCAGATTTGTAAGCACTGAACGTTAATTTCAATCTTGTAGAACCCCTAATTTTCCGTTTAAAATTTACCTTGATTCAGTTTCCACTTTTGGTAAATTGAATTTTTTTCCTTTTTTCATTTTAGAGAAATTCCTTTTTTTTTTTTATAGTATGTTCGGATGTGTGTATGAGAGGGGCCCTAGCAATCCACTAGGAAGTCAAGGGCGGGGAGGGGTAGGGGTCAATAGCATGAAAAAAATTTGGGGACCACTGGTCTAGTAGATAAATCCTTTGTGTCAAGTCTCCTATTAAATAAGGAATACGGCTGAATTGAACAGTGGCATATTTAAAAGGTAAAATGTCCTGAAAAGACGGATACTTACCTGACGACTGTGGGGAAGGATTCTGCAGTGATAAGGGTGAGCAGGGCAAGAGCGGCACCCACTCCCATCTTGCTGAAGCCAGCAAGGGCGGTGATCATGTACGGGTACTTGTGGAGGTCACCCATCATGTGCAGAATTAGGACGCAAAACATGCTGAAACCGGAGGACACTGCGTAAAGAAACATACACCACCGCCTGCCTATACTGCAAAAAGAAAGAGAGAGAAACATAACACAATGGGTAAAAAGGGAGAAAGAAGTATTTATTTTCCAGATCCCCCACCAAACCGGATAAACATAAAGTGTTTTTTTTAACGTGGAGAGTCACGCATAAACCGAAGCTCGTACCACCCCCAGTGCAAAAAAATGCGTGGTCCCATCGGCATTTCCCTTGAGAGGCGCCTCAGGCAAATGCATTTTTTTCATCATACAACGTGTAATAAATACAGCGTGCGATACCACATTGTATTTATTACACGTTGTATGATGAAAAAAAATGCACTTGCCTGAGGCGCCTCTCAAGATGAATTAGAGCCGTCCGCTGTGTAACGGTTATCGTTAAAGGAAATGGACACAACGATCCGAGTTCAAATTCCGGACGGGTTTGTCTGCACTTCATATAGTGCTAATAATCCTGGGAAAAGTAGGCATCAAACTATTCAGAAGAAAAAACTCTGAATTCAAATCTGTTTAACTACACTTAAAAAATTAACCTTGTGTCGCATCCTGTCCGTGGTGGAGGGTTTGGGTAAATACATTCAATATTAAGTTACAATTCGTTACAAACTTGTTACGTATAATTCGCTACAAAATTCACGCTACGAATTTCACGTTACAAAATCACGCTACAAATGCTTTCTATTTATTTCCACAGAAACTACAACAGATAGAGAGCATTATCCCATCGTTGGATTAAAAAAAAGAAAGATTTTAGCTACAAAGAAAAAAATAAGAAGGGGGATAACTC
>CM042147.1:87665161-87720391 GCA_023376005.1 Doryteuthis pealeii
CTATACTGTCACAGTGAGCTGACGCTGGAGTTTGCCCCTTCCCCCTCGCGCCACCTCTTCTTTACGAAGAACTAGCCTCGGGTACGAGAGGACAAGTGTGACACTATCTCCGCTTCAAAGATGTCTGTAAGAGTGACATGAAGTCACAGAACGTGAATGTCGAGAAGTGGCGGGTGGCGGCAGAACATTGAACGTGATCGCACTCACTTCGGGGTGGAACTAAGCAGAGGTCTAAAAGAGGGAAGAAGAGAGAAGTTGAAGTTTGCACATTCGCCGACAAAAAGAGCGTGAATATAACATTTGAGGTCAGCGTCTACAGGTGCAGTCGCTGCAACTGCGACTGTTCTTTCTATGTGAGCATCTGCAGCAAGAAGATGAAGAAGAGGAACAACAACAACAACAATGGCCTCATGGGATTTACGGATGCCAATTAGTTTGCAACATTTATTTGTATTTGAAAACCGCGTAAAATAAAATAAAAATGCAATATTAATAAAATTATGTGTACGAACTGAACCCGTGGATATCAAATAGAATACATGCTTAATTGCATGAATGCCGAACAGGAATAATAGATTATTGTACATATAATGTGTAAAAACAATAAAATTAATTCTATCCTAATTCAATTGGATTTAGGTTTGAAAAATATTTTGAAAGCCATTTTATTTCACGTATTGTTTATAGAATGTGTTTTGTGTTCAAACAGAACAAAAGAATATATATATATATATAATCAATCAAAGCCTGAAGAAGATACCAGAAGATCTGAAACACGTGTTGCATATGTAAAACAAAAAGAATTAAAATATTTTTTCTGAGAACAAAATACATTTTGCGGACCTTCCTTTTTTTTTTTTTAATAAAATATTGAATTTTCTCCCGTTGGAACCAGAACAACATATATATATATATATATATATATATATATATATATATATATATATATATATATATAGTAAATGAAGAAAAAACTCTAAACTTGCTTCATTACAATAATTTATTTCAACCGTATTAATACGGCATCTTCAGGTAATCACAAGAACATGACTCTTACTGAGAATTTCCCAAAGTAACATCTCTTTTAAATCTATCAATTTAGGGGAAGGAGGGTTTGGAATGGGCAGGGTTAGTTTCTTTGAATGAGGCGGGGAGGTCTATGTTTTGGATGAGGTGTGGCTTAGATGTGGGACGGATTCCTTGGGGAAATAGTTGTAAGAGTGTATATACAAAATGAGCAGAATTTAAAGGCTAAAAATAATAAAAAGAAAAAGAAAAATAACAAAATAATATAGAAATAAAAGTAAAAAGTAAAGAAATCAAATAAAAATTAAAATTGAAATAAAGTAAAGGAATAAATGATAAAAATTAAAATAAAATGAAATAAAATAAAATAGAAGCATAAAAAATAAAAAATAAAAACATAAAAATAAACAAAATAAAAAAATCTCCAATGAAAATAAAAATAATAATAAGAATAAGAAGCAAATTATATATATATATGTGTGTGTGTGTGTGTGTGTGTAAAGATATTTAACGTGGCCGTCCCCATTTAAACTACGTGATATGATTTTTTTACTGAAAATAATTCTAGTTAATGGAAAGAGAAAAAAAACACATAACGTAATTTAAATGGGGACGCCGAAGTTATATATTTTTTCTATTCATTAGAATTATTTCCAAGAAATTTTGGGAAATATATATATATATATATATATATATATATATATATATATATATATGTGTGTGTGTGGTGTGTGTGTGGCGTGTGTGTGTATGTGTGTTATATTTTTCTTATTTGGATGGTTTGTGTGATAGGAGGTAAGTGGGCGTATAGCTAGCTGCTGTTTTGAGCGGTGCTGCTTCCAGGATTTGTTCAAAACCCAAGCAAGACATGCTGGGCATTGATGGAGAAGTACGGATGAACTTATAAGTGACGTTGTCCTGTGGACTCCTATACATGGACACACAAATAATTGCATTCAACAGATATGTACGGACACTGAATGACGAGTTGAGGACTTGCCAGGAGCGACGAGAGAGAGAGAGAGAGAGAGAGAGAGAGAGAGAGAGAGAGAGAGAGAGAGAGAGAGAGAGAGAGTATTTTATAACGTAATTAAAAACAAAACAAAAAATATACAAAATGTTTTTTCAAAATAATAATTCTGCATTTCTTTTACACATTTCTCTTTCTATATATCTATATCTTCCGTTTTCTTAAAAAAAAAAGAAGATCTATCTTTCTCTCTTAATTTATCTATTTCCAATGAAGCAGACAATAAGCGTCTAATGTATTAGCATTATTGCTTCATTCCGATATTTCTTTTCACTCTACCTTTCTTCTTTCTTTTCTTTTACTCATCTCGTATTCTCTCTGACGCACATGGCGTGTGTTCTTTTTCTTCCTATTCTTTTGTCCCAATCAAAACATCATGGTCCATTATCTATCTGATATTCAGGGCCGGGTTAGCTCAGTCGTTAGAGCGTTCGGCAAGAAACCACAAGGTTCCTTGTTCGATACCGACCCTCGCCAACTCAGCGTATGAGTAGCACAGGGATCTGTGCGGTAAAGTAAGGAGCTGATGGTAGGTGTGGCGCTCCACCTCAGACGCAAAAAACAATCTCCTTGGTCTAGTGCTAGTGAAAAGGGGATAGACTCATTCGCTGATTGGCTGATACCGACTTTAGGCCACCCCGACGACTGTACTTTTACTTTTTATTTATCTGAGGTGATGACAGGGTGTAACATTCGAACACCTGCATTCATATCTTATTCTATCAATATTAGACCGCCCTGTCGGCTGGGGCGTTAGAATACACCGACTGCACCTCTGCAGAGGGGCAAACCCCCTCAATGGGGCCACCTGTTGGCCATGGGTGGCGACCTGTGATATTTAAGGATAGAACCCAGGTAGATGAGCAATTAATGACTTGCAATACTCCACTTTGGCCCATTCTTTGGCTAGACGGGCTGTTGACCTCCGATCAATCGGCTGGTCACCTCGAGCCCTAGCACCTATATGATTTTCCCAACCCTATTGCCCTTAAGGCAAGCCCCAACCCTTTTTATCATATGGGTGCTAGAAGGCACTGACTGAGGGTCTACATGTCCTGGGAATGACGTTAAACTCTATCTGATGGTGAGGTTCCAGTTTTGAAGGTTTGGGGCATGTGGAACACCCCTTCATCACCATTGCTCCCTGGTCCACTCTGACCGGGAGTGGTATTATATGTTAGGGTCCCATCTATGGGTTAAATAGAAAAAATGTATTTATAAAAAGATTGTATTATCCATTAAGAATTGATTTATTTCAAAACTTTATCGGCATTAACTGACCCACTGAGGTTGATATGCCGTAAAACCAACCCAAACCAATATTAGAGATTTCTATATTCGTTGGAATTAAAAAGCGTTGGACATGTACTTACAAAAGAAGATTAAATGGTAAAAAAAATTAAAGAGGTAAGGTGGTATGATGGTTAGGGGATAAGGGGGAGGTAACCTACAAAGAATGAAAGGAATTATTAAAAGTATTGAAAAAATGAAAAGAAAAGAAAAAGGGAGGAATGAAATAGAAAAAAGAGGAAGGAAGAAGAAATAAATAATAAAATATTTTTTTTAAAAGACAAAATAGAATGAAGGTAGGCCAAAGAAGGAATAAAGAAGAATGAAAAAAAAAAGAAGAAAAAAAGAGAAGAAAAGCAAGGGGAAGTAACCTAAAAAAAATAGGAATTATTAAAAGTATTGAAAAAGGAAAAAGAAAAGAAAGAAAGGATGGAGACAAAAACGAAAGAAGAAGAAATGAATAATAAAATAATAAAAGAGAGAAGAAGAAGAAGAAGAAGAAAAAGAAGAAGAAGAAGAAGAAGAAGAAGAAGAAGAAGAAGAAGAAGAAGAAGAAGAAGAAGAACGTAATAAAAAAATCAAAAAAATCAAATACAATATATAATGAAAATAAGGCAAAGAAGAAATAAAGAAGAACAGAGATAAAATAGTAATATTGTTTTATCTAAGAGTTGGTTGGATTAGGGCTGGTTTTTCCGCATGTCAACACAAGTTGGATTATTAAAGCCGAAGTCAGTCTTTTTCTTTTGCTAGAAATTATATGGTTTCAAATAATAATGAGAGAGAGAGAGAGAGAGAGAGAGAGAGAGAGAGAGAGAGAGAGAGAGAGAGAGAGAGAGAGAGAGAGTCTGTGTGTCTTTCTTTGTTTCTCGCTCTTTCTATCTTTCTTTCCTAGTGTTTGGTGAAGCGTTTAATTAACCCCCCCCCCAACAAAAAAAACAAAAAAAAAACAAAAACAAAAACAAGAAAAACAAGAAAAAACAAAACAAAACAGTAGCGGAGGCGAAAGAAGAAAGTAAAAAGGAAATGAAGGCGGTGTCGTTTAATGATTATCGTCGTGGGAAATGGACACGGCGAGACGAGTTCAAATCCTGGACGAGGCTGGTAGCATTTCATATAGCGCTAATACTCTAGGTAAAAGCATTAATCCAACACTTAACCCTCCACTTATGGGTAAATAGTAGGACAGGCTAGGTTCTTTATACTGTTTATGGCAACCGGTCTAGGAGAAGGAAAACTGAGCTCAAAGCTGTTAAACACCGCTTAAAAATTGACCTTGTGTGACATCATGCTCGTGGGGAGGGGCGGTTGTTAAATACATAAAAGCAACTGAAACTGTGTGTCTTGTTAAAATTGGAGGTGTGTTGCAAACGATAGATAGGTACGTAGTTCCAAGCAAACGTATTGACGTATACATTAACTAGCAGCGACTACTCGGCATCGCCTGGGTAGAGGGGGATTTTTAAAAAGTTAGTCCCGTAGATCTAGCACTACTTAATCGTGAGTTGAATCCTCGCGGGATGCCCCATTTAAATCCCCATGTAAGAAAAATAGACCTTGTATTGATCCAGCTACTCTGAAAAGAAATGTTAATGTCTACTATCTAAAATATTAAATGAAAAAAAAAAATTCCATGCTGTTATCATTTAATTCTATTTTTTAATTATCTTCACGAATATAAATCAAATCTCTATTATTTTTGCTCAAAACCCAAGCCCTGGTTATATTTAATGTGTATATATATTTACTTCATCGTTAATTGTTTTATCTTTGAGGTTTCCTTCCGGACATACGCATACATACAACTGCCCTTTATATATGTATAGATAGATAATATCAACATGTCAAATGATATGTGTAGGGAAACGTAGATGCTGAAATGAAAGCGACAGTATTACAATAAGAAATAGCTTTACTTTGGCTTTTTACAAATGTGTTAAACTAGTATCGATATTCCGTCTTTTGGTTGTCATGGCAACAGCTTAGCTAGTGTTCGACAGGGGCGGTGGAGAACTTACAGAGTCGTCGCGTAGGGCAGACAGTATGAATAGGAGATGCGAAGTCATTAAACTGGATAGGACCGTATGAAAGATGAAAGAAGCCGCCCGCCTTTTATCTTAAGCTAAGCTGTAAGAACCGGCAGACTAAGTAAGTACCAAGCTCCATTAAATTATACAATGATAATATACTAAACTTTATAATAATATCAACTAGTGTGTATGTGTGTGCGTGGGGTCTGCACCACTCATGCCCATCTTCACAATGCTCTTTCTGTAACATACTCGTTTACTCTTACTTACGACCGGCCAGCATGGTGGCAGATCACAATATGGACACGCAATTCGTTCGGCCGCTAGATCTCTGAGTAAAGTAAAATTAATTGCGTGATCTCAAGGGGACCGTCCCCTACAGACAGCACCTGCCCCCTCATCTAAAAGGGATAGGACTGTGTTTATTGTTTGGTGCCTAAGGTGCCCCAGAAAGAGTATGTCGTTGGAATCACGCACTTTTTGCATTAGTCACCGCATGAGCTTCGGTTTGAGCGTAGCTCACAACGTTAAAAAGTCCTTGTGTCAATCCGGTCTTGTGAGACTTTTAACCTTTGTCTCGGTCGGCACCCATCTCCACATTCACTCTGTCTGTCTGCATCTCGTCCGCCATTTTCTTATTTTTCTCATCATTTCGTCATCATATCTTCTCAGGTGGAATGATGAATAATGAAAACAGTTTTGTGAGCACATAATTTCTTTATTGCTTGACGAAATACATTCCTACCGACTCGATTCATTGTTGGGAGTCAGAGCCGGCTGGAAGAGATCCATTCTCATGGATGAATTCTCACTGACTAAAGATTCTAATTGACTAAACTTCTAGAGACTTTCGTCCAAATAAAGCCACGATCTCAAACGACCTCTGGGAGTCATCGCCCATCGATCCCTTTTTCCATACGATTTTTAATCATCCTACGCTACATGTGAAAAAATAGATTACGCCAATCCATTATTTAATATTTCCCGTGGAAGACTTAGTTTATAATGAGCTACAAGTTTTTTTTTATATAAAATAAATATGCCGCAAATATCAAAATAATGATAATTATCTTGACTGTTTCCTATATTTTACCGTAATTTCTCACCAGCTATCTATCTATCTATTTATCTCGTTCTCGTTTCGAGTGCGTTTTCCTTGTTGGTCACTTTGGTTTGGCATATAAAACCTGTGGGTTATTTAATGCAAAAACTATTAGAGTGAGTTTTAAGTTAGTTCTCAAGTTTCCTTTACAGTTGTATTTTTGTAGAAAGTTTCATAGATGTATTTTATATCTGATTCATAATTTTCAATATACTTTTATTTCTCTCAAGAAGGATAAAATGTCATCCATGTTAGTATTCTCAAACAGATCGCACATATTATTTGCGTTGAAATATTTATTTCTGATTGGAGCGAAAGCTCCACATTCTATGAGGAAATCTTTGACTGTGCAGGGTGTTTGACATGTTTCGTACCGTGGATGATATTCTTGTTTGAGTATAAAAGAGTGCATAAGTCTTTTTATGGCCAATGAACAGCCGAACCAATATTAATTCTTCCTCTTGGGGGATTTCTTCTATATCCCGGCTTCCATATTTCTGCTGTTGGATTAATTGATAATTTGTTCGGTCTATTACTATTCCAATGTTGCCGTTTTAGCTTGATAAATCTTTTTATTTGGTTCTTTAGATCTTTGTATATGGGACCTTGAAATTTTCCTCAATTTCTTTTTTATTCATGACATATTTTTCAGCTTAATCGGCTTTGTCATTCCCCGTTATCCTCATTGTTGGTCAGGTGACGAATAATAAGATAGCGTTTTGGTTTCTACTCAGTCCAGAATTGAACTCCTGTAATCCAGTTGGGATATGAATGACGATATATATATGTGTGTATGTGTGAATGACTATATGTATATATATGTGTGTGTGTGTGTGAATGACTATATATATATATGTGTGTGTGTGTGTGTGTATGTGTGTGTATCTGTGAATGATCATAGATAAAACAATGTATGTATGTGTGTGTGTGTATGTGTGTGTGTGTGTGTGAATGGCCATTTTTCGGCCTAGAAGTTGTGATCAAAAGGAATAGACATGAAAAGAAAGAAATGCTAATGCAAAATAATTGTCAGTAAAATAACCACACAGACGCTGACGGGTTAAATTGCCAAATAACTATTTACCATTCCCTCCGTACGAGCAGGATGCGACACAAGGTCTATTTCTTAAGCGGAGGTTTGAATTCAGAGTTTTCATTCTTCTAGACTCGTTACCTAGCGAAGGTTAAAGGGCCCAGTTTACCATACTATTTACCCATAGCTGGAGGGAGAGTAGTTGGATTCATGCCTTTCCCAAAGGTATTAGCGTTATGTGAAATACAAACAACCTTGTCTAGTAGTTGAACTCGGGTTGACGAGTCCAATTCGTACGACTCTAACAATTACACCATGCGCCATGTTTTATATATAAGGTTTGATACTAATGCACTGAGTTTATGTCTAAGTTTTGCAGATGGTAGAAAAGGATCGTTATCTCTAATACTGTTAGGTAACCTAACGAGTTGCTAAAGAGTTGCCCCCCTTTCATTATTAAGGGACTGATGGGAACCCGGATATGGGAATTCAGCCATGTTACTTTGGACTGGGGTTTTGGACTGTACAGACGCGCGCCAGCACGACTGAACTAGTGACCACGTGTGTCAGCATGGTTGGACTAGTTAGTCACTTTTAGGGTAGAACCATTTTCTACCCTGTGTTAAATAAGGACTTGTCAACAGACAAGGCCACTGGCCCCATGTGTGAACACACACATAACACAAAGGACGGCCCATGTGTGAACACACACGATAACCCAAGGACCGGCCCGATACGTGAGCACATGTATCATACACACAGCGCCCATATGATGAACACGCACATGATACACACACAGCTGAACTCTATCCAAAACCACCCGACTGTATTCCCTGTCAGTGAGAATAAATAAAACAAATATTGTCATTGTTAAACATATTTCACAGTTTTTTATTATCAATTTTGTATATCCTACATTTCGGGATATAACAAATACTAAATGTGAATGCCAGAGTGTCAGTTTGCCACATTTTCCAACTTTACTCCAAGAGGTCGTAGCCAAACATATCATACCGTTTTGGAATCAAACCGACTCCGTGAGCAAATTTATCCGGACCTGCAACTATGAAGTTTTTGATGCCCAAGTTTTAATTTGATTTGTTTTCGGCGATACTTTACGGGATTTTCTTTTTAGCTGTATGGACGGGCGGACAGTAATTTAGTGAAATATAGTAAGATACTGTAATCGAAATGTTTTTAACATACAAATAAAATACAGAAGACTGAAATGGTAATGCAAGACCAGGTTGTTGTAAAATTAACAAGGTTTTATTTAATACAGGGTAGAGAGAATGCTTCTACCCTCAAGCGACTTATAAAATCCAAACGCTGCGCCCGCACAAAAACACACGCCAATACACAAGTAACCTGGCGGAAACCCCACTTTCGGCTTTGACTGATCAAAGGGGAGCAACTCTATTTTTGTTAGGTCTTCCTAACACGAATCATCTCTCAAACTTTCATCAATGTGGATCCCTCGTGTGACAAAAGAGTGTGAGATGATTGCTATGATGCCGTAATAGTCAGCACCCGCCCTCATTTTCGCCAATATGAATCCCAATGTATCGAACGTATGGGGAGGGGATCATTGTTGTTATGCTGTTATAAAGTAAACCCTCTCTCTTCCGCCAATATGGATTCCAAGTTGTGGTGAATGTATAGGTGATCATTGCTGTGATGCTGTAATAGTCAGCCCCCTCACTTTCGCCAACGTGGATCCCAATATAGCGAATGTGTGGGAGCTGATTGTAATGATGCTATTATATAGTCAGTCCTCTCCCTTTCGCCAATATTGATCCCAAGTTGTGGGGAATGTATGGGGGATGATTGTTATGATGCTGTGATAGTCAGGCCCCCCACTTTCACCAATGTGGATCCTTAGTGCAGCAAAAGTATGGGGGATGAATGCTATAATAGAATCGGCTCCTTAACTTTTGCCAATATGAATTGTGAAATGAAAAGCATAGTTTTATTCATACGGTAATACAGTGTTTCTCATAGACGGTCCCGCGGACCGGTGTCGGTCCATGGAGTACTACCTGCCGGTTCGCAGGTACTACACCTTATTTTTTTTTTTAAATTGTATAGTTTTGAAGTACCCTAACCGTATATATAAACTAAAATTGGAAATATATTTCTAAAAATATCAACTTTGTTAATTTTCTGCTCTTTACTCCGATGGCTATTTTATCATTTTTTTTTACCTATGTTATTTTATAGAAACCTAATTTCTTTTTTGTAAATTTCAGCACTGTCACCTTGGTCTCCAAAGAGAAGGGCAGGTATTGAATGCAAGTCCTCACCACTTACTGAAACAAACCTAACATACGTGACACTCTCTTTTATCGAGTCAAGACTTGACAAATTAACAAATCAGAAGCAGTCTCACTGTTCCCATTGACTGTACACTTGGAGTTAGTTTATATTGATGTTAATTTCTGTATTAGATTAAGCTAATTTTAACATGTCTGCATAAATATTTTTAATTTGTGTATAAGTACAATAGAGTGATCTGTCCCTGTGTCTAGGCTGAACAGGTTGATCTGCCCTTGACCAGAAGATAGTATAAATAGAACCATGGAAGCGGCCATTTGCAATTCTACTCTTGACGTCTGAACCACGTCTTTCATACTTTATTATTCTTTTATTATATACCCCTTTACTTGGGTGTATATAATCGATGGAGATAGACAGATAGATAGATTAGATGATATGATAGTTTTTCTTTCTTGTTACACTTCTATTTGTTGGTTCTACCACGGCCGCCATGTTTTTTCGTCTAGTGGGTGCCTGCTGTAAAGGGTTGGTTCTTCTTCGTTGATTCTTCTTTGGGCTGGGCTGGGCTGGGCTGGGCATTTCTTATTTTAACATTTAATTAACACAACAAACTAGTTTGTTTCTTGATCAAGCTTTATTTTCAACCCTGCCCATTTTATTTCGCCGCGCGTGAGTTGCGAACCCTAAGAGACAATAGATTGCCTGCTCGCATCTAACTAATTAAACTAAAACTTATTCTCACGCCTGCATACCGGAAGGTCAGTTGGAATATCACCGTTGTCCCTCATCGGCTCCAGTAACTTTCCACGGTCCCCGTCATTTTTAAGTCCAACATACTCTATTCAAAATTCCAACTACAGGTACGTTCATAATTTATAACTGCTCATAAATTGTAACACATAACATGTAACACGTGTATAGATCTAAAAAAATGTGAACCTGTCCGCAACTTCCAAAAATTTGAAAAGCACTGCTGTAATAGAAACAACCCTTTCTCCTTTCGTCAAAATAAATTCCAAGTGTCGCAAAAACAGAGTTTGAATTGTAATATGACGATTAAAAAAGAAATAGTCAAAAGGCAAGTCTTACCAGAGAAAATGGCACACAAAGCACGCAGAGTTGTATAAAGTAAGCAAGTCTCAACGGTTACCATGGTGATCTGGAAACTCAACGCCAGGCCCATTGCAATAAACATGATTGGTCGTCGACCGAGGATGTCAGCCATTAATCCTCCAATGAGAGCGCCAAAAACTAAGGCAATGAGAAGCACGGTGAGCCCATTATCGTTTGCCATCACTTCTTGGCAGCGGATGTTTAACTGAAGAATGAAAAAAAAAAAGAAAAAAAAAAAAAGAAGACATAATAATTATATCAAATAGAGGCAAGTATAAAAAAAAACATAGTTCTAAACAATTAGTGTTTGATCATAAAACGGGTGTGAGAATACCCGTTCTGCACCCTGCACCTTCGCTGCACGATGTCTAGACCCAACGTTGTGATTTTCTGTGCTGGCCGATGCGAAGGCACGAGTCAGATGGGTTCACAGGGATTAAAAGAAAAGAAAACAAAACAAACACAAGTCTGTTAATAGGACACTGATAGAAGAGGGAGTTGTGACACTTAAGCAGTTGTAGTGGGCTCTCTCAGCTGGCAAGAAGTTGTCATGAGACTAAGTGAATTACTGGCTTCACTGGCTAATTTCTAAGTCTCTGCTACTGTCGATATCATCACCTGCCGCCGAAAATCTAACTCTAACTGATCTTTTTCTGGGACCGTATGTATATATATATATATAAAATTCCACCCTCACCATCTCCTTTCTGACTAATCCATGCTGGTCATTCAATTACTTTTACAGATGTACTTTTGTTTGAAATATTAAAACGAACTATAATCATACAGGCACAAACAGATAAACAATTGTCCTCATCATCAATTTACACAATGCCAAATTAACCCAGGCCTCAGACATTTGTCTCGGTTGGATATCAAATATATTCCCATCTGTCTTATTTATTTATTTATTCATTCTTTTTCATTTCTTGGTTATTTTATCACTAATGTTTACACACATGATACACTACTTCCTATCTACGTACGGATATATATATATATATATATATATATATATATTATATATATATATATACACACACATGACCCCTTAGATGCATTCTGGTCCAATGCATTTTAGTGCAATTAAAAGTGTCACATACCTCCCTCAACCGTTCTTGTCATTTATTTATAAATTACAACAAAACAACAGTATGCATCTCCCTTCGGCGCCTGAAAGGGGTCAACATTTTTCTCTTGGTTTTGAGAAAAAACATCATAACAAAAAAAAAAAAAAAAAAAGATTCACAACAATATATAATCAGAGGGCTTTGCCACCTCCCTTCAAATAAAAAAAAAACAAAACAAAAAAAAAAAAAACAATGGCCAACAGTGCACTTGTACGGGTGGGATCCTCACCCTTTTCGACACAAACATACACACAACAAAAAAAAAAACATGGATAGTTATGTTGGGTTCAGGTCTTCGACTTTGCTTCTCCTGTAATGATCTTTGGGGGACTTCTGACTCAACAATCAGGATTACTTTTTCGGATCACCTCCAAAACTTCACATCACCTTCTGATAAACACAAGGGAATTTTAAGCACCCTTCTACTTAACGATTCAGGAGGGCTTTTCTGGCTCACCTCCAAGATTTCACATCACCTTCTGATGAACACAAGGGAATTTTAAGCACCCTTCTACTTAACGATTCAGGAGGGCTTTTCTGGCTCACCTCCAGATTTCACATCACCTTCTGATGAACGCAAGGGAATTTTAACCACCCTTCTAAATGATTCAGAAGTATTCATTTTTTAAAAAATTCCTTACGACTCGGGAACATCATAATTTCCGCAGTTGGATAGGTGCCGTAGCAGGAATTACATTACTTTAGAGAAGCATTGTCGATTACATCTCCAAACCTTGGGGTCTCTACCACCCCTTTTTCTTAAGAGAACAACCAAACAAACAACCTGAAACCTCAACATAATATATGTCCTGGGTTACTGGAGGTATCGATAGGTCATCTCTTCCAGTCTTTCATTAACCCATATACACACAAAAACAATGTTCATCCTAAATAGGAAAGTTCAACAAGTCCAGATTTCACTTCTACCTCCCTCAACCATTTGTTTTTTTTTTTTTTTTCCTTTTCCTTTTCTAAGGGATTCACCTTACATCGTTTTCTGCACTGAACATGCAGGTTGCAGATTTCTTTTTCTTATATCTTTTTTTTTTTTTTTTTTTCATTTGTCTTTAAGACACCAAGTTGCAACAGCTCCTTGGATCATGAATGAAGTGTCCAGTAGTTCATTATCGTGACGGCTGTGTTTAAAATTTTTTTTTTTTTTTACTTTGGTCCCTACCGTATTTGCTATGTCTTGCTATCGTGTCCTTTCACTGGCATATTTCCTTCCTATTCCTTAATCATGGTTTTCGCTGAATTACAAATTCTAATATAATTATCATAACTACTACTATGACGCTACCTATTGTGATGACCTAATAATAATTAGAGGGAGCTCTACTCTTATGATTATCAACCTTCCCCTAGATACCTGTAATAGGACCAGCCTTTTCTCCAACACCGCCACTCAAATCTATCGGACACCTCTATGGCCTGTGGCATTACGGTTCTTAGAAACTTCGGTGGCCTCTGGTGGCATAACTGGGGCTCTTAAAGATACATGCCCCCACTGTGTCCGTCTTACACTTTGCTGCTTCTCTTTGGGTAAGCAGCAGGAATTGATAGATATTGATTTTAATTTATACCTACTAGTCTTCTTTTTGCATTTTATTTTTCTTTTCTTTTCCTTAATCACTAGCGAACTCTCAGTCTCTGAATCAGAGTCCCTATTTTTCCAGATCACCATTTTAGAAATTAAGATTCGAAATGTTTTCCCCGTTTTTCTCTTTTTACTTCCATCTGCTTTTATAAAGTTCACATACTTAAGTCTCATGTTCTTTTCTTGAGAGTACTTCTTCACTACCAAAGGTGTTGAACTACCGTCCCCAGTTAATTGGTTGGATAACTCAATAAATTTGATTTGACTCCATGTCTCTGAATCGGACCTGATAACTAACCTTCTTTTTTCTGTTGCACTCACTACACGTGGAGGATTATCAACGGTATGGTTACGAAATAACTGCATATGGATTGAACTATTCTTAATGCCATGATCACTACTGATTATTCTTTTTATCTTCATTGGCGGTGTAAGTTCCCCCATGCTTTTGCTATCGGATTCTGCTAGTCTTTTTGATGCAAGACAGCACTGGGTAGGAGTCAAGTCAGAGATTTCCTTTAATGGAATAAGACTGTCCTCTTTATCGGGTAACTTTTCACAGGCAGGAGACGAATAAGGGGCTGGCCTTCGATCATTATCCATTAAATAACTTTTACTAAGTATGCTACACTCACTACTGTCTTCAAGCACGGGTTGCATCTCCTCAAGGGTCTGAAGTCTTTTAGTAACTATCTTTTGTTGTTTTTTCACGGCTGACTGGTCAGTGAGAGGGGTTGTCTTAACCGGTAATTCCTCTTTAAACTCTTTGTCATTTGTCAGCTTTCGTAAACTGTTAGCAAAAGGGTGTTGGAAATTTTCGTAATACCGGCAAGGTGATTGGGTCTGTTTCCCCTACAATGATTAGTCTTCTTGACTCTGTCCTGGTGCTTATTTAACAAAATCTCTTTTGACAGTATCCGTTTTGTCGGACGCGGTAAAGGTAATGACCATTTCATGCCTTTGAAATCTTTAATTTTAGATTTAACATTCTTGAACAGTTTCCGTTTTGTTTCGACATCCCCTTCCACTCTCAGTTCCATAGACACTATGACATAAGCATCAAGTGAAGTATTATCCTCCACTTTTTGACAAGAATCTGCCCTTGATAACAGAGATTCGGGTGGCATCTCTTGAGTGCTCACTGGTAATTCACTAAATGAGTTGCTTTTGTTATATTTGGATGCCCTTGATTTCTCTTCTTGAACGACTGGTGGGTTGATAGTCTGTTTTTTATTTGCTTCTACCGGTTCCTTTTTACTAACATCAAATTCAGAAAACTTTGATTTTTCGTCGGTAACCTCAACATCCTCCTTCCCTATGGTCACTGTGTCACTAGTATCAAGTGAAGTTTTACCCACTTTTGGACGATAACCTGTCTCAGATAATAGAGGTTCAGGCTGCATCTTTTTAGAGCTCTCCGGTAATTCACCAAGAGAATTGCTTTTGCCATCCTTCTGGGGCCCTGATTTCTCTTCTTGAGCGGCTGATGGGTCAATAGTCTGTTTTTTACTTGCTTCTACCGATTCTTCTTTAGTAGCAGTTTCATAATATACCTTCACAATAATACAAGAAAAATATATCTCTGGATTGGGTTTAGTTTATCTTTTTGGGAATGCAGCAAATACATCTCCGTAACATTTCTTTTGTTTAACAAATCAAAATTGTTATTTTTCGAGAATAAATCACGAACAAAATTTTCCATATGCTGCCTTTCTTTTTTATCTATACTATTCTCGAGTTTTTGACGAGAATCTGTCCTAGTTTTTACCGATTCCTCTTCAATAGTAATTTGATAACGTACCTTCCTAATGATATCCGGAAAAATGTACCTCTGAAAACCATTCAGGCTATCTTTCTGGGAATATAATAGATATTTATCCATAATAGTTTTTGTTAACCATTTAAAATTTTCTGTTTTTAAGAACAAATCACGGACAAAATCTTCAATATGCTGTATTTCTTCTTCATCTATTCTATTCATGATTTACTAATATGCCAGTGAGAGAGACAACTTAGTCAAAACAATAACAACAACAACAACAACAACAAAATAAAGTGAATTTTAAGCCTACCTGGCAGGGACCGTAATTGGTTTCCTTATTTGTTTTTTTGTTTTTTTTTCAAATGTTCAGTTGATCCTCTTTGTTCTTGTTTTTTTTTTGTTTTTTTTTTTTTGTTTTTTTTTTTTAAAATGTTCTAAGGGTGTTCCTTTCAGTTTTCAGCTAAAAGAAAACGAAAACAAAATCTGTTTTCTTTGATCAGTTCATTTCAGACAATCCTTTCTTCTTTCCTTCCTATCTGTTGTGTTCCTTTTCTTTTCTTCAGATTTTTGGGTTCTGTCTTTTCACTTTCCGTTTCTTTCTTTCCTTTTCTTTTCCAGTTGTGTTGACTATTTTCTTTTCTTCTCTTTTCTCCGATTTTTCTTAATCCGTCCGTCTGTCTGTCTCTCTTTCCGTTTTCTTTCTCTCTTTCTTTTTCGTTTCTGTCTTTCTCCTTCTTTCCTTTACTTCTATTGTGTAACCACTTTTAAGGGTCGAATCTGTGGTCACGGCACCAGTGTGAGAATACCCGTTCTGCACCCTGCACCTTCGCTGCACGATGTCTAGATCCCAACGTTGTGATTTTCTGTGCTGGCCGATGCGAAGGCACGAGTCAGATGGGTTCACAGGGATTAAAAGAAAAGAAAACAAAACAAACACAAGTCTGTTAATAGGACACTGATAGAAGAGGGAGTTGTGACACTTAAGCAGTTGTAGTGGGCTCTCTCAGCTGGCAAGAAGTTGTCATGAGACTAAGTGAATTACTGGCTTCACTGGCTAATTTCTAAGTCTCTGCTACTGTCGATATCATCACCTGCCGCCGAAAATCTAACTCTAACTGATCTTTTTCTGGGACCGTATGTATATATATATATATATATAAAATTCCACCCTCACCATCTCCTTTCTGACTAATCCATGCTGGTCATTCAATTACTTTTACAGATGTATTTTTGTTTGAAATATTAAAACGAACTATAATCATACAGGCACAAACAGATAAACAATTGTCCTCATCATCAATTTACACAATGCCAAATTAACCCAGGCCTCAGACATTTGTCTCGGTTGGATATCAAATATATTCCCATCTGTCTTATTTATTTATTTATTCATTCTTTTTCATTTCTTGGTTATTTTATCACTAATGTTTACACACATGATACACTACTTCCTATCTACGTACGGATATATATATATATATATATAATATATATATATATATATATATATATATATATACTACACACATGACCCCTTAGATGCATTCTGGTCCAATGCATTTTAGTGCAATTAAAAGTGTCACACGGGAAAGCATGTCCAATTTCAATCTGCGGGACAGATTCCAAGATCCAAGCGGATAATAGTTAATATATACGCAATAGTTATATTAAAAAAAATCACCGAGAAATTTACGCAGTTTAAGAAATAAAATTAAAATTTTAACTTTTTTTTCTTTTTCTCTGAATTTTTTTTAGATGAGACTTGATAATTTGTATTATTTGTATTATTCGGACTATTGTCCTCGTCTTTATCTGCACAACGTTTTGGCTGGTGTGCCTTCTTGTTGGACTCGGGAACCTTCTCGAACTCGGGAGCCTTCTTGTCGTAATCGGGAGCCTTTACGGAACTTCGAACCTAACCCTTTATTCAATCCAAGGGGGTAGACATTTTTTTTCTCTTGTTTTTACAAGAAATAAAAAAAGTCCTGATATTTTGTACGTGACGAGTAATTTTTATACTCTTTATGATTATAAGTATTTGATTAGTTTGGTTTGTTTTGTTTTACGGCATATCAACCTCAGTGGGTCATTTAATGCCGATAAAGTTTTGAAATAAATCAATTCTTAATGGATAATACAATTTTTTTATAAATACATTTTTCTATTTAACCCATAGATGGGACCCTAACAGATACTACCACTCTGGGTCAGAGTGGACTAGGGAGCAATGGTAATGAAGGGGTGCTCCACATTCCCCAAACCTCCAAAACTGGAACCTCACCATCAGATAGAGTTTAACGTCATTCTCAGGACATGTAGACCCACAGCCACCGCCTTCTAGTACCCATATGATAAAAAGGGGTTGGGGCTTGCCATAAGGGCAATAAGGTTTGGAAAATCATATAGGTGCTAGGGCTTGACGTGACCAGTCGATTGATCGGAGGGGGCCTCTCCGACCGCCCGTCTAGCCCAAGATAAGGCCAAAGTGGAGTATTGCATGTCATGAACTGCTCATCCACCTGGGCTCTATCCTTAAGCATCACGGGTCGCCACCCACGGCCAACAGGTGGCCCTATTGGGGGAGTCTTACCCCTCTGCAGAGGTGCAGTCGGTGTATTCTAACGCCCCAGCCAACAAGGTGGATAAGTATTTGAACAATTGATGCTCATAAGTAATTCTGACGAGCACAAAAAAAAGAATCTGTTTTTTTGTGTGTATTGTAATGAGATCTTTTTTTTTTAGTGCAATAGATATTATAAATAGACTAACAGGATCTGTGGATATACCACCGTATGATAATTTAATTATCACAACGTCTGATATGTTTACTTAAGAGCTATTGCAAATAGTTTAATATGTAAAAAGTATCTTTCCCCTACTTTCTTTCTTTCTTTCTTATTATAATTCTTTTGTGTCATTCTTCTTTCCTTCTTTATAATATAAACGGAATGGTCTATTATTCAGCTGAGGTGACGACACAAATAAGAAATAAGAATTCGGTGGATAAGCAATACCAGATATTCAGGATTTATATTTTTGCATTTCATCTTGGACTATTTCATTTTTAACCAGAGGATGTTGCAAGATAATAACGGTCGTACTTTTAAGGAACTCGAGTATCAATATATAGAAGATTGATAAAATATTTTTTCTATATTGTGTTATAGTATTTTATTCTTTATATATTCGAGTTTTCAAGTTATTTATTTTGTTATCTTTTTATTATTTTGGTTTGTATTTTTCATATTTGTCTATTTGATTTTTATTATGTTTTATCCTTTATTAATTTGTTTTATTTTTTAATATTTTAAAAATCTAATCTTTTGATATAACGTTAGTTTATACCCTTATATTTTTATTTGGATTTTAAAAAGTTTTTAACCCCCATCCTCGGACAAAAATAGAGTATGGATTTTATACACACACACACACACACACACACACACACACACACAAATATATATATATATATATATATATATATATATATATATATATATATATATATATATATAAGGAAGAATGAATAATGAAAAGAAAGAATAGAATGGATAATAAAAGATGAATTTAATCAATATCACTTACACATGTGTTTCGGTCAGTTCATCTGTTGAAAATATTTCGCACACAGAGAAGATTCGACCTTCATCAGAGTGAAATTTTATTTTGAATTTCCAATTTCCATTTTTTTTCATCGGAGTGAAATTTCCAATTTCCATTTTTTTTCATCAGAGTGAAATTTTATTTTGAATTTCCAATTTCCATTTTTTATTTTGAATTTCCAATTTCCATTTTTTACACATACACACACACACACACACACACACACACACAACATATATATATATATATATATATATATATATATATATATATATACTACCGAATAAAAGTTTGCAACCAACCTAAATTGAGGGTAATTTTGTATATTTTAAATAAATAAATACTGTGTACACATAAACACTTACCGTATTTGACAGACTATATAAGAGGCACCGGCATATAAGACACCCCCCCCCATTCCAGCAGGTCAGATTCAGGAAAAAAGTTTTTAGTGTATTTAAGCATATATTGTTGAAAACAATCTAGCTCTGCATTACACAAGCAGAAACATAGCTGTATAAAAGCAATTTAGCAGTACAGCCAAGCAATAAGCATACACAAGACATCTAAGCGTAAGCTGGGTTAGTGAGTCATCATAGGGAAGATAGGCGAAGATAAGCCTACGCCTACAGAGGTCTCAAACTTCACCTACGATGTATAAGACACGGGGGCAATTTTTTGAGCCAAAATTTTGGAAAGAAAGTGCATCCTATATGCCGTCAAATACGGTATATGAAATTCAAAACAGATGATGATCCCAAAACACAGTTCAAAACTGTGTTTAAATTATGTAAAATCAAAGGATGATAAAGGAATTTTTGAAAATCATGAACTTGGCCCACTCAATCTCTCAGATATTTCAACAACTGGACTAGGTCTGGAATGAATTGATTGTAAAGTTCAAAGTGAATTACCAAAGAGTAAGCAATAATTGTTTACACATCTTGTTGTGGAGTGATAAAAAACAGCCCTTACTGACACAATGGACTAGTCTGAAAAAGACTTATAAATAGTTTATATTTTTTAAACAAAAAATAAAATATGTATTTGGATAAATAAATATTGGGTAAACACAAACACTTCTAATTGACTTATTGTCTCCTGTGTTTATTCATGACTACAATATAACAGATTGGATCTCATCTTTCGTCGCCAATCTGTTATACGTATTGTAGTCCGACAGTAAAGTAATGAATAAATGCAGGAGACAATATTAGAAGTCAATTATATTTTGGTTAAAAATATACACTATTTATAGTAAAAAGATTTTTTTATTTTATTTCAAAACTTCCCAAAAACACAACAGCTACACGGATTTAACGGAATTTGCCGATCTTTGCCGTAACTTTTAAATCTCCATCAAATTCAACGGAATATCCACAGTTGATTTTAACAAACACAGATTGGAAACTTTCAACACTCTGAAGAACTCTCTGAAGATGGACTTTGCTCCGAAAATATTAAGAGAAAAAAAAAGAAAATTTAAATAAATATGCTTTTCAACATAAATTTACATTATTTGCCTTCAAAAAAATATCTTATTACTATTATATAGTATTTTAAAACTGTTCATTGTGTCCGTTAGGGGTTGTTTTTATCTCTACAACACTCTACACACTGCCTGGTAATAACTTCCAACAAATTTTAAAGTTACTTGAAAGGATGCAGATTTGGAGTGTAATGATATAACAACCCCAAGAGTTACTTCCATAAGTCTGTCTAGGGCACACCCAGGTTCCCAGAATAAAGCATGGCGTCATCCATTAACAGGAACCCATGTGTCCCTTCTTTTATTCAAATAACATAACATAATGTATAAATGAATGTGGTGGATTCTTTGATGAAAAGAAAATATAATTTGCTTAATTGAAAATTATAATGTATTTTATATTCATTTTGATTTAAATTATTGTATAATGAATGCAAACATGGAAAATACATTTTTTAAATAACATTGAAACCTTTTGGTTGGTAGTTTATATATATATATAATATATATATATATATATATATATATATATATATATATATATATATATATTTGCCTTCAGGTAGATAAAATAATCATTTACCACTGGCGTCAGTTGAGGTTTTTGAAGCCCTGATAAAAACAATTGTGATGTTGAATTTTCAAGATAGATAATCAGACTACCACCCCTTGTACATCTCCTCTCCTTCTATGTCCCCGAGCATAGATAAGGTTTAAATAAATATCTATTCATCAGCAACTGAGACATCATTCTCTTAGATGAATATAACTGTAATGTTAAAAACATTTATTATCACTTATTTTATTTTATATATTTTTTTTAAAGATCAAGTCAAAGAAATTGGGAATTGAACAATGAATGAAACTGTCGTGTCGTCACCTTTGATCTCAGCGCCGCTTTTTCCCCCTCATCCTCTGTTGTATTGCTGGAGAGACGTTTTATTAAAGTATTGTGCCTCAAGGCGACAGGCAGGTCTTCGGGAGGAAGCAATAAACGTTGAAGCAACCTTAAGATAGCGCAAACGTATCTAAAAAAAAAAAACAACAAAAAGCAAAAAAACCAAAACAAAAACAAAAAAAAAAACAAACAAAACAAAACAAAAAACAACAAAAAACAAAAAAAACCATGANGATAAAGGATAAAATAGAATGTTAACTGCAAATTACTCGTCGTCGCTGTAATATGCTTTTGATGTTTTATTCTTTTTATAAATTTTCTTAGGCGTAATAAATTTCGAAACTTTAAATGTTTTAAGCTGAATCTCACTACATTAAAAACGTATCTGCAAAGCTACCTTGTTCCTCACCAATTTAGCTTCTCAACCACAATGCAAGAACTTCAACCCATGACAGCTCGTAACCGGAAACCTAGTGGGACACCGTAACAGTACTACTGTATTCTTATTGTTTTGAGAATGTAGTTAAGTTTTAGTTGTGGTTTGGTTTGCAATTAAGGCTAACGTTGCCATGCACTGCTAACAATATTGTTCTAACTGAGAATAATCATAAAATTAGCGGACCATATACCTTTACCCCCTTTTGATCTCGATTGAGCGAAGAATGTTTTTCATTTACACCGTCAATATCCGGTTGTTTGAGGTTAGGTTGGTTTAGAGTTAGTTACGGTTAGGGGTTAGGTTAGGCTTATTTTTATAATTTAAAAAAAATCTAAAAATCGTTCGTTAAAAAAACTTATATTGCGTGTAAATTAAAAATGTCCTTTCTTTAGTCGAGATCAAAAAGTGGTGCCTCAACATCAATGTCCAAGTTAGCGCACAAAACAATAAAAAAAAAAAAACAAGAAAAGAGAAAAATAGGAGAATAAATGAATAAAAAAAATGACGAAAGTTCTGACCCTCACTAAGTAAATCCTAAAATGCAGCCGAGAGATTCCTGACCGTCAGAGCCTAGTTCCTCCATCCCTTTCATGTATTCACACGACTTCAATAGAGAATGATCGGACATTCCCAGAATCCAAACCCACGACACACGCAGAAAATTCACCCATCTTCTGCCCACAATCAACGGCTAGAACAATCCTGATCACGAAGAAAGCAAACCTGGGCGAGAAAAAAGACAGTAAAAAGACAGAGAAAAATCCCATTTGTGTTAAAGAACTTATGGCTTTGTTTTCCCATATAAATATACATATTCATTTATATTCATAAGTCCAGTCCTGACACAAGACCGGTATTAAAAAAAAAAAAGTTATTAAAAAACAACAACACAACAACAACACAACAAATGAAGGGCCGTTTAGCTCAGTCGTAGAGTGTTCGATCTAGTAACCTTGAGTTTCCTCGTTCATACCGTCCTCGCCAACTCAGCGTTATGATATGCACAGGATTGTTAAGTAAGACTGATGGTAGTGTGGTGCTCCATACTCAATGCCAAAAACAATCCTCCTTGTCTAGGCTAGTGAAAAGGGGACTAGACTGCCTCGCTGTCTGTTTGATACCGACATTCTAGCCACCCCACGATTTTCTTTTTTACGTAATTGAGCACTTTTCAATATTTGTGGTTATGCTCTCATTCGGTTAACTGTTTCTTTATCACACACTGCAGAGACACCCCGTTATATATATATATATTATATTATATAATATGTGTTGTGTGTGTAGTGATGTGGTGCTGCTTGCAATGCGTTGGTATGTTTGTGTTTATCTTTTTAATAGGATTAAATAAGCAAAAATCTTGAATCTTTACTAAAGCTTTTCTTAGTCTGAACAGATATCTTGAGTTACTTATGGTACACAGCTGTTCCAATCGTCACCCATCTAAGCACTGGCATTTCTTTCATCGTCTGCTTAACTTTGGTATCCGGCCCGAAACCGATCGCTTTTAACAATGGCAACATTATATTACCAGCTGTATTACAGTAACTGGACTTAGTTCAACTAAGAGCGAAACAATAGTCATATATCCAGTTTTGAAAGAAGTGCTACGTTAAATTATTGATGTCTTTATGCTTAAAGACATTGAAAAATTAACTATGGTTTTGGCACTAAATGTTCTTCATCTTTCAGTTTTAGTAGTATTCTGAGATGAAAAGTTTTGTCTATATATTAATTATCTTTTTTTGACGATTCTCTTCCCTTACCACCACACACACTCACACCACACTACACACACACACCACAACAGATATATAATATATATAGTATATTGACTGGTGTGTGCCTGTGATCGATGTATGTACTACACAACAAGAATTCTTTATTTCCCAACACACTTTGTTATGACAATATAATATCTATGTAACTATATATTATTCATTAACATGCAAACCGATGGTATTTTAACAAAACCATCTAATATATAATCTATATATACTATATAATATATATATTATACATGGTCTGCTGTATATTATACGTATATATGTCTTGTAATATATAGTATGTCTGTGTATATATATATATACTATGTCTGCTGCTATATATATTAATATATACACTACATATACTATAGATGTCATGTGATTGTCTCTTGATGTATGTATGTGTGTGTCGTAAACCAACTAGGAATTCTGTATTTCAAACAAAAGATTTTGTATGAATATATATATATATATGTATTATATAATATATATTAGTATTCATTTATCATGCAAAACCAATGGATTATTTACTAAGCCATAGTATAAATAATAATAATATATATATATAATATACTATTATATATATGTCGTGTATATATAATATATATATATATATATATATACATACTATATAATAATATATATGTTTGTCTGGTTATGCATGTCTGGTGTTAAACCAACTAGATTCTGTTATTTTCCAAACAAATTGTATGAATATTTATATAATATATATATTTTATATATATATATAATATTATTATATATATGTTTGAAAAAATACATTATTTGCATGATTAAATTGTTCATTTGCACAATTCTCAGTGTATGATCCTTCCTACTCACCAATTCATTTGTACTGGTTAGTTTTTAAAACCATTATTGACATGACGAATTTCAGGTATTTTTGTTAATTCAAATATTCCCTTTCCATTTAAAAAAACAAAGACAAAACAAAAAAAAAAACAAAACAACATATTAGAAAATCCATTTATTTCTTAATAAAAAAAAACGTTGCAACTTTTTGTATGATGCCCAATATTTTTACCACGAATTACACTCATTCAATATAATACCCCGGTTTTAACTTCTATGTCGCAATTAAGCTATGCATTTCGTTATTATTCAAAATTAGTTCGTAGTAACAAAACAATCTTAAGTTTCAAAGACAGTATATAAGACAACTTATAAGGCTTTGAAGTTTTCTTTTTCATTGATTAGAATTTGAATCTCTTTTTCTCTCTTTTCTTATCTCTCTAACACTCTTCTATTTCTCTCCCACTCTCTTCAAAATCTATTAAGCCATCAATTTCTTCTTTTTTTCTTCCTTTACTTTTCGCGTTCTTATTCAGAGAACTAACAAGCAAGGCGAAACCATCTTCATAAGAGAAAACAATGCGCAAGTAAAGAATAACCAGTGCGCCTGCGACAGTTTTATGAAATTTATCCTTTGGAGCCAGAGCCGTAAACAACCAAACACGATGCATCGACCGGTTTTTTGCTAAATAAAGTTTAAGGAGAATGGTATCTGTTGAGTGAAAAATGGACACGCAGAGCCGAGTTCCAAAGAAACCTGACAGAGCTGTTTTGTTTCACTTATTAATGCTCTAGAGAAAAGGCAATGAATTCACCTTTCCCCTTCACAAGGGCAAAGTAGCCAAACTAAGATATTAGTTCTTGGTGGGGACCAGTCTAGAAGAAGGACAATTTGAATTCAACCTCATTTACTCTATGCCAGCTGGTAGTTAAAATTGTAGGTCTGTGTAGGCTCTTTAGCATTGTGTTGCAATCGTCTAGGAGATTACACCTCTAAATGAAATCATTTGAGACTCTGAGCGTTGACGATATCTTGAAACAGACTGTGTCAATAGTATTGTCTCATACCTGTGTTTCTGGTATATTGGGTCGTAGAAGTTAGATCTTCACCATGGTTACTCTTCAATCCATGCGCAGTCATATTCTTATAGCGATACGATTGAAAGATGATCTACCACAAAAAACGCTTAAAAAACATTTTATAAACTATTACTAAAAGAAAGTCGTAAATCTCGTGATGCATAATTCGGTATCGAGCCAATCACGAGGACCATCTCTTCACTACAGCTAGACCAATGAGATGGTTTTGCGTCTGAGTGGCGAGCGCACACCTTACCATCAGACTCCTTACTTACCGCACAAACATTGTCTACTTCATAGTAGTTGGCGGCCGTGTTTCGAACTGGATACCTTGAGTTTTAGCCTAACACTACAGAAAAGCAACATAGAAGATTTATAATTTCTGAATATCACTTTCGATCTAATGTCACATACCAGACGTATATCTTTAGCCCACTTTACCACATTTTCCTGTTTGTGTTAACTGCTTGATTTTCATTTGGCTTTCGTATGCCAAATCCCATTTCATTCAGACGTTTCTACAGTCCAGCCCCTCACGTCTGTTGGTTTTTTCATATTAAGGTGTGCCAGCGGCTACTTTTACATTATAGACTCACCAAAACATGTGACAACCTATGTCCAATCCGCAGTGCTCTTCTCTGTTATTATTATTTTATACTGCTAGTCATAATCTCTAGCCACTACTACTTGAATCTTCTGGACGAAATGACCAAAAGGATCAGTATACCACAGATTATTGACTTACCAAAGGAGTCTATACTCGGATCTACTTTACTTATCTTATCTTTAAGTTCTTATTACAACTGGCCAGGATGGCGGCCAGATACACACCCAGTCACAAATTATTACTCCTATTTTGACTCATCTGTTTCAGTTTGGTTTTTACATTTTCTATTATTAATATCTACATAAAATATAGTTTCTATTATAATATACTTTTGTACATTTTTCTAGATATAATATACTGCATAAAAATATGTTCAGCATTCTCCCAAAACCAGAAAACTACGTCCAGACGAATGTTTGTTTTGTCATGAATAAAAATTGGAAATACATGTCTATATATCTTATATTTTAAATTTATGTTCGTTACTGTAAATTATCTAATCAATACCTAATATCGACAAATAATACTCTTCAAATTCAATAAATCATCCTTACATTTCTTATCGAATTCTTCTCCAAATGCATTCCATTTACTCACTATTAAAATTTTCTGTAGCTTATGAATTGGTTGGTGGTTTAACAGCTATATTACCCTAGTGTGTGCCGATACAGTATTAAAGAAATTCGTTAAGTAGACATAACTTCCATTACTTTCAAGTGCATCAATAAATTAGAAGAAATAATTTTAATGTAATATTAACTGGTTTATGTTAGATTTTTGATAAATACCATATTATCAATAACTGGTAGAAATCTTTTCATAACTTCGAATGTTTTCTAGATTTAGTATTTGTTTGCTTGGTTTTATAACACTGGTAAAAATAATTTTTACTTCATGTATATCAATAAAACTGGTAGAAATAATTTTGTCTAGCGTGTATTATTAACTTAATGAATATTGATAAAATTATAGAAATAGTTTCATTAACCTTCATCGTATATCAATAAAAACTGGTAACAATATTTTGTATAGTTTATCATTAAACTTTTATTGAGTATTGATAATTAGTAAAATAGTTTTCATTAACTTCATGTTATCAATAAACTGTAAAATAATTTTTTAGTTTATCATTAACTTTATGAGTATTGATATATTTAGAATAGTTTCATCTAACTTCATGTATAATCCAATTAAACTGTAGAAATAATTTTGTTAGTTATCTTACTTTATATATTGAATAAATTGTTAAAATAGTTTTCATTAACTCATTATATCAATAACCTGGTAAATAATTTTGTTAGGTTTATCATTAACTTTATGAGTATTTGAATAAATTAGTTAGAAATAGTTTTCTTAACTTCGTATATCATAACTCGTAGCAATAATTTGTTATTATCATTAACTTTATGAGTATTGATAAATTATAGAAATAGTTTTCACTAACTTCATTGATATCAATAAACTGTAGAAATAATTTGTTAGGTTTTCATTAACTTTATGATATTGATATTAGTAGAAATAGTTTTCATTTAACTTGCAAGATTGCAAACAGATCTATTGACCCATAGATGGGACCCTAATAGAACACTTTAGCGTCATACACGGACATCTGTAGTTAAATTAGAGTAAATCATTGCATATTACAATCAAATATATGCCACAGTTTTCAAATTAAGGAGTGATTATACCAAACAGTCCTCAGACACTAAGTCCATATAATGCCACACAGGTCAAAGTCTGATAACCTTCACAATAATGCAATTTTTCTTCGTAAAATTTTCCCATAATATTATGAAAGGGGTAATCTATCTATCTATCTATCTATCTATCTATCTTATTATCTATATCTTATTATCTATCTAATCTATTTATATCTTATCTTATATCTATCTATCTATCTATTTATATCTATATCTATCAATCTATCTTCTATCATATATCTATATCTATCTAATCTATATCTATCTATCTATCTATCCTCTCTCTCTCTCTCTCTATAATATATATATATATATATATATTATATAGAATATATATATATATGGAGATAAGGCTTAATTGAGTCTACCTAATTTTGAAAATTATTAATTATAACTGAATTAGGTGGAATACCTATTAAAGTTATGCTAAACAAATCGAGAAAAATCATCTCCTGTATACATTTCGGCCAATTAGACCTCTTCAGACAAGCTATTAGATCGAAACCGCCCTGTGCTTGATTTGAAACCGGACTGCCAGCTGACAGCGCCATCCCATAACCCTACACCAAACGGGACTTCTAGATTTTACGATTTTTTAGAGTAGGTAATATCCTTCTCTAGTTGACTTTTATTACACGCGATATATAAGAAATTTTAAACACGTTGTTTGAATGGCTTTTGCCGATAATTTTTGGGAGACATAATGCTTAATTGAGTCTACCTAACTTTAAAATTTAATATTAATCATAAATAAAACAAAATAAACTCTCTACATTAAGTAATTGAGCCCTCTATATCAATCTCCAACAATAATAATTAATAACCTATATACCATATCATATACTATATATATATATAACTTTATATATATATATTAAATAAGAAATAAAATTTTAGCTTATATTATTATCATTGGAACAATTTGCTACCATGTTTCTTGCCTGTGCAGTCTTCAGCAACGAAAAGTGTTTGAAAAATGATGCAAATGATTATAAATATGTCAAATGGGGCGTTGGTTACTGTATTCGCGGGTCATTTTGTTTACGTGTTTGCGGTGTTAATGATCGGATCACCTGTTCTTTTCGTAACGCTCACGTACGACTTGTATTAACTACCCGCTTCTTCAAGTATATCAGTGCCAACCATACACATTGATTATTATATATATATAAATATATATATATATCATATATATGTTGTAAACACGTTTGTTTTGGAATGCTTTTGCCGATAATTTTTGGAGAATAGTGCCTTAATTGGATTACCTATTTGAAAATTAATAATTTTTAAATAATGAATTCATTATTAATTAATTAATGTAATTTTCAAACATTAGTGACGCACCTTCCAATTAAGCACTTATTTCTCCAAAATTTCGCAAAAAGCATTCAATAACCAAACCTGTTTACAACTTATCAATCGTCGTGTAATAAAATCACTAGAGAAGTAATATAACCTACTCTAAACAAATCGTAAATCTAAGAAGTCCGTTTAGTGTAGAGTATATGGATGCCTTCAGCTTGGCCAGTCCGTTTCAAATCACGCAACCAGTGCGTCTTCCGATCTGATAGCTCTTGCTGATGAGCCTTAATAGCCAAATGCTAACATACAGAGATTGATTTTCATCGACTTGTTTAGCCATACATTTAATAGTATTCCCGCCATAATTCATTATAATTAATAATTTTCAAAATAGTCACGACTCAATTTAAGCACTATATATATATATATATTTACTGGGAATTTTTGTATCCCGAATTCATGCTTTCTTATACATTCAACAGGCTGATAATTGCGTTCGAATAGAATGAAATCCGGTAAAAACCCCATATAATATAACAAAATGTATCATAAAAAGTTTGAGCTTGAAGCTGTATTCGAAGTGTTAAGGAACAATGAAGTGAACGTTAAAAAAAAAATTTTTTTTCAGAATACATGTATGCCATAAAAGTGCGAAGTCTGAAGCTGTATTACCAATCTATATATTACTAATAATTAATATATATATATATATATTAAAATAAGTCATCGGAGTCCTAAATCGTATCAGCCAGTCAGCGAGAGAGTCTATTCCCTTTTCAATAGCACTAGACCAAGAAAGATTGTTTGTTGGCATTCGAGGCGGAAGTGCAACAAAGCTACCATCGCTCATTCACTTTACCGACATGTTCCCTTACTACTCAACGCAGATTGCAAGGGTCCGGTATCGAACCCGGAACGTTGTGTCCTAGTCAGATGCTCTCCACCGAGCTAAAACAGCTGTACACTGTATGAGCACACCACTTATAATAACCGCAAAAAATATGGTTCAACATAAACACCACAAGTGGCTATACATATAAAACCAATACATACAAAATATATGTATATATATATATATATATATATTATATATATCATAACTATATATAATATATATATGCTCTTGTAAGTAATTATTTATGGTTATTATACATGAGCTGCTCTTACAGATTTATAAAAAATCCTTGTATGATATATATGTTTACACCTACAAGAGCATACAGTATGGTTGTACAGTGAGATTCGATAATCACAAATAGAATCTTCCCTAAACTTACCAGTCATTTGATTATCTCTTTATATATATATATATATATATATATATATATCATCTCAGGCAGAATTCTAGTTCCTTTACATAATGGAATATTGTAATATCGTATGTAATAATAGATTGTACTATACTGTCACAGTGAGCTGACGCGGAGTTCCCCTTCCCCCTCGCGCCACCTCTTCTTTACGAAGAACTAGCCTCGGGTACGAAGGACAAGTGTGACACTATCTCCGCTTCAAAGATGTCTGTAAGAGTGACATGAAGTCACAGAACGTGAACGTCGAGAAGTGGCGGGTGGCGGCAGAACATTGAACGTGATCGCACTCACTTCGGGGTGGAACTAAGCAGAGGTCTAAAAGAGGGAAGAAGAGAGAAGTTGAAGTTTGCACATTCGCCGACAAAAAGAGCGCGAATATAACATTTGAGGTCAGCGTCTACAGGTGCAGTCGCTGCAACTGCGACTGTTCTTTCTATGTGAGCATCTGCAGCAAGAAGATGAAGAAGAGGAACAACAACAACAACAATGGCCTCATGGGATTTACGGATGCCAATTAGTTTGCAACATTTATTTGTATTTGAAAACCGCGTAAAATAAAATAAAAATGCAATATTAATAAAATTATGTGTACGAACTGAACCCTGGATATCAAATAGAATACATGCTTAATTGCATGAATGCCGAACAGGAATAATAGATTATTGTACATATAAATGTGTAAAAACAATAAAATTAATTCTATCCTAATTCAATTGGATTTAGGTTTGAAAAATATTTTGAAAGCCATTTTTATTTCACGTATTGTTTATAGAATGTGTTTTGTGTTCAAACAGAACAAAAGAATATATATATATATATAATCAATCAAGCCTGAAGAAGATACCAGAAGATCTGAAACACGTGTTGCATATGTAAAACAAAAAGAATTTAAAAAATTTTCTGAGAACAAAAATACATTTTGCGGACTTTCCTTTTTTTTTTTTTTTTTATAAAATATTGAATTTTCTCCCGTTGGAACCAGAACAACATATATATATATATATATATATATATATATATATATATATATATATATATAATATATATATATATATAAATAAAATGAAAAAAACTCTAAACTTGCTTTCATTACAATAATTATTTCAACCGTATTAATACGGCATCTTCAGGTAATCACAAGACATGACTCTTACTGAGAATTTCCCAAAGTAACATCTCTTTTAAATCTATTATCATTAGGGGAGGAGGGTTTGGAATGGCAGGGTTAGTTTCTTTGAATGAGGCGGGGTTTTGGATGAGGTGTGGCTTAGATGTGGGACGGATTCCTTGGGGAAATAGTTGTAAGAGTGTATAACAAAATGAGCAAAATTTAAAGGCTAAAAATAATAAAAATAAAAAGAAAATAACAAAAATAATATAGGTAAAAAGTAAAGAATCAAATAAAAATTAAAATTGAAATAATAAAGGAATAAATGATAAAAATTAAAATAAATGAAATAAAATAAAATAGAAGCATAGAAGAATAAAAAATAAAAAAAAAACATAAAATTAACAAAATAAAAAATCTCCAATGAAAATAAAAATAATAAGAAGAATAAGAAGCAAATTATATATATATATATATATGTGGTGTGTGTGTTCTGTGTAAAGAAATATTTAACGTGGCCGTCCATTTAAACTACGTGATATGATGATTTTTTACTGAAAATAATTCTAGTTAATGGAAAGAGAAAAAAAACACATAACGTAATTTAAATGGGGGACGCCGAAGTTATATATTTTTCTATTCATTACAATTATTATTCCAAGAAATTTTGGGAATATATATATATATATATATATATATAATATATATATATATATATATGTGTGTGTGTGTGTGTGTGTGTTGTGTGTTATTAGGTGGTTTTTATTATTTCTTATTTGATGGTTGTGATAGGAGGTAAGTGGGCGTATAGCTAAAACCTGCAAGCAAAGACATGCTGGGGGCATTGATGGGAGAAGTACGGATGAACTTATAAGTGACGTTGTCCTGTGGACTCCTATACATGGACACACAAATAATTGCATTCAACAGATATGTACGGACACTGAATGACGAGTTGAGGACTTGCCAGGAGCGAGACGAAGAGAGAGAGAGAGAGAGAGAGAGAGAGAGAGAGAGAGAGAGAGAGAGAGATTTTATGAAAATATAACGTAATTAAAACAAACAAAAAAATATACAAATAGATTTCAATAATAATTCTGCATTTCTTTTACGCATTATTTTCTATATATATATATATTCCGTTTTCTTTTTTTAAGAATAAAAGTCTATCTTTCTCCTCTTGATTTATTTATTTCCAATGAAGCAGACAATAAGCGTCTAAGATGTATTAGCATCATTGCTTCATTCGATATTTCTTTTTACACTACCTTTAATTTCTTTCTCTTCTTTCTTTTTACTCTTCTCGTATTCTCTCTGACGCACATGGCGTGTGTTCTTTTTCTTCCTATTCTTTTGTCCCAATCAAAACATTATGGTCCATTATTTATCTGATATTCAGGGCCGGGTTAGCTCAGTCGTTAGAGCGTTCGGCTAGAAACCACAAGGTTCCTTGTTCGGAACTGACCCTCGCCAACTCAGCGTATGAGTAGCACAGGGATCTATGCGGTAAAGTAAGGAGCTGATAGTAGGTGTGGCGCTCCACCTCAGACGCAAAAAACAATTTCCTTGGTCTAGTGCTTGTGAAAAGGGGATAGACTCCCTCGCTGATTGGCTAATACCGACTTTAGGCCACCCCGACGACTTTACTTTTACTTTTTATTTATCTGAGGTGATAACAGGGTGTAACATTCGAAGACCTGCATTCATATCTTATTCTATCAGTATTACACCGCCCTGTCGGCTGGTGCGTTAGAATGCACCGACTGCACCTCAGCAGAGGGGTAAGACTCCCCCAATGGGGCCACCTGTTGGCCGTGGGAGGTGACCTATGATGCTTAACGATAGAACCTAGGCGGATAAGCAATTCATGACTTGCAATACTCCACTTTGGCCCTCTCTTTGGCTAGACGGGCTGGTCACGTCGATCCCTATGATTTTCCCAACCCTATTGCCCTTATGGCAAGCCCCAACCCCTGAGGGTCTTCATGCCCTGGGAATGACGTTAAACTCTATCTGATGGTGAGGTTCCAGTTTTGGAGGTTTGGGGAATGTGGAGCATCCCTTCATCACCATTGCTCCCTGGTCCATTCTGACCCGGAGTGGTATTATCTGTTAGGGTCCCATCTATGGGTTAAATAGAAAAAATGTATTTATAAAAAAATTGTATTATCCATTAAGAATTGATTTATTTCAAAACTTTATCGGCATTAACTGACCCACTGAGGTTGATATGCCGTAAAACCAACCCAAACCAATATTAGAGATTTCTATATTCGTTGGAATTAAAAAGCGTTGGACATGTACTTACAAAAGAAGATTAAATGGTAAAAAAATTAAGGAGGTAAGGTGGTATGATGGTTAGGGGATAAGGGGGAGGTAACCTAAAAAAGAATGAAAGAATTATTAAAGTATTGAAAAAAAGGAAAAAGAAGAAAAGGGAGGAAGGAAATAGAAAAAGAGGAAGGAAAAAGAATAAATAATAAAATATTTTTTTTTAAAAGACAAAATAGAATGAAGGAAGGCCAAAGAAGGAATAGAAGAATGAAAAAAAAGAAGAAAAAAGAGAAGAAAAACAAGGGGAAGTAACCTAAAAATAGGAATTATTAAAAAGTATTGAAAAATGAAAAAGAAAAGAAAGGAAGGATGGAGACAAAAACGAAAGAAGAAGAAATGAATAATAAAATAATAAAAGAGAGAAGAAGAAGAAGAAGAAGAAGAAGAAGAAGAAGAAGAAGAAGAAGAAGAAGAAGAACGTAATAAAAAATAAAAAAAATCAAATACAATATATAATGAAAATAAGGCAAAGAAGAAATAAAGAAGAACAGAGATAAAATAGTAATATTGTTTTATCTAAGAGTTGGTTGGATTAGGGCTGGTTTTTCCGCATGTCAATACAAGTTGGATTATTAAAGCCGAAGTCAGTCTTTTTCTTTGCTAGAAATTATATAGTTTCAAGTAATAATGAGAGAGAGAGAGAGAGAGAGAGAGAGAGAGAGAGAGAGAGAGAGAGAGAGAGAGAGAGAGAGAGTCTGTGTGTCTTTCTTTGTTTCTCGCTCTTTCTATCTTTCTTTCTTAGTGTTTGGTGAAGCGTTTAATTACCCCCCCCCACACACAAAAAAACAACAAAAAAAAAACAAAACAAAAACAAAACAAAACAAGAAAAACAAAAACAAAACAGTAGCGAAGGCAAAACAGTGAAGAAAGTAAAAAGGAGATGAAGGAGGTGTCGTTTAATGGTTATCGTCGTGGGAAATGGACACGGCGAGACGAGTTCAAATCCTGGACGAGGCTGGTAGTATTTCATATAGCGCTAATACTCTTGGTAAAAGCATTAATCCAACACTTAACCCTCCACTTATGTGGTAAATAGTAGGACAGGCTGGGTTCTTTATACTGTTTATGGCAACCGATCTCGGAGAAGGAAAACTGAGCTCAAAGCTGTTAAACACCGCTTAAAAATTGACCTTGTGTGACATCATGCTCGTGGGGAGGGGCGGTTGTTAAATACATAAAAGCAACTGAAACTGCGTGTCTTGTTAAAATTGGAGGTGTGTTGCAAACGATAGATAGGTACGTAGTTCCAAGCAAACGTATTGACGTATACATTAACTAGCAGCGACTACTCGGCATCGCCTGGGTAGAGGGGGATTTTTAAAAAGTTAGTCCCGTAGATCTAGCACTACTTAATCGTGAGTTGAATCCTCGCGGGATGCCCCATTTAAATCCCCATGTAAGAAAAATAGACCTTGTATTGATCCAGCTACTCTGAAAAGAAATGTTAATGTCTACTATCTAAAATATTAAATGAAAAAAAAAAATTCCATGCTGTTATCATTTAATTCTATTTTTTAATTATCTTCACGAATATAAATCAAATCTCTATTATTTTTGCTCAAAACCCAAGCCCTGGTTATATTTAATGTGTATATATATTTACTTCATCGTTAATTGTTTTATCTTTGAGGTTTCCTTCCGGACATACGCATACACACAACTGCCCTTTTATATATGTATAGATAGATAATATCAACATGTCAAATGATATGTGTAGGGAAACGTAGATGCTGAAATGAAAGCGACAGTATTACAATAAGAAATAGCTTTACTTTGGCTTTTTACAAATGTGTTAAACTAGTATCGATTTTCCGTCTTTTGGTTGTCATGGCAACAGCTTAGCTAGTGTTCGACAGGGGCGGTGGAGAACTTACAGAGTCGTCGCGTAGGGCAGACAGTATGAATAGGAGATGCGAAGTCATTAAACTGGATAGGACCGTATGAAAGATGAAAGAAGCCGCCCGCCTTTTATCTTAAGCTAAGCTGTAAGAACCGGCAGACTAAGTAAGTACAAGCTCCATTAAATTATCAATGATAATATACTAAACTTTATAATAATATCAACTAGTGTGTATGTGTGTGCGTGGGGTCTGCACCACTCATGCCCATCTTCACAATGCTC
Source organism: Doryteuthis pealeii (assembly GCA_023376005.1). NCBI lineage: Eukaryota > Metazoa > Mollusca > Cephalopoda > Myopsida > Loliginidae > Doryteuthis > Doryteuthis pealeii. The sequence continues at coordinate 87,701,120 of CM042147.1, forward strand.
TTTCTGTAACATACTCGTTTACTCTTACTTACGACCGGCCAGCATGGTGGCAGATCACAATATGGACACGCAATTCGTTCGGCCGCTAGATCTCTGAGTAAAGTAAAATTAATTGCGTGATCTCAAGGGGACCGTCCCCTACAGACAGCACCTGCCCCCTCATCTAAAAGGGACAGGACTGTGTTTATTGTTTGGTGCCTAAGGCGCCCCAAAAAGAGTATGTCGTCGGGATCACGCACTTTTTGCATTGGTCACCGCATGAGCTTCGGTTTGAGCGTAGCTCAGAACGTTAAAAAGTCCTTGTCTCAATCCGGTCTTGTGAGACTTTTAACTTTTGTCTCGGTCGGCACCCATCTCCACATTCACTCTGTCTGTCTGTCTACATCTCGTCCGCCATTTTGTTATTTTTCTCATCATTTCGTCATCATATCTTCTCGGATGGAATGATGAATAATGAAAACAGTTTTGTGTGCACGTAATTTCTTTATTGCTTGACGAAATACATTCATACCGACTCGATTCATTGTTGGTGTCAGAGCAGGCTAGAAGAGATCCATTCTAATGGATGAATTCTCACTGACTAACGATTCTAATTGACTAAACTTCTAGCGACTTTCGTCCAAATAAAGCCACGGTCTCAAACGACCTTTGGGGTCATCGCCCATCGATCCCTTTTTCCATACGATTTTAAATCATCCTACGCTACATGTGAAAAATAGATTACGCCAATCCATTATTTAACATTTCCCGTGGAAGACTTAGTTTATAATGAGCTACAAGTTTTTTTTTATATAAAATAAATATGCCGCAAATATCAAAATAATGTTTTTACAGTAATTTCTCACCAGCTATCTATCTATCTATCTATCTATCTATCTCGTTCTCGTTTCGAATGCGTTTTCCTTGTTGGTCACTTTGGTTTGGCATATAAAACCTGTGGGTTATTTAATGCAAAAACTATTAGAGTGAGTTATAAGTTAGTTCTCAAGTTTACTTTACAGTTGTATTTTTGTAGAAAGTTTCATAGATGTATTTTATATCTGATTCATAATTTTCAATATACTTTTATTTCTCTCAAGAAGGATAAAATGTCATCCATGTTAGTATTCTCAAACAGATCGCACATATTATTTGCGTTGAAATATTTATTTCTGATTGGAGCGAAAGCTCCACATTCTATGAGAAAATGTTTGACTGTGCAGGGTGTTTGACATGTTTCGTACCGTGGATGATCTTCCTTTTTGAGTATAAAAGAGTGCATAAATCTTTTATGGCCAATGAGCAGCCGAGTCAATATTTCTTCTTCCTCTTGGGGGATTTCTTCTATATCCCGGTTTCCATATTTCTGCTGTTGGATTAATTGATAATTTGTTCGGTCTATTACTATACCAATGTTGCCGTTTTAGCTTGATAAATCTTTTTATTTGGTTCTTTAGATCTCTGTATATGGGACCTTGAAATTTTCCTCAATTTCTTTTTTTATTCATGACATATTTTTCAGCTGAATCGGCTTTGTCATTCCCCGTTATCCTCGTTGTTGGTCAGGTGACGAATAATAAAATAGCGTTTTGGTTTCTACTCAGTCCAGAATTGAACTCCTGTAATCCAGTTGGGATATGAATGACGATATATATATGTGTGTATGTGTGAATGACTATATGTATATATATGTGTGTGTGTATATAGATTCATTTCCTTACTCTTAACTTATATATATATATATATATATATATATATATATATATGTGTGTGTGTGTGTGTGTGTGTGTGTGTGAATGACTATATATTATATATATATGTGTGTGTGTGTGTGAATGACTATATATATATATATATATATATTGTGTGTGTATGTGTGTGAATGACTTTATATATATATATATATGTGTGTGTGTGTGTGTATGTGTGTGTATCTGTGAATGATCATAGATAAAACAATGTATGTATGTGTGTAAGTGTGTGTGTGTGAGTGTGTGTGTGTGAGTGTGTGTGTGTGTGAATGACCATTTTTCGGCCAAGAAATTGTGATCAAAAGGAATAGACAGAAAAGAAAGAAATGCTAATGCAAAATAATTGTCAGTAAAATAACCACACAGACGCTGACGGGTTAAATTGCCAAATAACTATATACCAATCCCTCCGTACGAGCAGGATGCGACACAAGGTCTATTTCTTAAGCGGAGGTTTGAATTCAGAGTTTTCATTCTTCTAGACTCGTTACCTAGCGAAGGTTAAAGGGCCCAGTTTACCATACTATTTACCCATAGCTGGAGGGAGAGTAGTTGGATTCATGCCTTTCCCAAAGGTATTAGCGTTATGTGAAATACAAACAACCTTGTCTAGCAGTTGAACTCGGGTTGACGAGTCCAATTCGTACGACTCTAACAATTACACCATGCGCCATGTTTTATATATAAGGTTTGATACTAATGCACTGAGTTTATGTCTAAGTTTTGCAGATGGTAGAAAAGGCTCGTTATCTCTAATACTGTTAGGTAACCTAACGAGTTGCTAAAGAGTTCCCCCCTTTCATTATTAAGGGACTGATGGGATGTTGGATATTGTACAAACGGAAATAGGAATTTCCGGTTGAATTAAAAAGAGGGGGGATGAAGAAGTGTAACAAAAGACTTCATCTGGACAAACGGGAATTTGAACAAAGAGAAAGGACTTCCGGTCAAGGAACAAAAGGATGTGTGGGCGGTCGTCAATACTTAAGCGGTCATCAGACAGACCCCAGGAGACGGCGAAGAGAGCACAAGGAGTCTGACCGTCGACACGGTCGAGCGCTGCTGCGGGCAGTGAGGCTCGCTCAACACCTTCCACCACATCAGCAGTAGTAGTGCCCATTATCAATGCCCGACACTCACATCCACCACGTACAGCCGAGATGAGAGAAATAAAGTCAAATCTCCTACTACATAGAGCATGCCTTGTGATGTCATTTAAGCGACCACTAGATACATCGTCTAGGGGTTAGAAACGATCTCCGCTGTATACCAGCAACGTGTACAATTGTGTGGCCCGAGTCGAGGGCTATGCAACAGGGAACCCGGATATGGGAATTCAGCCATGTTACTTTGGACTGGGGTTTTGGACTGTACAGACGCGCGCCAGCACGACTGAACTAGTGACCACGTGTGTCAGCATGGTTGGACTAGTTAGTCACTTTTAGGGTAGAACCATTTTCTACCCTGTGTTAAATAAGGACTTGTCAACAGACAAGGCCACTGGCCCCATGTGTGAACACACACATAACACAATAGACGGTCCCATGTGTGAACACACACGATAACCCAAGGACCGACCCGATACGTGAGCATATGTATCATACACACAGCGCCCATATGACGAACACGCACGTGATACATACACAGCTGAACTCTATCCAAAACCATGCGACTGTATTCCCTGTCAGTGAGAATAAATAAAACAAATATTGTTATTGTTAAACATATTTCACTGTTTTTTATTATCAATTTTGTATATCCTACATTTCGGGATATAACAAATACTAAATGCGAATGCCAGAGTGTCAGTTTGCCACATTTTCCAACTTTACTCCAAGAGGTCGTAGCCAAACATATCATACCGTTTTGGAATCAAACCGACTCCGTGAGCAAATTTATCCGGACCTGCAACTATGAAGTTTTTGATGCCCAAGTTTTAATTTGATTTGTTTTCGGCGATATTTACGGGATTTTCTTTTTAGCTGTATGGAGGGGGCGGACAGTAATTTAGTGAAATATAGTAAGATACTGTAATCGAAATGTTTTTAACATACAAATAAAATACAGAAGACTGAAATGGTAATGCAAGACCAGGTTGTTGTAAATTAACAAGGTTTTATTTAATACAGGGTAGAGAGAATGTTTCTACCCTCAAGCGACTTATAAAATCCAAACGCTGCGCCCGCACAAAAACACACGCCAATACACAAGTAACCTGGCGGAAAACCCCACTTTCGGCTTTGACTGATCAAAGGGGAGCAACTCTATTTTTGTTAGGTCTTCCTAACACGAATAATCTCTCAACATTCATCAATGTGGATCCCGTGTGGCAAAGAGTGTGAGATGATTGCTATGATCCGTAATAGTCAGCACCCGCCCTCATTTTCGCCAATATGAATCCAATGTATCGAAAGTATGGGGAGGGGATCATTGTTGTTATGCTGTTTATAAAAGTAAACCCTCTCTCTTCCCGCCAATATGGATTCCAAGTTGTGGTGAATGTATAGGTGATCATTGCTGTGATGCTGTAATAGTCAGCCCCCTCACTTTCGCCAACGTGGATCCCAATATGGCGAAAGTGTGGGAGCTGATTGTAATGATGCTATTATATAGTCAGCCCTCTCACTTTCGCCAATATTGATCCCAAGTTGTGAGTAATGTATGGGAGATGATTACTTTGATACTGTGATAGTCCAGCCCCTCACTTTCGCCAATGTGGATCCCTAGTGCAGCGAAAGTATGGGGGATGAATGCTATAATAGAATCAACCCCTTAAATTTTGCCAATATGAATTGTGAAATGAAAAGCATAGGTTTATTCATACGGTAATACAGTGTATCTCATAGACGGTCCCGCTGGCCGGTGTCGGTCCATCGAGTACTACCTGCCGGTTCGCAGGTGCCACACATGATTTTTTAAAAATTGTATAGTTTTGAAGTACCCTAACCATATATATAAACTAAAATTGGAAATATATTTCTAAAAATATCAATTTTATTAATTTTCTGCTCTTTACTTCGATGGCTATTTTACCATTTTTTTTTACCTATGTTATTTTATAGAAACCTAATTTCTTTTTTTGTAAATTTCAGCACTGCCACCTTGGTCTCCAAAGAGAAGGGCAGGTATTGAATGCAAGTCCTCACCACTTACTGAAACAAACCTAACATACATGACACTCTCTTTTATCGAGTCAAAACTTAACAAATTAACAAATCAGAAGCAGTCTCACTGTTGCCATTGACTGTACACTTGGAGTTAGTTTATATTGATGTTAATTTCTGTATTAGATTAAGCTAATTTTAACATGTCTGCATAAATATTTTTAATTTGTGTATAAGTACAATAGGGTGATCTGTTCCTGTGTCTAGGCTGAACAGGTTGATCTGCCCTTGACCAGATGATAGTATAAATAGAACCATGGAAGCGGCCATTTGCAATTCTACTCTTGACGTTTGAACCACGTCTTTCATACTTTATTATTCTTTTATTATATACCCCTTTACTTGGGTGTATATAATCGATGGAGTTAGACAGATAGATAGATTAGATGATATGATAATCTTTCTTTCTTGTTACACTTCTACTTGTTGGTACTACGACGGCCGCCATGTTTTTTCGTCTAGTGGGCGCCTGCTGTAAAGGGTTGGTTTTTCTTCGTTGATTCTTCTTTGGACTGGGCTGGGCATTTCTTATTTTAACATTTAATTAACACAACAAACTAGTTTGTTTCTTGATCAAGCTTTATTTTCAACCCTGCCCATTTTATTTCGCGGTGCGTGAGTTGCGAACCCTAAGAGACAATAGAGTGCCGGCTCGCATCTAACTAATTAAACTAAAACTTATTCTCATGCCTGCATACCGGAAGGTCAGTTGGAATATTACCGTTGTCCCTCATCGGCCCCAATAACTTTCCACGGTCCCCGTCATTTTTAAGTCTAACAGACTCTATTCATAATTCCAACTACAGGTACGTTCATAATTTATAACTGCTCATAAATTGTAACACATAACATGTAACACGTGTATGGATCTAAAAAAATGTGAACCTGTCCGCAACTTCCAAAAATTTGAAAAGCACTGCTGTAATAGAAACAACCCTTTCTCCTTTCGTCAAAATAAATTCCAAGTGTCGCAAAAACAGAGTTTGAATTGTAATATGACGACTAAAAAAGAAATAGTCAAAAGGCAAGTCTTACCAGAGAAAATGGCACACAAAGCACGCAGAGTTGTATAAAGTAAGCAAGTCTCAACGGTTACCATGGTGATCTGGAAACTCAACGCCAGGCCCATTGCAATAAACATGATTGGTCGTCGACCGAGGATGTCAGCCATTAATCCTCCAATGAGAGCGCCAAAAACTAAGGCAATGAGAAGCACGGTGAGCCCATTATCGTTTGCCATCACTTCTTGGCAGCGGATGTTTAACTGAAGAATGAAAAAAAAAAAAAAAAAAAGAAAAAAAAGAAAAAAAGAAGACAATAATAATTATATCAAATAGAGGCAAGTATAAAAAAAACATAGTTCTAAACAATTAGTGTTTGATCATAAAACGGGAAAGCATGTCCAATTTCAATCTGCGGACAGATTCCAAGATCCAAGCGGATAATAGTTAATATATACGCAATAGTTATATTAAAAAAAAAAAAAATCACCGAGAAATTTACGCAGTTTAAGAAATAAAATTAAAATTTTAACTTTTTTTTCTTTTTCTCTGAATTTTTTTTTAGATGAGACTTGATAATTTGTATTATTTGTATTATTCGGACTATTGTCCTCGTCTTTATTGTTATCTGCACAACGTTTCGGCCGATGTGCCTTCTTGTCGGACTCGGGAACCTTCTCGAACTCGGGAACCTTCTTGTCGTAATCGGGAACCTTTACGGAACTTCGAACCTAACCCTTTATTCAATCCAAGGGGGTAGGCATTTTTTTTCTCTTGTTTTTACAAGAAATAAAAAAAGGCCTGATATTTTGTACGTGACGAGTAATTTTTATACTCTTTATGATTATAAGTATTTGATTAGTTTGGTTTGTTTTGTTTTATGGCATATCAACCTCAGTGGGTCATTTAATGCCGATAAAGTTTTGAAATAAATCAATTCTTAATGGATAATACAATTTTTTTATAAATACATTTTTCTATTTAACCCATAGATGGGACCCTAACAGATACTACCACTCTGGGTCAGAGTGGACTAGGGAGCAATGGTGATGAAGGGGTGCTCCACATTCCCCAAACCTCCAAAACTGGAACCTCACCATCAGATAGAGTTTAACGTCATTCCCAGGACATGTAGACCCACAGCCACCGCCTTCTAGTACCCATATGATAAAAAGGGGTTGGGGCTTGCCATAAGGGCAATAAGGTTTGGAAAATCATATAGGTGCTAGGGCTTGACGTGACCAGTCGATTGATCGGAGGGTGCCTCTCCGACCGCCCGTCTAGCCCAAGATAAGGCCAAAGTGGAGTATTGCATGTCATGAACTGCTCATCCACCTGGGTTCTATCCTTAAGCATCACGGGTCGCCACCCACGGCCAACAGGTGGCCCCATTGGGGGAGTCTTACCCCTCTGCAGAGGTGCAGTCGGTGCATTCTAACGCCCCAGCCGACAAGGTGGATAAGTATTTGAACAATTGATGCTCATAAGTAATTCTGACGAGCACAAAAAAAAGAATCTGTTTTTTTGTGTGTATTGTAATGAGATCTTTTTTTAGTGCAATAGATATTATAAATAGACTAACAGGATCTGTGGATATACCACCGTATGATAATTTAATTATCACAACGTCTGATATGTTTACTTAAGAGCTATTGCAAATAGTTTAATATGTAAAAAGTATAATAATCTTGATTTAACTCTTTCTCACTCTTTTTTCTTTCTGTCCTTCTGTTCAACTTTTCATTATGTTGGATTGTAATAGATTACTGTTATCTCTTCCGCACTCTCACCCCTCTCTCTATCTTTCCCCTACTTTCTTTCTTTCTTATTATAATTCTCTTGTGTCATTTTTCTTTCCTTCTTTATAATATAAACGGAATGGTCTATTATTCAGCTGAGGTGACGACACAAATAAGAAATAAGAATTCGGTGGATAAGCAACATCAGATATTCAGGCTTTATATTTTTGCATTTCATCTTAGACTCATTTTTAACCAGAGGATGTTGCAAGATAGTAACGGTCGTACTTTTAAGGAACTCGAGTATCAATATATAGAAGATTGATAAAATATTTTTTATATATTGTGTTATAGTCTTTTATTCTTTATATATTCGAGTGTTTAAGTTATTTATTTTGTTATCTTTTTATTATTTTGGTTTGTATTTTTCATATTTGTCTATTTGATTTTTATTATGTTTTATCCTTTATTAATTTGTTTTATATTTTAATAATTTTTAAAATCTAATCTTTTGATATAACGTTAGTTTATACCCTTATATTTTATTTGGATTTTAAAAAGTTTTTAACCCCCATCCTCGGACAAAAATAGAGTATGGATTTTATACACACACACACAACACACACACACATATATATATATATATATATATATATATATATATATATATATAAGGAAGAATGAATAATGAAAAGAAAGAATAGAATGGATAATAAAAGATGAATTTAATCAATATCACTTACACATGTGTTTCGGTCAGTTCATCTGTGTGAAAATATTTCGCACACAGAGAAGATTCGACCTTCATCAGAGTGAAATTTTATTTTGAATTTCCAATTTCCATTTTTTTTCATCAGAGTGAAATTTCCAATTTCCATTTTTTTCATCAGAATGAAATTTTATTTTGAATTTCCTATTTCCATTTTTTATTTTGAATTTCCAATTTCCATTTTTTTACACACACACACACACACACACACACACACACAACACACAATATATATATATATATATATATATATATATATTATATATATATATATATATATTATATATATAATTTTGTATATTTTGGATAAATAAATATTGTGATCACATAAACACTTACCGTATTTGACAGACTATATAAGAGGCACGGGCATATAAGACGCACCCCCATTTCAGCAGGTCAGATTCAGGAAAAAAGTTTTTAGTGTATTTAAGCATATATTGTTGAAAACAGTCCAGCTGTGCATTGCACAAGCAGAAACCTAGCTGTATAAAAGCAATTTAGCAGTATAGCCAAGCAATAAGCATACACAAGACATCTAAGCGTAAGCTGGGTTAGTGAGCATCATAGGGAACATTAGCCTAGGCATACAGAAGGTCTCAAACTTCACCTACGATGTATAAGACAAGGGGCAATTTTTTGAGCCAAAATTTTGGAAAAACAAGTGCATCCTATATGCCGTCAAATACGGTATATGAAATTCAAACAAGATGATGATCCAAAACACAGTTCAAAACTGTGTTTAAAATTATGTAAAATCAAAGGATGATAAAGGAATTTTGAAAATCATGACTTCGTCCACTCAGTCTTCAGATATTTCAACAATTGGACTAGTCTGGAATAAAATTGATTGTAAAGTTCAAAGTGAATTACCAAAGAGTAAGCAATAATTGTTTACACATCTTGTTGTGGAGTTATAAAAACAGTCCTTACTGACACAATGGACTAGTCTGAAAATACTATAAATAGTGTATATTTAAAAAAATGTATTTGGATAAATAAATATTGGGTATACACAAACACTTCTAATTGACTTCTAATATTATCTCCTGTGTTTATTCATTACTTACTGTCGGACTACAATATAACAGATTGGACCTCATCCTCGTCGCCAATCTGTTATACGTATTGTAGTCTGACAGTAAAGTAATGAATAAATGCAGGAGACAATATTAGAAGTCAATTATATTTTGGTTAAAAATATACACTATTTATAGTAAAGATTTTTTTATTTTATTTCAAAACTTCCCACAAAACACAACAGCTACACGGGACTTAACGGAATTTGACGATCTTTGCCGAACTTTTAAATCTCCATCAAATTCAACGGAATAATACTACAGTTGATTTTAACAAACACAGATGGAAACTTTTCAACACTCTGAGGAACTCTCTGAAGATGGACTTTGCTCCGAAAATATTAAGAGAAAAAAAAGGAAAAAAAAGAAAATTTAAATAAATATGTTTTTCAACATAAATTTGCATTATTTTGCCTTCAAAAAATATCTTATTACTATTTATAGTATTTTAAAACTAGTTCATTGTGTCAGTTAGGGGTGTTTTTATCTCTCTACAACACATCTACACACTGCCTGGTAATAACTTCCAACAACTTTTACAAGTTACTTGAAAGGATGCCAAGCTTTGGAGTGTAATGATATAACAACCCCAAGAGTTACTTCCCATAGTCTGTCTAGGGCACACCCAGGTTCCCAGAATAAAGCATGGCGTCTTCCCTTAACAGGAACCCATGTGTCCCTTCTTTTATTCAAATAACATAACATAATGTAATAAATGAATGTGGTGGATTCTTTGATGAAAAGAAAATATAAATTTGCTTTAATTGAAATTATAATTATTTTATATTCAATTTGATTTAAATTATTACATAATTGAATGCAAACATGGAAAATACATTTTTTAAATACATGAAACCTTTTGGTTGGTAGTTTATATATATATATATATATATATATATATATATATATTGCTTTCAGGTAGATAAAATAATCATTTACCACTGGCGTCAGTTGAGGTTTTTGAAGCCCTGATAAAAACACAATTGTGAATGTTGAATTTCAAGATAGATAATCAGACTACCACCCCCTTGTACATCTTCCTCTCCTTCTATGTCCCCGAGCATAGATAAGTTAAATAAATATCTATTATCACCAACTGAGACATCATTCTCTTAGATGAATATAACTGTAATGTAAAAACATTTATTTATTCACTTATTTTATTTTATATATTTTTTTTAAAGATCAAGTCAAAGAAATTGGGAATTGAACAATGAATGAAACTGTCGTGTCGTCACCCTTTGATCTCAGCGCCGCTTTTTCCCCCTCATCCTCTGTTGTATTGCTGGAGAGCGTTTTAATTAAAGTATTGTGCCTCAAGGCGACAGCAGGTCTTCGGGAGGAAGCAATAAACGTTGAAGCAACCTTAAGATAGCGCAACGTATCTAAAAAAAAACAACAACAAAAAGCAAAAAACAAAACAAAAAAAAAAAAAACAAAAACAAAACAAAACAAAAAAAACAAAAAAACAAACAAAAAAATCCCAAAAACCCAAACCAAAACAAAAAAACAAACAAAATAAAAAAGCAACGTCGAAAGTCTTTTACGTTGTCAAGAACTATTCGCCTCCTTTTTTTTCCCCACGTGATTAAATCTTCAGCTGGTCTAATTAACATTTGCTTATAGAAACTGAATCATTCAATTTACTTATGTTGTGCTTTGAATTGATTTTACTACAAAAGTCCGTAGACTCGCTACAAAAATTCCAACCTTTTTGCCTCGATCTCAGAAACTGTATAATCATGAATAGCAAAAATTTCTACACAATAAGACAATTTTGTTGGATAGCCGTCTTGTCTCATTCGGACGTTAGTCGTTCGTTCTTATTATGGTGAGGCTCCAGATCTAGAGCTCTGGTCAGTGTGAATTCACTCCTTCATTGCTATTACTCCAAGGTCTACTGGACTGGTAGTACCTGTTAATCTTATGGATCAAATAGATCTGTTTACAAAATTATTTGTATCAGATAGGAATACTTGATATCATATATATATTATTCACTCGTGTATATATATATATATATATATATATATATATATATAATATATATATATATATATATATATATATATATATACCAACCTGTCCGCACGAGCAGGATGCGACACAAGGTCAATTTCTTAAGCGGAATTATCCGGTTTGAATTCAGTTTTCTCCTCCTAGACTGGTTACCTAACCAAGGTTAAAGAGCCCAATCTGCTCTACTATTTAACCATAGCTGCAGAGAGAGTAATTGGATACATACCTTTCCCAAGTGTATTAGCGTTATGTGAAATGCAGACAGCTTCGTCCAAGATTTGAACTCGAGTCGATAAGTCCATTTCCTACGACTCTGACCATTAGACCATTACTTGATATCATATAACCATGTTAAAAACAAATTAAGAAACGACACAAAAATGTAAATATAAAAATACAATGTATGTAAACTGGGTATAAAAAAAATTCTACGTTTTTGTGTCGATCTCAGAAACTGTAAAACACATGAATAGCGAAATTTCTACACAATAACACTTTCTGTTGGACAGACATGTTGTCTCTTTCGGATATTGGCCTTTCTTTCTTTCTCAATGCTGTTTCTCTCGTGTTTTCATACTTTCGTCTCAGGACTGGTAGGTGTGGTAAAATAAATCGCTCCAGATCTAGAGCTCTGGTCAGTGTGGAGTCTACTGGACTGGTAGTACCTGTTAGGCACCATGCCCTAACCAGTACCTGCCCCCTCTCGCCTAAAAGGGAGATTTCCGGATTTATTACTTGGTAATGCTGACGTTATCCCGCAGTTTTTGCACTGACCATTGCATGAACTTCAGTTTGTGCGTGGGTTCCCACGTTAAAACACTTTATGTTAATACGGCCTCGTGGGAGGTCAAGAAAATATCTAAATTTCTTTATTAATCTTTTTTTGTACATAACTGACACTCCGTTTGTTATATACCTATATACCCATGTTGCGGGTATATAAACAATGAGTTCTTTAATAGAGAGAGGAGAGATAGATAGGTAGACAGAGAGATGCTATGCATAACTTTCTTCTCTTGCCACTCGTGTGATGTCTAGTCGCCATGTTAACTTCTATTCCTTAGGTTCCTGTTGGTTGTTCATCTTTGATTCATTTTCTTCTTCTCGGTCAATCTTTTTGCCAAGACATGCATCAACCAACAACACCATGTTATTTCTTTAAGACTTTCATTCTTAACTAAACTTCTTTCTCTAACTAAACACAGCGCGAGTGTGCAAGTGAGCCCCAGCTAAGGCAAGACATGCCTCCTGCCTGACATCCAAGCTGGTACTAATAATTTCACTAGCTTTCACGTAATTCTCGGCTTTCCCGCATCTCGGTTCAAATGTCTCCAACGGTCTGTATCTTTCCATGGAAAACCGCCGCCCGTGACATGAAAAAGGACCATCCCTGCAGAAATATAGGGGGTTGACAATAATCTATGCAACCACATAGATTATGCAACACTATAGAGAGAGAGAGAGAGAGAGAGAGAGAGAGAGAGAGAGAGAGAGAGAGAGAGAGAGAGAGAGAGGGGTATATAACCGATGCATAGATGCATAACTTACTTGTTACTCCTTCTTCTTTGGCCATTTATGATCTCTAGTCGTCTTGCTATTCTTTCTCGCCATGTTGGATTCTATTTCTTCTTGTCTGGTCTTCTCTCCGGCCATGCTGGATTCTACGTCTAGGTTCTTCTTTCTATTTCTTGCTTGGCCAGTCTTCTAGCTAAGGCATGCGCAGTCATTTAACAACGTCTGTTGTCCTTTTTAAAACCTTTATTTACTTAACTAACTTTCCTGACTGACATCGCGCGCGGCGTTCAGCCAAAGCAAAAGGGACATCTCCTCTATTTCACATCTTGGTCGTAACTGAGGATCTAATTCAAAATCACACGACGTGCGAGACTTCAACTGCCATTAATTTTCCGTCCGTGATATGAAAAAAATATCCCCGCAGAATTACAGGATGTTGCCAATAATCTACCATATATGCAAGACGTTGCCGGGATTGCGCCTATTGGACCACAGACGGAAATAAAGACCAAACAAACTAAGGTTTGTCAACGTTTGTTTTCGTTTCCTGCTATTGTCCTTGGGAATTGCGTTGATCCAATCAGTTCTGCCCCAGGGAAAATGGCAGCACAGACCGGGCTATTTAACCTTGGTCAAGCAACCAGTCTAGCAGAAGATAAACTCTGAATTCAAACCAACTGTATTTCGTTTAAAGATTAGTAACTGTTAGGTACCATTTATGAGTCAAATAGATCTGTTTTAAGATACCCACCCCTCGGAGGAGGGATTGCTATAATTAACGGCGTCGATCCCAGGGGGCAATCCCCCCAGGCAACACCTGCCACCTCGATTTAAAGGGGCAGGGCTGGGTTTATTGCCCAGTGCCTGAGGCGCCCCCCTTGAGGGGGAATGCCGACGGGATCGACGCAATTTTTCTACCTACCACCCCATGAGCCTCGGCTTGTGGGTGGTCCCCACATAAAGCGGCCTTGTGCCATATCGTGTGAAAGTGGGACACATGTAAATACCAGTATTATATAAGATTAAGTAAAGTAAAATTAAAGTAGGCGGAGTGACCTATTATCAGTATCAGCCAGACAGCGAGGGAGTCTATCTTCTTCTCACTGGCACAAGACCAGGGAGACTTTTTTCGTGTCTGAGATGAAGCACCACGCCTATCGTCAGCTCTCCACTTCACCACACAGATCCAACCATCCTTCTCATACGTTGAGCTGGAGTGGGCCGGGATCGAACACGGAACCTTGTGGTCCCAAGATGATGCTCTGCCGATTGAGCTAAACCGGCATTTAGGGGTGCTTGAATCTATATATGTGCAAACAAATGATTAAATAGGTATAGTTACATGAAATTATGTAATTGTGTATACATTATGAGTACTACCAAATAAAAAAAAGCCCACTGGGCGACGTAAAATAAATATTGCCTGAGTTAAAATTTAATATCAGAGAGTTTGTATCATAAGTAAAGTAAAATCGTCAAATTTATTAAAGGAGTAAAAAATAAAATAAATTTATTAAAGGAGTAAAAAATAAAAAATTTGAAATGGAAACTTAGTTCTGATAATTTTAAATATATATCAAAATAAAACAAACTATATATAGATAGATAGATAATACCAGGTATGTATTTATTAAAACTTGTTTAAAAAACCAATGAGGACTGTCTAACATTGCACGCTCAAATTTTGAGTGTATTTATTCTGTTATGATGATTTTAGGTAGTGTGATGTAAGCAGTGACGTAGATTTTGTTACAGACAAAAACCGGAAGCGAATCTCCATTATTAATAGAAGATTAGATAGGAATACTTGAAACCATTTGGGAAAGGCTTGAATGAATCTGTTCTCCCCAAGCTATGAGTAAATACTAGATTGGGCTCTTTAACCTTCGCAAAGCAACCTATCTAGAAAAAGGAAAACTCTGGATTCGAAAAAAAAGGGTACTCTGCTTAAAAGTGACCTTGTGTCGCATCCTACACGTGACCGCGGGGGGTGGGGTGGTGAAGGCGCTAAGTAAATACAAACTCGTGTGACAAAAATTGTTTCAATTTGAAAATGATTCATGAAGCCAGTCTCGGTATATTTTTGAACACACCACTTCGTATATCAGGCGATAATGTGTCTCAGAGATTCCAGGCGACGTATTGTACGACCGATATGAAGTTTTCTATGGGCAAGTGACGTTGACAAACGTCCACTGGACAACTTTTTATGAAATATTTCACATTGCGCGGCCAATCTTTCCAGTCTTCGAACAAATACCGAACTAGATGAATGCCTTCAGGTTAAAGGCTGTGAATGATTCAGTTGTTGGAGTTATTTTCAGAGGACGAAATAGGAATCCACTACATTATCAGATAACGACTATTCATCAATCCACCCTGGTGCTGGGTGGCATGAATATATAAATATATATATGTATATGAAAATATTATTATCAAGTAAATAAAGTTTGTAGCCATGGCAACGAGTTTGTAGATATTTCTAATAGCTTTTAGGTATTGCTGCTTTTGACGATGATATTGCGAATAGAGTGGGTAGTGGTGATTGCCTAGCTTGCTTCACAGTGCTTCGGCCTCTGGAGCGGCTAAGTAACATTAACAGCGTTGATCCCAGAGGGCTATCCCCCCAGGCAATACCTGCCTCCTTAAAGGGGTAGTGCTGGGTTTATTGCCCAGTGCCTGAGGCGCCCCCTTAAGGGGAAATGACGACGGTATCAACGCATTTTTTGTGCCTACCAGCCATGAGCTTCGGCTTGTGGGTTGACCCACATAAAAATGTCCTTGTGTCACGCCCTCATAAGTGGGACGAGAGACAAATACCTTGCAAATAGAGTGGGTATTTGTCCTAACCATGTCACCTCGATGTGAATAATCCTATATTTTTTGCCAGGAGTAATATATATATATATATATATATATATATATATATATATATATATATATTAGATTATGTGCTTAATTAAAGTCATACCTAATTTGTTAATTAATAAATTATAATTAAATGAATCAGGCGTGCATATCAGTTTAAATGTAAAGCGTAAACAAATCGAGAAAAAGTCGATCTCTGTATGTACATTTCAGCCTATTAGGCCTCATCACGGTTCGAAACACGCACAAAGCACTGCCCTGTCTATAGCTCTGTTGATGAGGCCTAATAGGCTGAAATGTACATACAGAGATCGACTTTTTCTTGATTTGTTACGCTTTACATTTAAACCGACATGCACGCCTAATTCATTTAATTATAATCAATTAATTAACAAATTAGGTATGACTTTAATTAAGCACATAATCTTCCAAATTGTCGGCCTTCGCCATTTCACACACATTGTTTGTTTCACTTCATATATATATATATATATATATATATATATATATATATATAGTTTGTTTATTTATTAATAAAGAGATAGGGCATATATGTCTAGATTAAGATAGCGGAGACATAAAGTCAACGGTACTTAGCAATTCTCAGTTTCTCGTCTATTTAACTTTCAAATCATCAATCGCTTAGACGATAAACAGACAATTACCACTTACTTTATGTTTACACTACCCTAACTTATATAACTTATATATATCTATATTATACTAAAGCTGAGTGAATCAATTTTTATCTCCTAAAGGCTTTTTACTGTTTAGTTTAATTACACGAAAGTTATACTAAATTATTCCTTAGTGTTAGATTGAATTATGTTTTGAAAAAAGCCATTTTAATTGGTTCTAATTAGTCGTTATTTGCAATTAAGTCTAAAACTGACCCGTCCCTGAGTTAACATCCTGCCTATCACTCTTCCCCTCTTTATGTATCTCTTGATTAAATGTGTTAGTTTATCTAAGTGAGTAAGAAGGAGATGGGAGAGTGATTGAGAGAGAGAGACATACACATTTAACTACTCACTTTATTTGTATGTTAAGATTCACACCAGCAGCGAAAAGCCCGTAATTTAATAAAATTCCATGATCCACTTCAATCTAAATTAGGTCAACCATCTCTTTCTTAGAAATCTTATAAATCAATTTAATGTTTTTTTTTTTAAGTCCCTGGCCGTATATATGTATTTTTTAACTCCCCGGCCGTTTTTTTTTTAAATCTCCGGCCGTATGTTTTTTTTTTTTTAACTGTCTTGCCATATGTTTTTAAACTCTCCGGCCGTATGTAAAAAAAAAAAAAAAAAAAAAAAAAAAAAAATTAATTCACTTTGCAAACTATCTTTTCTAGCCACTGCCAAAGTTACGGAAAAAAATCCGTGTTTTACAAAACAAATTTAACCGCACCGATTGAAATTTACCAAAAATCAGGGAATTATGCGATTTTAATGAACATTTTCAGTGTTGATTTATCAATTTTATAATGCATTAGTAATTTTATTTAAAAACTTTCTGATTTTTTCAGGTAACCTAACTTTGACCCCCCACCCTTATTTGTGGGGCACAAAATATCGGTTGGGTTATATACTTTCAAAACCAATTACAGTATAAATAAAAAGACAAAAGACCGAAGTGTGAATAGAAGAAAAGAAATTAAGAGAGCTATCCTGGTAGAAAATAAGTACTGAAAATCGGAAAAAAAATGAAAATAAAAACTAAAAAAATAATATTTGGAGTTCTTTTTTTTTACGCTTTTCGATAATTATTCAATTGGCTATTATCTTATAAAAGAAAAAAAATTATACATCGATATTTGTTCTGTTTAAAAGGCAGGGTAAATTTTCAATAGAGTTTTTTTACAAAAATTATCAGATAACGGTTATGTTTAAGGTATATTTGAGCAAAATTGATCGAAAAAAAGTTTGAAATTTATTAAAAGTAAATTACATGTATAATATCATTTTGCTTTTTTTTCAGAAGAAAAGAACAGAGAGAGAGAGAGAGAGAGGAGAGAGAGAGAGAGAGAGAGAGAGAGAGAGAGAGAGAGAGAGAGAAGAGAGATTATGTTTCATATGAAGAATCTATGAATAATGGAGATTCTGTCTATTTGTAATTATTTAATTATTAATCAATAGAGGCACGCAACATTTTATGTGAGTGGGACAGAACTAAGGTTCTATTTCAAATTGTTCTATTTTTAACTCCTCTAATAAATTTGATGATTTTACTTTCTTATGATACAAAACCCTTTTACATTGAATTTTTAACTCCTACCCCCTCAGGCAAAATCTTTCAAAAATTAATTTTTATACCGCCCGGAGGGTGTTTTTTTGCTAGTATTTAATAATTTTACTTACCAAATCACGGTTTACCGATGTTTGTGCTGAGTCTGCTTTTGTAGTGTAGTTGAGCGAAGAAACGTTGGTGTCATAGAGCACGTAAATAGACAGGCGAAAGTTATCCGTGGGTGAATTGGTGGTCACCTCAAGGGGTTCCCGTCGTATAGGACATGGCTCCTGACCCTCGCAAGCGTAAACCGTATAGGCCATTAGCGACACACAAATAGCCTGGAGTGCACAGATCAAGAAATAGGTTCGTTTTTGGTAGAAGCCGAATTGTCCCGACTGCTCCAAGATTCTTTCGTAGGCGTCCGAACTGATATCAGTCATCATGTCTGATTGGCTAATCTGAAATGGAAGAAAATGGAATCTGAATCAATGAGGATCGGTTGGTTTGATTGGTTGGATTTTACGGCATGTCAACCCTTGGGATATATATATATATATATATATATATATATTATATATATATGCATATATATAGCCTTCATGTTGCCATACCATTTGCTTGATTGAATCTCTCTTTGCCCAATTTGATTTACAATGTGACTTTTGAACGATCTACCGGTCGTTACTTTTGACAAAGCACCAGTCGAAAGGGCCCTTAAGTTTCTATTTTTTTTCTTCCTCTTACGAAAATAAAAGAAATTTGCTGATTAATAAAATGTCGTTATTTTTCAAAATCTTATACAAGTTTAGCTGTACCAAAAAATTGTTTATATATATTATATATATATATATATAATATATATAATATATATATATATATAGGGATTTCTCTTTCTTACACCCACGGGAGTTAGAGCCGAACTTATAATATATGGTTGGAGGTGCGTGGTGTAATGGTTAGAGTCGTGGGAAATAGACTCGTCGGACAAAATTAAAATCCTGGGCGAAGCTACAGTTCAAATAGTGCTAATACCCTTGGGAAAGGTATGTATCAAATTACTCTCCCTCCAGCTATGGGTAAATAGTAGGGCAGACTGGGCTCTTTAACCTTGGTTAAGTAACCAGTCTAGGAGAAGGAAAACTCTGAATTCAAACTT
>CM042147.1:87720491-87730491 GCA_023376005.1 Doryteuthis pealeii
AGATCTGAACAGAGATAGATACATAATCTGAACAGAGATAGATACATAGATCTGAACAGAGATTAGATAGATAGAATAGATAGATAGATAGATAGATAGATCTGAACAGAGATAGATAGATAGATAGATAGATAGATAGATATGAACAGATATATATAGATAGATTAGATAGATATGAACAAGATAGATATATTAATATATAGATTAGATAGATTATGAACAGATATATATATATATATAGATAGGATTAGATCATATTGAACAGAGATAGATAATATATATATAGATAGATATGAACAGATATATATAGAGAGAGAGATATATAAGATATTGAACAAGATAGATTATAAATATAATTAGATAGAATGAACAGGAGATATTAGATAGATAGATTAGATATGAACAGAGATAATATAATCTATAAGATAGATAGATATTGAACAGAGATAGATATATATAAGATTAGATTAGATAGAAGATATGAACAGAGATAGATAGATATATATTATTATAGATAGATATGAACATATATATATATATATATATATTAATATATATATATATAAATATATATATATATATATATAGATAGATAATAGATAGATAGATAGATAGATAAGAATATGAACATGATAGATAGATAGATAGATAGATAGATAGATAGATAGAACAGAGATAGATAGATAGATAAGATAGATTAGATAGATAGATAGATAGATATGAAACAGAGATAGATAGATTTCTGTCTTATGCAATCCCTCCTGAGGGTAAGGCCTTGTGCATGGTCAATTATTTTCCTTATCTTCGTCCATCTGTCTGAAGATCTCTTAGTCCATTTTAAGAAATAGTCCAGAGTATTCTTACAAGGTAGACTGTCCAGGTTATTATCAGTATATTATTGAATGCGAGTTTTTCACACCCGTTTTAATTTGGTGTCTTTCATCTGCGGTCTTTGTCTTCTTAGATCTCCAGGGACTTTCTGAATATTCAACATGCTGGGATCACTTGATTGGTTTTCGATTATTCCCTCTGATTTTCCAACCTCTTCCAGGCTTTTTTTGCAAACCTTTGGGGACTATTATTATTATTATTATTATTATATATTATTATTATTATTATTTACTAGCAAATATATGCACCCTCCGGGTTACAAGTATTAAGTTTTGATATAATAAAATATTCATTTTAAATTAGAAAGGCTAATTGAAACTGACTAAGAATGCAGATAAAAAAGATCTGGCAACGGAGGGGGTATAATCGAAAAATTAGAACAACTTTTGAAACTAACTATTTCCATCATTTTCATTACTCCCCTCTTTCATTTGGTAAATTTTCCTAATTAACTATTTAGTTAAAATAGGAAGTAAAGATAATATTTACAGTTATTTTCTTCTTGTAAATAAATTTCTTTAAGATTTTCCACGAGATTTTTGTTTGTATTTCTTAAGATAAACCAAACAATTAGGGAAATCAATAATACCAAGCACATATTATTTAAAATAAATTTTAAATATCAATATTGCAAATTATCCTTCTCGTTCAAACTTGGTAAACCGCTATTTTGTTGTATATATTAAATACAATTGCATGTTATTAGACGTAGATATGGCAACAGTATTAATAATGTAAAACAATTTTTATTAATTAACTGAAGCGTTTAAAAGAATGAATCATGGAGAATTTGACGTTAAATAATTAAGGGAATTGTGACTTGAGTTAGTAATATAGTTTCGGTTTACAGACAGAAAACATACAATCTCCATTATAATAAGATTATATTTATTATTATGTAGAGTTTTAGTTTTTCCACACCAGCATTAGCTGATGGTGTTCCCCTGGAGTCTGAGTGGACAACAAGTTTCTCTTTAGGTCTCCGCGATTCTCTGAGTATTCTGGTGGATTTGCAACAGGCAGTAGTCTGTGATGGTCTCAATTCTTCCTCTGATTTCTAGATTTCCAGTCTTTTTTCCAAGCTTTTTTGGCGACCGTTCCGAGGTGCACCAATTACAATTGGTATCACTTTTGACTTTCATATACCATATATTTTTTCAGTTCCTGGCAAGGTCCAGATATTTGTCCATCTTTTCGTTTTCTTTCAGGCTTCACCCTGTGATCTGCTGAACTGCAAAAAAATTCCACCAGTTGACAAGTCCTTTCTTTTTGTTAATCAATACTAGGTCTGGTCTTCTTGCTGGATAGGTATTCCGGTTTTTTATCTCAAAGTCTCAGAGAATTTTATGCGTTTCATTCTCAAGAACAGATTCTGGTTTTATGCATATACCATTTTGTTTGTATGGTTTCAAAGTTATTATTTATTATTATTATTATTATATTATTTCACTACTACGAGTTTTTCACACCAGCGTAAGCTAATGATTTTCTCTGGAGGACTGAGTGACAGCAAGTCTCCTCAGGTTACCAGAACTATTCTGAGTATTCTAGCTTATTTTAAACCAATGCTTATGTCTGGGTGGCCTTGCATTCCCTCTGATTTTCAATTCCTACACTGTTTCCTTTAAACTCTGGGATCATTTTAAAAGGCACCAACTGCAAATTGATATCACTTTCATCCTCATATTTTAATTTTTTTTCCAATCCTCAAGCAAAGTCCAGGTGTTCATCTTTTGGGGTTTTTTCAATCTTCACTCTGTGATCTGCTTGGGAGTGCATACTCTACATTTGAGCAAGTGATTTTCTTTATTAACCCAATTTACTAGGGTATGGTCTTTCTGGCTGGAAAGGTGTAAGTTCGTCTGTATCTCAAAGTGTCCCAAAGAGATTTATGCGTTTCATTTTCAAGAATATATTTGTTTGTGCTTATACCAGTTTATTCATTATTATTATTATTAATTATATATTATTATTATTATATTATATTATTATTTATTATTGTTGTTGTTGTTGTTGTGTTGTTGTTGTTTCCCTCCTTTGCCAGTTTTAACACCCATAGTAAACCGGTAGTTTTCACTGACAGCAAGCCTCCCCCAGCTTCCATGGATATGAACAACTGAGATAAATAGATTAGAAGATAGATAGATAGATAGATAAATAGATATGACAGACTTAAGATAGATAAGATATGAACGACTTGGGATAGATAGATAGATAGATAGTAGATAGATAGATTAGATAGATTGAACAGACTAGATAGATAGATATGAACAGGACTTTTAGATTAGATAATGATAGATAATAGATAAGATAGATAGATTAGAATAGATATAACCGACTTAGATTAGATAGATAGATAGATAGATAAAGATAGATAGATATGAACAGACTTAGATAGATAGATAGATAGATAGATAGATAGATAGAAGATAGATAGATAGATAGATATTGAACAGACTTAGATAGATAGAAGATAGATAGATAGATATGAACCCAGACTTAGATAGATAGATAGATAGATAAGATAGATTAGATAGATAGATATGAACGAGACTTTAGATAGGATAGATTAGATAGATTATGAACAGACTTAGATAGATAGATAGATATTTTAACAGACTTTAGATAGATTAGATAAGATTATGAACGACTTAGATAGATAGAATAATAGATAGATATGAACAGAACTTAGATAATAGATAGATAGATAGATATGAACAGACTTAGATAGATAGATACGATATGAACCAGACTTAGATAGATAAGATATGATAAGATAGATATGAACAGACTTAGATAGATAACTAGATAGATAGGATAGATTAGATAGATAGATATGAACAGACTTAGATAGATAATATGAACAGGACTTTAGATAGATAGATAGATGCAGAATAAGGATAGCTCGATTGATAAGCCAATGTCCTTGATATATAAAATTAATTTTACCTAATCAAATATGATCATGAAATATTTCATGTTTTCTTCTTTTTAGCGTCATTAACATATTTTTGACATATCACTGTGCCTCACTCTGTTGAAATTAATTGAAACAATTACCAGTTAGTAAATCGATTGACACTGAAGCAGGCCAAATAACTCTTGCATTCATGCGCAAGTAGAATTCAATTGAAACAAACTCAAAGTTAGCCCGCGAAGATCCCCGGAAACAGCTGGACAAAGGAAGTAAATTGTCTTGTGGTAATATGAAGACAAGAATATGACGTTGTCTAATGGTGCTTACTTGGACTGGCTTAGTTAATACACGGTCACTTTATTCGCGTCATCTTATGAAGAAACATTCTTAAACTACTCATATTCAATGAAACATATACACTGTGTAGACTTAAATACATAAATAGCATAGATATGAACAGGCTTAGATAGAAAACGGACTGAGATACGTAAATTGATAGATTATAATGGATTTGAGATAGATAGATATAAAACGAACTGAAATGAAACATACATTATACATATATACCATACATGCATGCATACATACATACATACATATAAAATGGACTTTGAGATTAGATAGATATAAACGGAACTTATGTTGAAGAAATAGTGGAGACGAAACCGACATAATGTAATATTATGAAAAATTGAAAAAAAACATAGAGTTCATAAACGAGTAATGTTTATTTTGTCTACGCTGCAGTGTTTTGATCTGTTTGCATAGGATCTTCATCAGGGCTTTTGTTAGAGGAAAAATAAATTATATTCACAGAAAATAAGAAATCTGCAAGATTCTTTTGCTTTTGTCGGTCAATCTATTTAAAAAAATTTTGAATTGAAAAAGCGGGCGTTTTGGATGTTTAAAACGTAAAATTTGAATTGCTGGAAAACGGTTGCGTAATTGAAAAAAATGTAAACAGACGCTTAACAGACGAAACGATTCACTTGCAATGAACTTACGTATATAAACGGGTTGTGATAAATTATAAAACGATAGATAGATAGAAGAAGATAGATAGATAGATAGATAAACCCCTTACCGACGATATTTTGATAAATGGATTATCTATCTATCTATTGTTTTATTAAAAAATTTCCGCCGTGTTTTTAAACCAATCCTGTCGGTGAGGTTTTAGAATACGCTGAGTGCTATCCCATTATAGAGCAGATAAAATCTCTTTTCTAAGAAAATTGAGTGTGCTGGGTATGACAGAAAACTGCAATCTCGTGGTGAAGTTCTAGGTCTGGATTCTGGGGAGTGTGGAAGTTGCTTCATTGTCCATTCATGAGGTCCAATCTCATCTGGAGTGGCCCATACCTGTTAAAGGTCCTAATATATAGGTCAAATAGTGTGATTAAATATTCATATTGATTAGGATTTACTTTTGATGCCATTTTAATGTAAATTATTAGTACTAGCAAATATATGCACCCTCCGGGGCAAGTATTTAAGTTTTAATGTAATTAAAATATTGCTATTTAAATTAGAAAGGCTAATGAAAACTAAATAAAAGAATACAGATAAAAAAGATTGAAACAGATGGAGTTAAATAAAAAGATTGAAACAAGGGAGTTATAATAAAAAATGGAACAACTGAAACTTTACTTCTTCCATCACTCTCGTCTTTCATGTATTTTTTCTAATTTTAAGTATTTAGTTATTAAGAAGGAAGTAAAAGAAAATTAAAATGATAGTTATTTTATCTGTTAATGGATTTTATTTAAGATTCATGAAGAAAGATTTTGCTTATATTCATTAAAATAAAACCAAACAGTTAGAAATCAATAATACTAAGCACATATTTATTAATTCGATTTTAATATTAATATGCAAATAGCCTTCCCGTTCACACTTGTAAACCACTTATTTTGTTGTATATATTAAATATAATGCATGCTTATCAGACGTAGACATAGTTACAGTATTATTAATGTAAGGACAATTTTTATTAATAATTGAGGTTTAGTTAAAAATAAAATATTGGGAGAATGTATTGTAAATAACTAAGTAAATTGTGACTTGAGTAGGAATTAATAGTTTCGGTTACAGACAGAAAACACACAATCTCCATTAAATTAAGATTAAGGAATAGTTACTTGAAGCTATATTGTTTACAAAGGATTATTAGTAGTTACTTAAACATATAACAGGGTGAAAGAACGACTATTATCAAATAGACCACTGAAACCATTAAGCTACCTCTGTAAGCTTTTTATGGTTTAACTCTTGGACCTACTTTAATCCACTTGCAGTGGGCTTTCCCACGACTGCGACCGCTACTGTAAACAGCTGTCAGAGGCTCTTCGCACTTGCCACTTGTTTAACTGAAAAATCACCCTGCCATCTGTTCTTTTGTTTGGAATGTAGTTTGAAGGTGACTAGATAGTTAACTTTGCAATATCCCATCATACAGGTAGAAAAAATACCAAAGAAATTTGATACAGCCGTGGTGTAAATTTTGGTTTGGCAAAAGAGTTTAATGCAAATGACTTTCGATAAAACACAACACATATTATATATATATTATAGTTGTGTGTGTGTGTGTGTGTGTGTGGTGTGTACTAGTCTTATGGTAGATTATGACCCCCAACAAATTCTAAATTCCATTATACGAACTTGAAAATCCCAATTCATCTATTCTATACAAAAGGTTAATAATGCTGGAATAAAAGCATACACAATTAAAATCTTTCTGATAAAAGACATGTATGAAGGAAAAAATAAATAATAAAATTATTACGAAAAATTATAGATGTAACATGATATTATTATAATGGAGATTGTGCGTTTTTCTGTCTTGTCTGTAATGACAACTATATTCAGTACCCAAGTCAACAATTCCCTTAGTTATTTAGTCACATTCTCTATGATTTTTTAAAAATCTAAACCTGAATTTTAATTAAATTTGTTTCCATATTTGTTACTGGATTATATCTGCCATTACTAATAACATGTAATGTGTTATTTATATATACAACAAAATAGAGGCTCCAGTAATGAACGGAAGTTTGATTTTAATGAATATGCTTTAGTATCATTGATTTCTAATGTCTGGTTTTATCTTAATGAATATGAGCAAAGATCTCTGGGAAAGTCTTTTTAAAAAAAATCAATCAACAAAAATAATAAACTGTCATTTATCTTTACTTTCTAATTTTAACTAAATAATTGAATTTTAGTAAAATTTAGGCAATGAAAGACGGAAGTTGATGAAGAGTTAAGGTTTCAGTTGTTCTATTTTCGATTATACCCCACTTTGTTTCAAATCTTTTTATCTGCATCTTATTTAGTTTCATAAGCCTTTCTAATTTAGTATATGTTATTACATTTAAAAACTAAATACTTGCACCGGGAGGTGCATGTATTTGCTAGTACAAAGTAATTATTTTCAAAGCAAGTTTATTGCTTGTCTTTGTATGGGTTTCATCTCAAGTAATCATTTTAAATATCACGCGTTTCAACTGATAAAGATTAAAGCGAGGCAAATATGAATAATTTACGTAAGAGTTATTTTTTCTTGCATTTATTGCCGTTACATGAGTCGTACGAGAGATATTTCCACCTTTCATTAATAAAACTCACCAAGCGTGTCCAACCGGTTCGTTTCAGGACTTTCAGAAACAGCCAATATACAATCCGTTTGTGTGAACGCCCGCAACAAAGAGGAGTGCGTTTCCAGTGATATAGATGAATGTGCCAGCCATATGTGACGATTCGCTGTGTAAAGAAAGCCTGCGGTTCATCTAAACATATTGTTATTATTGTTGCTTGGAGCAGCAGTTTGACAGTGATCTCGTTGATTTGCATGAAGCTCCTCCGCCGAAGAAGATTTCTATGGGCACCAAATTGTCCTTCAGTTTTAGAAGAATTCTGTTCCATGTCTTTGTGAATAACAGAGGACAGAATTTATGGAATCCTGTGACGATTGACAATATGCAAATCGATTGCACACGACCTGGGCATAGACTCCATAATATATATATATATATATATATATATAATATTATATATAGTATATAACACATATATATATATATATATAATATATATATATATTATATATACTACGATTGAGAACTTCTTTGACCCAGATTTAATTACCATGTTGCATTTCGTCAGGGATGAGTAATATTATATATATATATATTATATATATATATAGTCATAGGAAAAAAGGTGTAACGTGAACACAGAAACCGTGGTAGAGAGAAAAACTTGTTTCTACAACTATTAAATGCTCTATATTTTACCAATATTTTTCTGTACTTTTTGATCAACTACAAGTGCTACAACATGAAAACGTTGTAGCAACTTGATTATTATATATATATATATATTATATATAGTATATATTATGTGTGGTGTGTGTGTAGTGTGTGTTGTGTGTGTGTGTGTGTGTGTGTGTGTCCTAGAGGGCGGCTGATAAGTTCGTGGCCCGAAGTACAAAATTATATTTTTCCAAGACTACATAAATATTCTTTCAAGGACTATACACTTTTTTTTTACAATGCTGCAGTATTTTATAGATTCCTTGTTGTGGGAATGTAGCATTCTTGGTCCTCTAGATGATGTTTCACCGCATCATTGACGTTATTTGTGAAGAAGGCAAAATGTCGACTGCCGGGTTTTCTTTTTCAATTATACGAAATCAGAAAATCCGATTGTCGTTAATTAGACGATAGATGATCAGTTAGTCTGAAGTCACAATTTGAATGGCAACAAAAGTCTCATTTGGGAACTGATGCTTTGTCTTTGGTTACAAAAGACACCCCCTAGAGACAGCTTTCTCACGCCGAATTTTCATTAATTTTTTTCCGCAGCTGTTTGAAAAGATTAACATAGCACCGACGACAGCTTGACCCTGCCAGGTAATCCACTGTTACATTACAGGCCTCCGTAGGCTGGCTATAATTACAACCGACTGCTTTCTTCTGTAAGTAAAGTAAAAGTAGTCGGGGGCGGCCTAATGTCGGTATTCAGGCCAATCAGCCGAGGGAGTCGTATCCCCTTTTTCACTAGACCAAGGAGATTATCTTAGCGTCTGAGGTGGAGCTCCACACCTACCATCAGCTCCTCACTTTACCGCACAGATCCCTGTCTACTCATACGCATAGTCGGCGAGGGCCGGTATCGTAATTAGGAACCTTGTGGTTTCTAACCGAACGCTCTACCGACTTGAGCTCTTCTGTAGAGGTACGAATTCCCCCCCACTCCAATGGACCACCTTGTTGGGCCGTTGATGGCGAGTCGTAATGCTTAAAGACGGGAATTTCTAGTGGCTGAAGCAGGTCCATGGCATGCAAACACTCCACTTTTGCCTCTTACTTGGGCTAGACGGGCGGTCGGGGACTCCTCAAGATCAATCGGCTAATCCACATCAAGGCTCGGCACCTATATGTTTGTCGCCGACCGAAATAAGCTTCTTATGGGCAAACCCCAACCCTTTTTATTCATCTGCTGCTAGAAGGCGGCGGTATGAAGCGTTTAATTTCCTGAGTTAGGACGTTAAACTGCATCTAGTGTGAGGTTCAATTCTAGAAGCTCTGGTGAGTGTGGAGTAGCCCGTCATTGCCATTACTCCAAATTCCACTCTGGACCCGAAGACTGTTAGGGTACCATCTATGCGGCCAAATAGACCTGTGTGCAAGGTAATTTATTTCTACCAGTTTATTGATACACATAAAGTTAATGATAATTATTTCGACCATTCTTTTAAAACTAAACCAACAAAAATATCTACTTATGACTATTCGAAGTTGATGAGAATTATTTCTACCAAATTATCTATACACATGACGTTAATGCAAAATCTTAACATAAAATAATTTTTTACTATATTCTATGATATACAATTTGAGTTAATGAAAATGTTCTCTACCAGTTTATAAAAACCAAACAAAGGGTTGATATGCCATAAACAAAATAACTCAACTTAACATAAATATCATTTCTACCAATTTATTAATGCTAATGAAAGTTAAAACAAATCATATTATATAGTATATATATATATATATATATATATATATATTATATATATATAACTCACTAGTTAACTTTGCTAACCATTGCACCCCAGTGAGCAGCACCAGGCATTAGATAACCTACAAGGTGTTGATATGCACATTAATAACACCAATCAACCAA
>CM042147.1:87735491-87742154 GCA_023376005.1 Doryteuthis pealeii
GTGCATATATTTGCTAGTACTAATAATTTACAGTTAAATGGCATCAAGTATTCCTATCAAATATGAATAATTTTTAATCAACCCTATTTGACCTATATATAGGACCTTAACAGGTATGGCCACTCCAGATGAGATTGGACCTGGGAGTGATGACAATGAAGCGACACTCCACACTCCCCAGAACTCCAGACCTAGAACTTCACCACGAGATGCAGTTTTCTGTCATACCCAGCACACTCATTTTCTTTAGAAAGAGATTTTATCTCTCTATATGGGATACACTCAGCGTATTCTAAACCTCACCGACAGGATGGTTTAAAAACACGCGGAAATTTTTTAATAAAACAATAGATAGATAGATAATCATTTATCAAAATATCGTCGGTAGGGGTTTATCTATCTATCTATCTATCTATCTATCTATCTATCTATCTGTTTATATTTATCACAACCCGTTTATATACGTAAGTTCATTGCAAGTGAATCGTTCGTCTGTTAAGCGTCTGTTTACATTTTTCAAAAATTCACGGCAACCGTTTTCAGCATTCATTTTACGTTTTAAACATCCAAGAACGCTCGCTTTTCATTCAAGAATTTTTAAATAGATTGACCGACAAAGCAAAAGAATCTTGCAGATTTCTTATTTTCTGTGATATATTTATTTTTCCTCTAACAAAAGCCCTGATGAAGATCTATTGAAACAGATCAAAACACTGCAGCGTAGACAAAATAAACATTACTCGTTTATGAACTTATGTTTTTTCAATTTTTCATAATATTACATATTGTCGGTTTCGTCTCCACTATTTCTTCACATAAGTTCGTTTATATCTATCTATCTCAGTCCATTTATATGTATGTATGTATGTATGCATGCATGTATGTATATATGTATATATGTATGTATATCTATTTCAGTCCGTTTATATCTATCTATCTCAATCCATTTATATCTATCAATTTACGTATCTCAGTCCGTTTCTATCTAAGCCTGTTCATATCTATCTATTTATGTATTTAAGTCTACACAGTTGTATATGTTTCATTGAATATGAGTAGTTAAGAATTCTTCATAAGATGACCGAATAAGTGACCGTGTATTAACAAGCCAGCCAAGTAAGCCACCATTAGACAACGTCATATTCTGTCTTCATATTACCACAAGACAATTACTTCCCTTTGTCCAGCTGTTTCCGGGGATTCTCGCGGGCTAACTTTGAGTTGTTCAATTGAATTCTACTTGCGCATGATGCCAAGCAGGTTATTTGGCTGCTTCAGTGTCCAATCGATTTACTAACTGGTAATTGTTCAATTAATTTCACAGAGAGGCACAAGTGATAGTCAAAAATATGTTAATGACGCTAAAAGAAGAACATGAATATTTCATGATCATATTTGATTAGGTAAAATTAATTTATATATCAAAGGACATTGGCTTATCAATCGAGCTATCCTATTCTGCATCTATCTATCTATCTAAGTCTGTTCATATCTATCTATCTAAGTCTGTTCATATCTATCTATCTATCTATCTATCTATCTATCTATCTATCTAAGTCTGTTCATATCTATCTATCATATCTATCTATCTAGTCTGTTCATATCTATCTATCTATCTAAGTCTGTTCATATCTATCTATCTATCTATCTATCTAAGTCTGTTCATATCTATCTATCATATCTATCTATCTAAGTCTGTTCATACTATCTATCTATCTATCTATCTATCTATCTAGTCTGTTCATATCTATCTATCTATCTATCTAAGTCTGATCTATCTATCTATCTATCTATCTATCTATCTATCTATCTAAGTCTGTTCATCTATCTATCTATCTATCTATCTATCTATCTATCTATCTATCTATCTATCTATCTATCTATCTATCTATCTAATCTATCTATCTATCTATCTATCTATCTATCTATCTATCTATCTATCTATCTAAGTCTCATATCTATCTATCTATCTATCTATCTATCTATCTATCTATCTATCTATCTAAGTCTGTTCATATCTATCTATCTAAGTCTGTTCATATCTATCTATCTATCTATCTATCTATCTATCTATCTATCTATCCAAGTCTGTTCATATCTATCTATCTAAGTCTGTTCATATCTATCTATCTATCTATCTATCTATCTATCTATCTATTTATCTCAGTTTGTTCATATCCATGGAAAGCTGGGGAGGCTTGCTGTCAGTGAAAACTACCGGTTACTATGGGTGTTAAAAACTGGCAAGGAGGGAAACAACAACAACAACAACAACAACAACAACAATAATAATAATAATAATAATAATAATAATAATAATAATAATAATAATAATAATAATAATGAATAAACTGGTATAAGCACAAACCAAAATATATTCTTGAAAATGAAACGCATAAAATTCTTTGGGACTTTGAGATACAGACGAACCACCTTATCCCAGCCAGAAGACCATACCTAGTATTGGTTAATAAGAAAATCACTTGTCAAATGTAGAGTATGCACTCCCAGCAGATCACAGAGTGAAGATGAAAAAACC
Source organism: Doryteuthis pealeii (assembly GCA_023376005.1). Lineage (NCBI taxonomy): Eukaryota > Metazoa > Mollusca > Cephalopoda > Myopsida > Loliginidae > Doryteuthis > Doryteuthis pealeii. Next base: position 87,738,031 of record CM042147.1, read on the forward strand.
CCAAAAGATGAACAAATACCTGGACTTTGCTTGAGGATTGGAAAAAAAATTAAATATGAGGATGAAAGTGATATCAATTGCAGTTGGTGCCTTTAAAATGATCCCCAAGAGTTTAGGAAACAGTGTAGAGGAATTGTAAATCAGAGGAAGAATCAAGGCCACCCAGACAATAGCATTGTTAAAATAAGCTAGAATACTCAGAATAGTTCTGGTAACCTGAGGAGACTTGCTGTCACTCAGTCTCCAGAGAAAATCATTAGCTTACGCTGGTGTGAAAAACTCGTAAGGAGTGAAATAATAATAATAATAATAATAATAATAATAACTTTGACCATACAACAAAATGGTATATGCATAAACCAGAATCTGTTCTTGAGAATGAAACGCATAAAATTCTCTGAGACTTTGAGATAAAAACGGATCACCTTATCCCAGCAAGAAGACCAGACCTAGTATTGATTAACAAAAAAGAAAGGACTTGTCAACTGGTGGATTTTGCAGTTCCAGCAGATCACAGGGTGAAGCTGAAGGAAAACGAAAAGATGGACAAATATCTGGACCTTGCCAGAGAACTGAAAAATATATGGTATATGAAAGTCAAAGTGATACCAATTGTAATTGGTGCACTCGGAACGGTCCCAAAAAGCTTGGAAAAAAGACTGGAAAATCTAGAAATCAGAGGAAGAATTGAGACCATCCAGACTACTGCACTGTTGCAATCCACCAGAATACTCAGAAGAATCCCGGAGACCTAAGAGAAACTTGTTGTCACTCAGACTCCAGGGGAACACCATCAGCTAATGCTGGTGTGAAAAACTAAAAACTCTAATAATAATAATAATAATCTTATTATAATGGAGATTGTATGTTTTTCTGTCTGTAACCGAAACTATATTACTACTCAAGTCACAATTCCCTTAATTATTTACGTCAAATTCTCCATGATTTCATTCTTTTAAACCTTCAGTTATTAATAAAAATTGTTTTACATTATTAATACTGTTGACCATATCTACGTACTAATAACATGCAATTGTATTTATATATACAACAAAATAGCGGTTTACAGTTTGAACGAGAAGGATAATTTGCATATTGATATTTAAAATTTTATTTTAATAAATATGTGCTTGGTATTATTGATTTCTAATTGTTTGGTTTTATCTTAAGAAATACAAACAAAAATCTCGTGGATAAATCTTAAAAGAAATTTATTTACAAGAAGAAATAACTGTAATATTATCCTTTACTTCCTATTTTAACTAAATAGTTAAATTAGGAAAATTTACCAATGAAAGAGGGGAGTAATGGAAAATGATGGAATAGTTAGTTTCAAAGTTGTTCTATTTTTCGATTATACCCCCTCCGTTGCAGATCTTTTTATCTGCATTCTTAGTCAGTTTCATTAGCCTTTCTAATTTAAAATGATATTTTATTATATCAAAACTTAAATACTTGTACCCGGAGGGTGCATATATTTGCTAGTAATAATAATAATAATAATAATAATAATAATAATAATAATAATAGTCCCCAAAGGTTTGCAAAAAAGCCTGGAAGAGTTGGAAATCAGAGGGATAATCGAAACCATCAGGATCCCAGCATTGTTGAATATTCAGAAAAGTCCTGGAGATCTAAGAAGACAAAGACCAGTGAAAGACCACCAATTAAAACGGGTGTGAAAAACTCGCATTCAATGAAATACTGATAATAACCTGGACAGTCTACCTTGTAAGATACTCTGGACTATTCTTAAAATGGACAAAGGAGGATCTCAGACAGATGGACGAAGGAATAAGGAAATTAATGACCATGCACAAGGCCTTACCCTCGAGGGATTGCATAGACAGAATCTATCTATCTCTGTTCATATCTATCTATCTATCTATCTATCTATCTATCTATCTATCTATCTCTGTTCATATCTATCTATCTATCTATCTATCTATCTATCTATCATTGTTCATATCTATCTATCTATCTATCTATCTATCTATCTATCTATATATATATATATATATATATAATATATATATATATATATATATATATATATATATATCTGTTCATATCTATCTATATATATATATCTATCTATCTCTGTTCATATCTATCTATCTATCTATCTATATATATCTATCTCTGTTCATATCTATCTATCTATATAGATATATCTATCTCTGTTCATATCTATCTATCTATCTATATATCTCTGTTCATATCTATCTATCTATATTTATATCTATCATTGTTCATATCTATATATCTCTCTCTCTATATATATATCTGTTCATATCTATCTATATATATATCTATCTATCTCTGTTCATATCTATCTATCTATCTATATATATATATATATCTGTTCATATCTATCTATCTATATATATATATCTATCTCTGTTCATATCTATCTATCTATCTATATATCTCTGTTCATATCTATCTATCTATCTATCTATCTATCTATCTCTGTTCAGATCTATCTATCTATCTATCTATCTATCTATCTATCTATCTCTGTTCAGATCTATGTATCTATCTCTGTTCAGATCTATGTATCTATCTCTGTTCAGAGATCTATCTATCTATCGATCTATCTATCTATCTATCTATCTATCTATCTATCTATCTATCTAATCTATCTGTTCATATCTATCTATCTATCTCTGTTATATCTATCTATCTATCTATCTCTGTTCATATCTATCTATCTATCTATCTATCTATCTATCATCTCAGTTATCTGACTTATGATGGTTCTTGGGTGTTGAGATCCACCTAAGCATCAAGAAGGCATCTGTGGCCTATGGAAGGCTTAAAAAAACGGTTATAGTCTGATACCAGCATTACCGATAAAACAAAATTGAAGGTTTATAGGTCCTGCGTGTTGAGTTGTATTGTACTCCTCGGAAACATGGACATTTTAAATTAAAGAAATTTTAAAAGTTCTTGAACACCTTCATCAGAAATGTTTGAAACACATTCTAAACATCAAGCGGAATTCCAATACACCTAACACAGAAGTCCTTACAAGGGCAGGGTGCTCAAGCATTGAAACTCTTATCATAACGGCCTCTAAACATCGAGTGGAATACCAACACACCTAACACAGAAATCCTTACAAGGGCAGGATGATCAAGCATTGAAACTCTTATCACAACGGCCTCTAAATATCGAGTGGAATACCAACACACCTAACACAGAAGTCCTTACAAGGGCAGGGTGCTCAAGCATTGAAACTCTTATCATAACGGCCTCTAAATATCGAGTGGAATACCAACACACCTAACACAGAAGTCCTTACAAGGGCAGGATGCTCAAGCATTGAAACTCTTATCATAACGGCCTCTAAATATCGAGTGGAAAATACCAACACACCTAACACAGAAGTCCTTACAAGGGCAGGATGATCAAGCATTGAAACTCTTATCATAACGGCTCAAATGCGATGAGCAGGTCATGTTGTGCGTATGAGTGATTTTAGAATGCCAAAGCAACCCCTCTACGGTCAGCTGCATGATGGCAAAAGGCCACAGCATAAGGCTTGGAAGAGGTATAAAGATGATTAAAAAACAACCCTGTAAAAATAAGAATAGATCCTGACAACTGGGAAAAGCTGGCATTGAAGAGAACTGACTGGAGAGTTTATGTGGATGATGGCTGTACCAGTTTTGAGAGTGAAAGAATTGAGCATGAAAACCTCAGGCATCAACTTCGAAAGGGATACACCTGTCATATTGGAGAGAACATGGAGAGTTGGAAATGTCAGACACGTTGTCGAATTCTGCTTTCTAAGGCTGGATATGTCAATCATAAAAAATTTCATCAGGGACAATTCATGCACACTCCAGGAACAAACAATGTGTCTTGTGCAATCTGTAACAAAGTCTGTAAGTCAGCTTCTGGTCTTAAGAGACATATGGTGGTACATAAGCATAACATTTTATCATCTGATCCATCTGATACAACGGGAAAGACGTCCTTTCTATGTCATATTTGCATCAAACTTTGTGGGTCTGCAGCTGGTTGATGAGTCATTTGAGGGCACATGAGAGGAAAGGTCTGTTAGTAGGTATAGGATTGTGAGGACGGCAGTGATTTCCGTAAAGATTATGCTATTG
>CM042147.1:87742254-87754754 GCA_023376005.1 Doryteuthis pealeii
GCGGCTCTCTCAGCCTGCAGAATTTTTGCATAGCTAAGTGATAATTACTGCTTTTCACTGGCTAATTTTCTAAGTCTCTGTTCTGTCGATATTCATCACCTGCCGCCGAAAATCTAACTCTAACTCTAATGATCTTTTCTGGATGTATGATATTATATATATATATAAATACAAATTCCACCCTCCACCATCTTTCCTTTCTGACTAACCATGCTGGTCATTCAATTACTTTTACATTATGTACTTTTGGTTTGAAAATATTTAAAACAACTATAATTCATATCAAGCACAGCAAAACAGAAAAGATAAACAATTGTCATGCTTCTGATCATCAATTTACCACATGCCAATTAACAGGCTCCAGAACATTTGTCAGTAAGGTTGGATATCCAAATATATTCCCATCTGTCCTTATTTTATTATTTATTCATTCTTTTTCATTTCTTTGGTTATTTATTCACTAATGTTTACACACATGGATACACTACTTCCATCTACGTACGGATTATATATATATAAGTATATATATAATATATATATATATATTATTATATATATATACTATACTTACAACATGACCCCTTAGATGCATTCTTGGGATCAATGCATTTTTAGTTGCCAATTAAAAGTGTCACACGGGAAAGCATGTCCCAATTTCCCAACTGCGGGACATATTCCAGATCCAAGCGGATAATAGTTAAATAGATACGCAATAGTTAATATTAAAAAAAATCACCGCAGAAATGTTACGCAGTTTAAGAAATAAAATTAAAATTTAACTTTTTTTCTTTTTCTCTGAATTTTTTTTTATGAGACTGGATAATTTAGTTCATTATTGTATTATTGACTATTGTCCTCGTCTTTAATCTGCACCAAATTTGCTGGTGTGCCTTCTTGTTGGACTCGGGAACTTCTCGAACTCGGGAGCCTTCTTGTCGTAATTCGGGAGCCTTTACGGAACTTCCCGAAACCTAACCCTTTATTCAATCCAAGGAGGTAGACATTTTTTTTCTTCTTGTTTTTTACAAGAAGAAAATAAAAAAGCATCCTGTATTTTTGTACGTACGAGTATTTTTATACTCTTTATGATTTATATATTTATTTAGTTTGGTTTGTTTTGTTTTACGCATATCACCTCAGTGGGTCATTTAATGCCGATAAGTTTTTAAATTAAAATCAATTCTTAATGGATATACAATTTTTTTATAAATACATTTTTCTATTAACCCATAGATGGACCCTAACAGATACTACCACTCTGGGTCAGAGTGGGACTAGGGAGCAATGTAATGAAGGGTGGCTCCACATTCCCCAAACTCCAAAACTTGAACCTCACCATCAGATAGAGTTTAACGTCATTCTCAGGACATGTAGACCCACACCACCGCCTTCTAGTACCATATGATAAAAAGGGTTGGGCTTGCCATAAGGGCAATAGGTTTGGAACATAAGGTGCTAGGGCTTGACTTGACCAGTCGAAATTGATCGGAGGGGCTCTCCGACCGCCGTCTAGCCCAAATAAAGGCCAAAGTGGAGTATTGCATGTCATGAACTGCTCATCCAGCCTGGGCTCTATCCTTAAGCATCACGGGTCGCCAACCCACGGTCCAACAGGTGGCCCTATTGGGGAAGTCTTACCCTCTGCAGAGGTGCAGTCGGTGTATTTCTAAACGCCCCAAGCCAACAAGGTGGATAATATTTGAACAATTGATGCTCATAAGTATTCTGACGAGCACAAAAAAAAAGAATCTGTTTTTTGTGTGTAATTGTAATGCAGAATCTTTTTTTTAGTGCAATAGATATTATAAATAGACTAACACAGGATCTGTGGATATACCACCGTATGATAATTTAATTATCACAACGTTCTGATATGTTTACTTAAGAGGCTATTGCAAATAGTTTAATATGTAAAAAGTATCTTTCCCTACTTTCTTCTTTCTTTCTTATTATAATTCTTTTGTGTCATTCTTCTTCCTTCTTTATAATATAAACGGAATGTCTATTATTCAGCTGAGGTGACGACACAATAAGAAATAAGAATTCGGTGGTAAGCAATACCAGATATTCAGATTTAATTTTTTGCATTTCATGCTTGGACATTTCATTTTAACCAGACGGATGTTGCAAGATAATAACGCGTCGTACTTTTAAGGAACTCGAGTATCAATATATAGAAGATTGATAAAATATTTTTTCTATATTGTGTTATAGTATTTATTCTTCTATATATTCGAGTTTTCAAGTTATTTATTTTGTTATCTTTTTATTATTTTTTGTTTGTATTTTCTATTTTATTTGATTTATTATGTTTTATCCTTTATTAATTTTTTTATTTTTTAATATTTTAAAAATCTAATCTTTTGATATAACGTTAGTTTATACCCTTATATTTTTATTTGGATTTTAAAAAGTTTTTAACCCCCATCCTCGGACAAAAATAGAGTATGGATTTTATACACACCACACACACACACACACACACACACACACAATATATTATATATATATATATATATAATATATATATATATATTTATATAAATATATATACAGAAGAATGAATAATGAAAAGAAAGAATAGAATGGATAATAAAAGATGAATTTAAATCAATATCACTTACACATATGTGTTTCGGTCAGTTCATCTGTGTGAAAATATTTCGCACACAGAGAAGATTCGACCCTTCATCAGAGTGAATTTATTTTGAATTTCCAATTCATTTTTTTCATCGGAGTGAAATTTCCAATTTCCATTTTTTTTCATCAGAGTGAAATTTTATTTTTTGAATTTCCAATTTCCATTTTTTTTTTGAATTTCCATTTCCATTTTTTTACACATACACACACACACACACACACACACACACACACATATATTATATATATATATATATATATATATATATTATATATATACTACCGAATAAAATTTGCAACCAACCTAAATTGAGGGTAATTTTGTATATTTTAAATAAATAAATACTGTGTACACATAAACACTTACCGCGTATTTGACAGACTATATAAGAGGCACCGGCATTAAAGACACCCCCCCCCATTCCAGCAGGTCAGATTCAGGAAAAAGTTTTAGTGTATTTAAGCATATATTGTTGAAACAATCTAGCTCTGCATTACACCAAGCAGAAACATAGCTGTATAAAAGCAATTTAGCAGACAGCCAAGCAATAAGAACACAAGACATCTAAGCGTAAGCTGGGTTAGTGAGCATCATAGGGAAGATTAGCCTAGGCCTACAGGAGTCTCAAACTTCACCTACGATGTATAAGACACGGGGCAATTTTTGAGCCAAATTTTGGAAAGAAAGTGCCATCCTATATGCCGTCATAATACTCGGTATATGAAATTCAACAAGATGTGATCCAAAACACAGTTCAAAACTGTGTTTAAATTATGTAAAATCAAAGGTGATAAAGAATTTTGAAAATCATGACTTGGCCCACTCAATCTTCAATATTTCAACAACTGGACTACGTCTGGAATGAAATTGTTTCTCAAAAGCTCGTGATTACCAAGAGTAAGCAATAATTGTTACACATCTTGTTGTGGAGTGAAAAAACAGCCCTTACTGACACAATGGACTAGTCTGAAAAGACTATAAATAGTTTATATTTTTTTAAAACAAAATAAAATATGTATTTTAATAATATATTGGGTATACACAAACACTTCTAATTGACTTTTGTCTCCTGTGTTTATTCATGACTACAATATAACAGATTGGATCTCATCTTCGTCGCCAATCTGTTATACGTATTGTAGTCCGACAGTAAAGTAATGAATAAATGCAGGAGACAATATTAGAAGTCAATTATATTTGGTTAAAATATTACACTTATTTATAGTAAAGATTTTTTTATTTATTTCAAAACTTCCCCAAAAACACAACAGCTACACGGATTTAACGGAATTTTGCCGATCTTTGCGAAACTTTAAATCTCCATCAAATTCAACGGAATAATACCACAGTTGATTTTAACAAAACAGATGGAAACTTTTCAACACTCTGAAGAACTCTCTGAAGATGGACTTTGCTCCGAATATAAGAGAAAAAAAAAGAAAATTTAATAAATATGCTTTCAACATAAATTTACATTATTTGCCTTCAAAAATATCTTATTACTATTTATAGTATTTTAAAACTAGTTCATTGTGTCCGTTAGGGGTGTTTTTATCTCTACAACACATCTACACACTGCCTGGTAATAACTTCCAACAAATTTTACAAGTTACTTGAAAGGATGCCAAGATTTGGAGTGTAATGATATAACAACCCCAAAGATTACTTCCCATAGTCTGTCTAGGGCACACCCAGGTTCCCAGAATAAAGCATGGCGTCATCCATTAACAGGAACCCATGTGTCCCTTCTTTTATTCAAATAACATAACATAATGTAATAAATGAATGTGGTGGATTCTTTGATGAAAAGAAAATATAAATTTGCTTTAATTGAAATTTAATTATTTTATATTCATTTTGATTTAAATTATTGCCATAATTGATGCAAACATGGAAAAATACATTTTTTAAATACATGAAACCTTTTGGTTGGTAGTTTATATATATATATATAATATATATATATATATATATATATATATATATATATATATATATATATATATATTGCCTTCAGGTAGATAAAATAATCATTTACCACTGGCGTCAGTTGAGGTTTTTGAAGCCCTGATAAAACACAATTGTGAATGTTGAATTTCAGATAGATAATCAGACTACCACCCCCTTGTACATCTCTCTCTTCTATGTCCCGAGCATAGATAAGTTAAATAAATATCTATTATCACCAACTGAGACATCATTCTCTTAGATGAATATAACTGTATGTAAAAAATTTATTTATTCACTTATTTATTTTATATATTTTTTTTAAAGATCAAGTCAAAGAAATTGGGAATTGAACAATGAATGAAACTGTCGTGTCGTCACCCTTTGATCTCAGCGCCGCTTTTTTCCCCTCATCCTCTGTTGTATTGCTGGAGAGCGTTTTAATTAAATATGTGTGCCTCAAAGCGACAGCAGGTCTTCGAGGAAGCAATAACGTTGAAGCAACCTTAAGATAAACGTATCTAAAAAAAACAACAAAAGCAAAAAACCAAAACAAAAACCAAAAAAAAAAACAACAAACAAAACAAAAAACAACAAAAACAAAACAAAAATCCCAAAAAACAAACAAACAAAAAACCAAACCAAAACAAAAAAAACAAACAAAATAAAAAAGCAACGTCGAAAGTCTTTTACGTTGTCAAGAACTATTCGCCTCCTTTTTTTTCACCACGTGATTAAATCTTCAGCTGGTCTAATTAACATTTGCTTATAGAAACTGAATCATTCAATTTACTTATGTTGTGCTTTGAATTGATTTTACTACAAAAGTCCGTAGACTCGCTACAAAAATTCCAACCTTTTTACCTCGATCTCAGAAACTGTATAATCATGAATAGCAAAAATTTCTACACAATAAGACAATTTTGTTGTATAGCCGTCTTGTCTCATTCGGACGTTAGTCATTCGTTCTTATTATGGTGAGGCTCCAGATCTAGAGCTCTGGTCAGTGTGGAGTGTCTACTGGAACTGGTACTGACCGTTACCTTTAGGGTCCCCATCTATGGATCAAATAGATCTGTTTGCAAATTATTTGTATCAGATAGGAATACTTGATATCTTATATATATTTACTAACCCCTTCGCTCGTGTAGGATGCGACTCAAGGTCAATTTCTTAAGCGGAATTATCCGGTTTGAATTCAGAGTTTTTCTACTCCTAGACTGGTTACTTAACCAAGGTTAAAGAGCTCAAATCTGCGCTACTATTTAACCATAGCTGCAGAGAGAGTAGTTGGATACATACCTTTCCCAAGTATTAGCGTTATGTGAAATGCAGACAGCTTCGTCCAAGATTTGAACTCGAGTCGACAAGTCCATTTCCTACGACTCTGACCATATACCATTACTTGATATCATATAACCATGTTAAAAACAAATTAAGAAACGACACAAAAATGTAAATATAAAGATACAATGTATGTAAACTGGGTATAAAAAAAATTCTACGTTTTTGTGTCGATCTCAGAAACTGTAAAACACATGAATAGCGAAATTTCTACACAATAAAACTTTCTGTTGGATAGACATGTCTCTTTCGGATATTGGCCTTTCTTTCTTTCTCAATGCTGTTTCTCTCTTGTTTTCATACTTTCGTCTCAGGACTGGTAGGTGTGGTAAAATAAATCGCGTGGTCCCAGGGCACCATGCCCTAACCAGTACCTGCCCCCTCTCGCCTAAAAAGGACATTTCCGGATTTATTACTTGGTAATGCTGACGTTATCCCGCAGTTTTTGCACTGACCATTGCATGAACTTCAGTTTGTGCGTGGGTTCCCACGTTAAAACACTTTATGTTAATACGGCCTGGTGGGAGGTCAAGAAAATATCTAAATTTCTTTATTAATCTTTTTTTCTACATAACCGTACACCGTTTGTTATATACCTATATACCTATGTTGCGAGTATATAAACAATGATTTCTTTAATAGAGAGAGGAGAGATAGATAGGTAGACAGAGAGAATGCTATGCATAACTTTCTTCTCTTGCCACTCGTGTGATGTCTAGTCGCCATGTTAACTTCTATTCCTTAGGTTCCTGTTGGTTTTTATCTTTGATTCATTTTTCTTCTTCTAGTCAGTCTTTTGCCAAGACATGCATCAACCAACAACACCATGTTATTTCTTTAAGACTTTCATTCTTAATAAACTTCTTTCTCTAACTAAACACAGCGCGAGTGTGCAAGTGAGCCCCAGCTAAGGCAAGACATGTCTCCTGCCTGACACCCAGGCTGGTACTAATGTGATTTCACTAGCCTTTCACACGTGATTCTCGGCTTTCCGCGTCTCGCGTTCAAAGGTCTCCAACGGTCTGTATCTTTCCATGGAAAACCGCCGCCCGTGACATGAAAAAGGACCATCCCTGCAGAAATATAGGGGTTGACAATAATCTATGCAACCACATAGATTATGCAACACTAAGAGAGAGAGAGAGAGAGAGAGAGAGAGAGAGAGGAGAGAGAGAGAGAGAGAGGAGGGGTATATAACCGATGCATAGATGCATAACTTACTTGTTACTCCTTCTTCTTTGGCCATTTGTGATCTCTAGTCGTTTTGCTATTCTTTCTCGCCAAGTTGGATTCTATTTCTTCTTGTCTGGTCTTCTCTCCGGCCATGTTGGATTCTACGTCTAGGTTCTTATTTTTATTTCTTGCTTGGCCGGTCTTCTAGCTAAGGCATGCGCAGTCATTTAACAACGTCTGTTGTCTTTTTTAAAACCTTTATTTACTTAACCAACTTTCCTGACTAACATCGCGCGCGGCATTCAGCCAAAGCAAAAGGGACATCTCCTCTATTTCACATCTTGGTCGTAACTGAGGACCTAATTCAAAATCACACGACGTGCGGGACTTCAACTGCCATTAATTTTCCGTCCGTGATATGAAAAAAATATCCCCGCAGAATATCAGGATGTTGCCAATAATCTATGCTACCATATATGCAAGACGTTGCCGGGATTGCGCCTATTGGACCACAGACGGAAATAAAGACCAAACAAACTAAGGTTTGTCAACGTTTGTTTTCGTTTCCTGCTATTGTCCTTGGGAATTGTATTGATCCAATCAGTTCTGCCCCAGGGAAAATGGCAGCACAGAACGGGCTATTTAACCTTGGTCAAGCAACCAGTCTAGCAGAAGATAAACTCTGAATTCAAACCAACTGTATTTCGTTTAAAGATTAGTAACTGTTAGGTACCATTTATGAGTCAAATAGATCTGTTTTAAGATACCCACCCCTCGGAGGAGGGATTGCTATAATTAACAGCGTCGATCCCAGGGGGCCATCCCCCCAGGCAACACCTGCCCCCTCGATTTAAAGGGGCAGGGCTGGGTTTATTGCCCAGTGCCTGAGGCGCCCCCCTTGAGGGGGAATGCTGACGGGATCGACGCAATTTTTCTACCTACCACCCCATGAGCCTCGGCTTGTGGGTGGTCCCCACATAAAGCGGCCTTGTGCCATATCGTGTGAAAGTGGGACACATGTAAATACCAGTATTATATAAGATTAAGTAAAGTAAAATCAAAGTAGGCGGAGTGGCCTATTATCAGTATCAGCCGGACAGCGAGGGAGTCTATCTTCTTCTCACTGGTGCAAGACCAGGGAGACTGTTTTTGTGTCTGAGATGAAGCACCACGCCTATCGTCAGCTCTCCACTTCACCACACAGATCCAACACGAAACTTTGTGGTCCCAAGCGGATGCTCTGCCGACTGAGCTAAACCGGCATTTAGGGGTGCTTGAATCTATATATGTGCAAACAAATGATTAAATAGGTATAGTTACATGAAATTATGTAATTGAGTATACATTATGAGTACTACCAAATAAAAAAAAGCCCACTGGGCGACGTAAAATAAATATTGCCTGAGTTGAAAATTTACTATCAGAGAGTTTGTATCATAAGTAAAGTAAAATCATCAAATTTATTAAAGGAGTAAAAAATAAAATAGATTTATTAAAGGAGTAAAAAATAAAAAAATTTAAATGGAAACTTAGTTCTGATAACTTTAAATATATATTAAAATAAAACAAACTATATATAGATAGATAGATAATACCAGGTATGTATTTATTAAAACTTGTTTAAAAAACCAATGAGGACTGTCTAATATTGCATGTTCAAATTTTGAGTGTATTTATTCTGTTATGATGATTTTAGGTAGTGTGACGTAAGCAGTGACGTAGTTTTTGTTACAGACAAAAACCGGAAGCGAATCTCCATTATTAATAGAAGATTAGATAGGAATACTTGGAATTCATTTGGGAAAGGCATGCATGAATCTGTTCTCCCCCAGGTTTGAGTAAATACTAGATTGGGTTCTTTAGCGTTCGCAAAGAAACCTATCTAGAAAAAGGAAAACTCTGGATTCGAAAAAAAAGGGTACTCCGCTTAAAAGTGACCTTGTGTCGCATCCTACACGTGACCGCGGAGGGTGGGAGGCGCTAAGTAAATACAAACTCGTGTGACAAAAATTGTTTCAATTTGAAAATGATTCATGAAGCCAGTCTCGGTATATTTTTGAACACACCACTTCGTATATCAGGCGATAATGTGTCTCAGAGATTCCAGGCGACGTATTGTACGACCGATATGAAGTTTTCTATGGGCAAGTGACGTTGACAAACGTCCACTTGACAACTTTTTATGAAATATTTCACATTGCGCGGCCAATCTTTCCAGTCTTCGAACAAATACCGAACTAGATGAATGCCTTCAGGTTAAAGGCTGTGAATGATTCAGTTGTTGGAGTTATTTTCAGAGGACGAAATAGGAATCCACTACATTATCAGATAACGACTATTCATCAATCCACCCTGGTGCTGGGTGGCATGAATATATAAATATATATGTATATGAAAATATTATTATCAAGTAAATAAAGTTTGTAGCCATGGCAACGAGTTTGTAGATATTTCTAATAGCTTTTAGGTATTGCTGCTTTTGACGATGATATTGCAAATTAGAGTGGGTAGAGGTGATTGCCTAGCTTGCTTCACAGTGCTTCGGCCTCTGGAGCGGCTAAGTAAAATTAACAGCGTTGATCCCAGAGGGCTATCCCCCCAGGCAATACCTGCCTCCTTGATTTAAAGGGGTAGAGCTGGGTTTATTGCCCAGTGCCTGAGGCGCCCCCTTAAGGGGGAATGACGACGGTATCAACGCATTTTTTGTGCCTACCAGCTATGAGCTTCGGCTTGTGGGTGGGCCCACATAAAAATGTCTTTGTGTCACGCCCTCATAAGTGGGATGAGAGACAAATACCTTGCAAATAGAATGGGTATTTGTCCTAACCATGTCACCTCGATGTGAATAATCCTATATTTTTTGCCAGGAGTAATATATATATATATATATATATATATATATATATATATATATATGTATATATAAAGATTATGTGCTTAATTAAAGTCATACCTAATTTGTTAATTAATAAATTATAATTAAATGAATCGGGCGTGCATATCAGTTTAAATGTAAAGCGTAAACAAATCGAGAAAAAGTCGATCTCTGTATGTACATTTCAGCCTATTAGGCCTCATCACGGGTTCGAAACACGCACAAAGCACTGCCCTGTCTATAGCTCTGTTGATGAGGCATAATAGGCTGAAATGTACATACAGAGATCGACTTTTTCTTGATTTGTTTACGCTTTACATTTAAACCGATATGCACGCCTAATTCATTTAATTATAATCAATTAATTAACAAATTAGGTATGACTTTAATTAAGCACATAATCTTCCAAAAATTGTCGGCCTTCGCCATTTCAAACACATTGTTTGTTCACTTCATATATATATATATATATATATATATATATATTATATATATAGTTTGTTATATTTATTAATAAAGAGATAGGGCATATATGTCTAGATTAAGATAGCGGAGACATAAAGTCAACGGTACTTAGCAATTCTCAGTTTCTCGTCTATTTAACTTTCAAATCATCAATCGCTTAGACGATAAACAGACAATTACCACTTACTTTATGTTTACACTACCCTAACTTATATAACTTATATATATCTATTATTATACTAAAGCTGAGTGAATCAATTTTTATCTCCTAAAGGCTATTTTACTGTTTAGTTTAATTACATGAAAGTTATACTAAATTATTCCTTAGTTTTAGGATTGAATTATGTTTGAAAAAAGCCATTTTAATTGGTTCTAATTAGTCGTTATTTGCAATTAAGTCTAAAACTGACCCGTCCCTGAGTTAACATCCTGCCTATCACTCTTCCCCTCTTTATGTATCTCTTGATTAAATGTGTTAGTTTATCTAAGTGAGTAAGAAGGAGATGGGAGAGTGATTGAGAGAGAGAGAGAGAGAGAGAGAGAGAGAGAGAGACATACACATTTAACTACTCACTTTATTTGTATGTTAAGATTCACACCAGCAGCGAAAAGCCCGCAATTTAATAAAATTCCATGATCCATTTCAATCTAAATTAGGTCAACCATCTCTTTCTTAGAAATCTTATAAAATTAATTTAATTTTTTTTTTTAAGTCCCTGGCCGTATATATGTATTTTTTTTTAACTCCCCGGCCGTTTTTTTTTTTTAAATCTCCGGCCGTATGTTTTTTTTTTTTTTTAACTGTCTTGCCATATGTTTTTTAAACTCTCCGGCCGTATGTAAAAAAAAAAAAAAAAAAAAAAAAAAATTAATTCACTTTGCAAACTATCTTTTCTAGCCACTGCCAAAGTTGCCGAAAAAATCCGTGTTTTACAAAACAAATTTAACCGCACCGATTGAAATTTACCAAAAAATCAGGGAATTATGCGATTTTAATGAACATTTTCAGTGTTGATTTATCAATGAATGGATTTTATAATGCATTAGTAATTTTATTTAAAAACTTTCTGATTTTTTCAGGTAACCTAACTTTGACCCCCCACCCTTATTTGTGGGGCACAAAATATCGGTTGGGTTATATACTTTCAAAACCAATTACAGTATAAATAAAAAGACAAAAGACCGAAGTGTGAATAGAAGAAAAGAAATTAAGAGAGCTATCCCGGTAGAAAATAAGTACTGAAAATCGGAAAAAAAAAATGAAAATAAAACTAAAAAATAATATTTGGAATTCTTTTTTACGCTTTTCGATAATTATTCAATATTATCTTATAAAAGAAAAAAATTATACATCGATATTTGTTCTGTTTAAAGGCAGGGTAAAATTTCAATAGAGTTTTTTTACAAAAATTATCAGATAACGGTTATGTTTAAGGTATATTTGAGCAAAATTGATCGAAAAAAAGTTTGAAATTTATTAAAAGTAAATTACATGTATAATATCATTTTGCTTTTTTTTTCAGAAAAAAAGAACAGAGAGAGAGAGAGGAGAGAGAGAGAGAGAGAGAGAGAGAGAGAGAGAGAGAGAGAGAGAGAGAGAGAGAGAGAGAGAGAGAGAGAGATTATGTTTCATATGGAAGAATCTATGAATAATGGAGATTCTGTCTATTTGTAATTATTTGATTATTAATTAATAGAGGCACACAACATTTTATGTGAGGGACAGAACTAAGGTTCTATTTCAAATTGTTCTATTTTTAACTCCTTTAATAAATTTGATGATTTTACTTTCTTATGATACAAAACCCTTTTACATTGAATTTTTAACTCCTACCCCTCAGGCAAAATCTTTTAAAAATTAATATTTATACCGCCCGGAGGGTGTTTTTTTGCTAGTATTTAATAATTTTACTTACCAAATCACGGTTTACCGATGTTTGTGCTGAGTCTGCTTTTGTAGTGTAGTTGAGCGAAGAAACGTTGGTGTCATAGAGCACGTAAATAGACAGGCGAAAATTATCCGTGGGTGAATTGGTGGTCACCTCAAGGGGTTCC
>CM042147.1:87759754-87769754 GCA_023376005.1 Doryteuthis pealeii
TATTAAAAGCAATCCTATGTATAATTTTATATTGAAATCAATTAGAATAATTAGAATACACAATAATAATGAAAATAAAACACAAGTATAATCTTTTTTGCGCTCTTTTCATTAGTCTTTCTAATTCAATATAGTATTTAATTAAATTAATTAAATATTATATATATATATATATATATATATATATATATATATATATATATAAATAAAATTTCACTCTGATGAAGGTCGAATCCTCTCTGTGTGCGGAATATTTTCTCATTTTTCTATTATTATTATTTCATTTCATTTGTTTATTTAATGATAATAATAGTTTGAACCGTGTACACAGAGATGAACTGACCGAAACACATGTGTAAGTGATATTGATTAAATTCATCTTTTATTATCCATTCTGTTTTTCTTTTCTTTATTCATTCTTCCTCATATATATATATATATATATATATATATATATATATATATATATATATATGTGGGATTTAGTGATAAGCATGAGTAATGTGTTAAATAAATGAGAAACTGAGTTGGGTGTTATGTATTAAGTTCCATTTTATCTTATCCAATATTTCGAAAGAATGACCCTGATGGAATACCATGATATTTTATTCATGATTTTAAACCTTCTCTGCTATTTTAGCATTGAGCACCTTTATATGCTAACACTTTCCATTCTCAATTATATCATATTATATTATATTATATATAGATTGACAGATAGAGGGCACGTAATTTTGCTGGAACAAATAGTTTTTAAACAAATCCATTTGACTCGTAGATGGGACCCTAAAAGCGACAACCACTCCAAGTCAGAGAGGACCTAGGATACTCTAAACTCCCCTGATTTCCTTTACTAAAGCATCACTATCAGATTCTGTTCAGTGTCATATCCAGAAGACATCTTTCCCTTTTTTTGGGGTGAAGGTTTTACCCCTCTGTAAGGTATACAGTCAACGTATTCTAAGCCCCAGCCAACAGGTCTAATACATAACGTGGAGGGAGAATTTAATTCATGCCTTCGCCAAGGGCGTTAGCACGAAGTAAATAAAAACAGCACATGCCGAAATTTGAACTAAGGTCACCGAATTTGATTTGTATCACTAACCATAACACATTCCATTGCTTAATCTGACACACAAGAACTAAGCAACACCCAGTGAGAATCATACTCATTAATAATGGTGTATTATTATAGCTTGTTAACCATTACACCATACGAAGTGTCTTAAATTATTGGGTGTGTGAAAAAGATTCCATGGTTTGTTTTTATTTAAAAAATGACGATTGGTTGGTTGGTTGGTTGATTGGTTGGGTTTTACGGCATGTCAACCCTTGTTAGGTTATTTTATGCCGAAGACGTTTTGTTCTATTCATGCTTGACGGCTATTCAAATTTTTAACACATTTTTCTAAAACTAATTTTTTCTATTTAACCCATAGATAGGACCATAACAGGTACTACCACTGCTGGTCAGGGTGGACATGGGAGTAATGGTGATGAAGAGGTATTCTATAATCCCTAGAGCTCCAGAATTGTAACTTCACCATTAGATGCAGTTTAACGTCATACCCAGGACAACACGGCACTCAGCCACCGCCTTTAGCACATATATGATAAAAACGGTTATCATAACAGCAATAGGGTTCGGACTATCATATACGTGGAAGCACGTGGTGTAATGGTTTAAGTCATGGGAAATGGACTTGTCCCCCGAGTTCAAATCCTAGATGTGGTAATTGCATTTCACTTAGCGCTAATACTCTTAGGAAATGTATGAATCCTACTCTCCCTCCTACTATGGATAAATAGTAAGGCATACAGGGCTCTTTATCCTTGGTTAGGCAACTGGTCTAGAAGGAAAACTCTTGAATTCAAACCTGTTGAACTCCGCTTAAGAAATCGACCTTGTGTCACATCCTGCTCGTGCAGAGGTGTTGGTAAATATATATACGTGCTGGGGCTTGACGGGAGCAGTCGATTGAAGGTCTCTCCAACTGCCCATCTAGCCGAAGTAAAGCCAAAAGTAGAGTGTTGTATATCATGGACTGCTCAGCCACCAAGGTTACATCATTAAGCATCATCGGTCACCACCCACGGTCAACAAGTGGTCCGATTAGGAGGATTTTACCCCTCTGCAGAGGTGCAGTCGGTGTATTCTAAAACCGCAGCTGACAGGACTATACTTATTGCAGCTAAAAGAAAAGCAAGCAAATAATAACCTAACCCCATAATAGTATTGCTTACTTTGTAATCTTTATTCGAAGTCCTGCCTGGATTTGACCACCGATCTTGGCATTGGTGATAAATAGTCGACAACTCTTGTTAACAACTATGTTTATTGATCTGGCGTGATATGTTAAAGTGGATTAACTAGCTGAATAAAATTCAGACTGACTTTGCTGTGTTGTCTATACTGAACTGACCCTCCTCTTTTTAATCTAAGTTTTGTCTTGTTAATTGTTTGTACTCATTTGTTCTGTGTTTGTATGTATCCGTTTGGCACCGGATGCTGGTGCTTAATAAATGTATCAAGCTCACCATTCTTCTGTGTATCTTTCCACCTCGCAATACAACATTTGGACAATGTGTTTGTTGTTAGAGTTTTTTTTTTTCCATTTTGGTTACTATTTCTCATAGAATTATTTGCACCGTCCAAAACTAGAAAATCTGTTTATTTTCAGAACGAGCCAAGAAAAAATAAAAGTAATGAAACGCGAACGTAAAGATTCTTCGAAGTGATATTTTAAACGATGAAGAAATATTTCTGTCGACGTGGAAATTAATTAAAGGAATTGCCTTTCAAAAATTGAAGAAAATAACAAAGAGAGCATTTAGTTGATATTTAGATAATTGAGACAGCCAATTCAACAGCCACAGAAAAGAATGCATCAAGTTCACATCAAACAAAATTTCAATTAAAATCGACTTTAAAGTGATACACAGATGTGTAGCGGACGTGCTATGGTTTCGACAACTGAAGGTTGTCTTAGTATGTTTTGTCGTTTTGGAAACCACAACTCGTTGTTCGCATTTTTATTTGAGATGGAACAAACCCGGACACTTTGTAGTATAAGCCTATGTTTTGTATGGTCAAAGATATATAAGAAAAAAGTTTAAGAATTTTTTTACTGTTTTTTTAAACATGGGACAAATGAATATAAAAAGTATTATAAATTGAAAATTGAAAAATCAAATAATTAAGATTAAGGGGTTTGCTTACTTTCGTCTTTGAAATTCTATTTATAAGTGATTCAAATATATCATATCTGTAGAATAATCATACTAGTTCCAATTACCGTCGAATTGGTAAGACAAGGCATCAAGCAGTCGTAACTTAATACGAATCTGAGTTACATTTATGAAAACTCAGAACATCATAGAAACCAAGCAGCCAATCAGGACGCTGGGAATGGAATCAACCAAATGCATGAGTGGACTATTCTGAATTCCCATAAGTACCAGTTGTCTTGACACTGGTTCAGTTGTGCTTGGCCAGTTGCTGTTGTTCAAACCAATAGTAGACTGACTGACTGACTTCAATAATATCTCATTTTGTCTGTTGGGTTTCCGGTTTAAAAGAACAAGTAAGATTTGAAGTGATTTAAGTCATATATGAATTAAAGATGAAGAAAAAAAAAAGAACTTATAGAATAATAAAATAAAATAAATTATTATTATTAAATAATTAAAGAAGAATTTTGGTTATATATTTAAATTTAAACAAAATAGTGATTAGAAAAACAGTTAATTGTATAAACTGAACTGACCGTAACCTCTAAGTGGATTTGAGATTTTGGAAGTTAATTATATATAATGATAATCACTACTTATTATTAGAGGTATATTTTGAATGATATCTAAAATAAGAAGAAAGAAGTAAATATATTTCCAGGAAATATATTCTTATATCATTCCAAATAGTGTTCTCCAAGAATTTTTTAAAATTTGGAAATAAGGCAGTACTATGTGAATAGATGATTAGTGATTGAATATATCTATAATGGGAACATTATGGCGGGAATGTATTATTATATTATTCCTATGTGTATTATGATATATCCTTCTGTTGATATATATATAAAAACGATTCACGACGTATTAAAAAGAACGATTTTATTTCCCGAGCAAACTTAGAAGAACGAATACAAGAATGACATGATTAATATAGTGAGTTGTATTCACCCAATCCATTCACCATGGGCAGGATGTGGCACAAGGTCGCAAGTAGGGACATTCAGCAAGGATCGAAATCCCAATTCCCAATTAAGGGATCTGCGAGACTAACTTGCTAACTATTAAACCACGAGAAGATGCCCCTATATGCAACCCGTTCGCCACGGATAGAATGTGACATAAAATCGCAAGTATGGGGCATCCAACGAGGAACAAACTCGTTATTCAGTAGTAATGGATCTGCGAAACTAGCTTGCTAACCATTACATCACAATGAATGCCCATAATATAGAGAGTTGTATGAACGAATGTCCTAATGTGTTGATAGTCTTTTGAAAGAGAAATTCTTGATTGGCTGGTGTTTTTGTTTTTACAACATGTCAACCCTTGTTGGGTTATTTTATGCCGAAGACATTTTGTTTTATTCATTCTTGATGGGCAAGAGAATTCTTTTTTTTAACTCAATTTTTAACATATTTTTAAAAGTCTTTATTTTCTGTTTAATCCATAGATGATAACCTAACAGTTACTACTACTCTGCGTCAGGGTGAACGTGGGAGTAATGATAATGAAGGGGTACTCCTCATATTACGCTTAGTTTATTCTATATATTTATTTACCAACCCACCGCACGAGCAGGATGCGACACAAGGTCAATTTCTTAAGCGGAGTTTAACAGGTTTGAATTCAGAGTTTTCCTTCTCCTAGACCGGTTGCCTAACCAAGGTTAAAGAGCCCAATCTGCCCTACTATTTACCCATAGCTGGAGGAGAGTAGGATTCATACCTTTCCCAAGGGTATTAGCACTAAGTGAAATGCAATTACCACGTCCAGGATTTGAACTCGGAGCAACGAGTCCATTTCCCATGACTTTAACCATTACACCACGTGCTTCCTACATACTTTATTCTATATAGCATCCGGTGAGAATCAACCTCACTTTCAGCGACTTGCATGACCAACCTTTCCAACTACAGTAGGTACCTCTAATCTGCTACGCCGTATTCACAGATGCAAATATTTTGTGGGGGACATGTGCTGGATTTAATTATGTGTGAGTAAAGAAAATTGTTTGCCATGGAAATAATGACAGTAATAAACCGAGTTGTATCCTTCTCTTAAAGATTCATTTGATATGGACGTCTCCGATGATCGTGAAGACTTTAACGAAATGATAATAAAATCCATATCACTGAACATATCCTTTCTTCTTTTTTTGTTGTTGTTGTTGTTGTTGGACGTTGTCTGTAGTTGTCTGTGTGAAAGCATAAATATAATCTGAACCGTAATCTCTCTTCTTCAGCGACGGCATCTAATTGTAATATCTAACTCTCAAGCGGAAACGTGACACTCACGGCACTGTTTGGACTAAATAGCAATTCGCATATTCGCCATCAAGAAGTCCGCATACTACTACTCCAAAACTGAACTGTAGGAGGAGATCTGACTGATACCAAACAACCAATCAAAAACGTTTCCACAGGAAATTAAAAAGCAAAGTATTTCCCCTGTCGTGTGATGTTTATATGTATTTTAGATTAGTTTCCACAAAAAAAAAAAAAAAAAAAAATGGTGAACTTATATATGTAAAAATAGTCAGCTTTTTTTTTTAAAGAACCAGAGTGTAGTATCTGTGTGCTCTGCCTCGGATCAAAACATTCGATACGGACTCTGGCATTTCACCTTATTGATTGTTATTGATTTTAACGGCATGCCAACCTGCCTAGGGTTATTTTATGCCTAGAGTCTAGCGAAACGCATTAATTGTACGTACATATTTACATTTTTCGTGTAGTTGTTTCTTATTTTTTGTCACACGATTATATGATATCAAGTATTTCTATTTAATACAAATGATTTTTACACAATTCTATGGTTTCAAATATTCCTATCTAATACAAATAATTTTCGCATAGTTGTATGGTTTCAAGTAACCGTTTCTATTTAATACTAATGATTTGTTTGCAAAATTACATGGCTTCAAATAATTAATAATAATAATAATCCGGGGAAATCCCCGTAACGTAGTGGTGAACATTCTAGACTACAACATCGTAATATATATTTACTAGCACCTCCGCACGAGCAGGATATGACACAAAGTCAATTTCTTAAGCGGAGTTCAACAGGTTTGAATTCAGAGTTTTCCTTCTCCTAGACCGGTTGCCTAACCAAGGTTAAAGAGCCCTGTCTGCCCTACTATTTATCCATAGCTGGAGGAGAGTAGGATTCATACCTTTCCCAAGGATATTAGCGCTAAGTGAAATGCAATTACCACAACCAGGATTTGAACTCGGGGCGACGAGTCCATTTCCCATGACTTTAACCATTACACCACGCGCTTCCAATACATCGTAATAAGCGAGTTTGAACTCCAATCACGTATACGTTATACGTTCAGTTTTGGACTAATACTCTTGAGAAACGTATGAAACCTCTCATCCCTTTCGCTATAGGTTAAATATTATAACTATTGTTTTTCTACAAAGGTAACTTTGGCTTTACATAACCACGAAGGTTTATATGCCATTAAACAAAATAAGCCTGCTATTGTCGGGAAAAATATGAGGCGCTTATCCCGATGCAGCGGGAGGGGCCAGTAGCGAGCTTTAGTGGGGTAGCCACCTGAGCAGGTAAATAAAGTGGTTGCGAAATTTAGTGGGCTTTGCAGCTAACCACTTCAAAAACGCGACCCACTGTTACTCGTACTGGGTCAAATAGTTGAGGGGAAGAAGAATGCGGAATGCACGTTTAACCAACTCGCTTTCAGCTTGTACTGCTGTCTTGTTCTGTCCACCCGCCTCGCAGCCGGACTTTTAAGGCCTTGGTATCAACCACTACGAGGGATGTCAGCTTAAAAAAAAAAGGGAAATGGGACAACCCAGTCGGCGACTACCTCACCAACTGGCTACCAAGTTATAAAGAGAGGGGGGAGGAGAAAAATAATTCTCACAATATTAATCCTTAGTAAACAATTGCAGCTCCAAGTAAATATACTCGTGCGTAGAGGTTGGTAAATATATAAACAGTATTGGTACTATTTAACCCACAACCTGTGAGGTAAAGAGATTTATACTTTTACTAAGGGACCGAAAGATAATGGTGGGATTAGAGTTCGAACTCGATTACTGCGATGTCGCAGTACAGCACATTAGCCACTACACCACAGTAAATGATTGAACAGTACTATTTGACCCTTAGTTGGGGGTCATATCAGGTACTATCACCCCGGGTTAGAGTGGAACTGGGAGTAATGAAATGAAGTGGTATTCCGTATTCTCTAAATCTACAGAACTGGAGCCACAATATCAGATGCAGTTTATTATTATATGTAGGGAATTCATGGAAGCGTGTGGCATAATGGTTAGAGTCGTAGGAAATGGACTCGTCGACCCGAGTTCAAATCCTAGACGAAACTGCTTGCATTTCATGTAGCGCTAATACACTTGGGAAAGGTATAAATCCAACTGTACCCCCCAGCTATGGGTAAATAGTAGGACAGACTGGGTTCTTTAACCTTGGTAAGGCAACCTGTCTAGTAGAAGGAAAACTCTGATTTCAAACCTGTTAAACTCCGCTTAAGAAATCGACATTGTGTCGCATCCTGTTCGTGCGGACGGGTTGGTATATATATATATATATATATATATATATATATGTTCACTCTGATGAAGGTCGATTCTTCTATGTGTGCGAAATATTTTCACACACATAAACTGACCGAAACATATGTGTAAGTGATATCGATTAATGTGATATCGATTAAATTCATTTTATCCATCTACATTTCTTTTCTTTACTCATTTTTCCTCATATATATATATATATATATATATATATATATATAATATATATGCAGGACATCGCTCTGGGTAGAGTTTTACCCCATCTGCAGGGGATATAGTCTTTGTTCTGCCGAGAAGTCAGGCTGAATCGAAGAACAGAATTACATTTGCTGAGATAGTTTGTATTCAGTTTAAACTTATACTTCACAAAAACAAAAAGAAAAAAAGGGAGCTCTCTCTGCTGGGACTGTAGAATACACGGACCACCTCTGCAGAGGGGTATGACCCCCCCCCCAATATACCCACCTGTCGGTCGTGGGTGGTGACCCTGATGCTTAAGATGAAATCCAAGTGTCTAAAAAGTCTATGACTTACAACACTTTCCTTTGGCCCTTACTTGGATAGACGGGCGGTCAGAGTGACCACTCCGATCAATCGGCCCTCACCAACTCAGCGTATGAGTAGCGCAGGAATCTGTGCGGTTAAGTAAGGAGCTGACGGTAGGTGTGGCGCTCCACCCCAGACGCAAAAACAATCTCCTTGGTTTAGCGATAGTGAAAAGGGGATAGACGCCCTCGCTGACTGGCTGACCGACTTTATGCCACCCCGACGACTTTACTTACTTACTTACCTATATGATTTTCCCGCCCCTATTGCTCTTATAGCAACCCTTTTTATCATACATGTGCTATAAGGCGGTGGCTGAGGATCTTAGTGTCATGGTATGACATTAAACTGCATCTAGTGGTGAATTTCTAATTCTGGAGCTCTGGGGAGTGTATGTTACCCCTTCCTCGTCATTACTACCAGGTTCACTCTGACCCGGAGTGGTAGTACCTGTTAGGGTCCCATGTATGGGTTAAATAGATAAGAAATGCGTTAAAATCAATTAAAAAATTGAATACCCAACAAGAATGAATAAAACAAAAACGGCATAAAATAAACCAAGGGTTGGCATAACATAAAATCCAACCAACCAACCAACCAACAAAACAAAAACAAACATATTATTGTTGGTATCACTAGTATTTCTTTTATTATTAACAAGCAGGACCCGTGGATATATCACAGTATGATGATTTAATTATTTGATATGTTTACTTAACAGCTATTGAACATTTCTTTCTTTCTTGTTTCTTTCATATATTTTTTATGTGTAGCATGTCCCTTTTCTTCCCTTTCTTCCTTTATAATAAAAACGTAATGGTCCATTATTTATCTGAGGTGATGACATTTATAAGAAACAAGAATTCGGCTCATGAGCAACAGCAGATAATCAGGATTTACATTTCGTATTTCATCTTGGACGATTTCGACGGTCTCACTTTAAAGCAGAGGGTGTTGCAAGATGATTACGGTCGGAAGATTAAGGAACACGACTATTAATATATAAATAGCACGATTAGAATATGTGATTATAGCCAGCATCTACTTTGAATTATCCGGATTAACAGACCATCAAATTAGCTAATTAGGAAACGAAGGGAGGCAAAAAAACAGACTAGGAGACTGACTATATAACAGCTGCGACTCCAGACGCAACCAAAGAAACCCCACCCCCCAAAAAAAAAAACAAAGCAAAAAATCCCACAGGTTTAGAAGAAAAAGAAAACCCAAAGAGGGGACTATTGGACAAACACACCCGTTGATGTGTTTGTTTTTGCTTTCATTTCAATTTACCTCACCTCTTGTAATAACAAGACAAGATCCCCCCAAATGGGGACCCTCACTCCTAGATACGTTTGATAACCTACCAAACTCTCCTATCGATTCTTTATTGTACCCACTTACCTCATCCCACTCTTAATTCATTTCACCCCTAAATCACACACCCCACTAAAAGACAAAAAAAAACATAGCTATATGTTCAAAAAGTTTGAAACATCAGTACTAACAATATTTCTATTCTATGTCTGAAGATGCTGTTAGGTGTTAAGCTTATTGCAATTGAAATAAATCAGTACATGAAGCAAATTTAAAATTCTTTCCTTCATTTGTTCATCATACATTATACTCTGTCTATAACTCTGCTGATGAGGCAT
>CM042147.1:87772254-87799754 GCA_023376005.1 Doryteuthis pealeii
CTGCCTGTATCATAACTACAACTACTTCAACTATTACTACTGGAAATACAGAAGACTGGATCAATAATATAAAACATATGACAGAGTAGGAACAGTCATTCATTTGTAACTGTGCAAAAAATGGTACGGTTATAAATCAGAGGTTTTCTTTGGAAAAATAAAAAAAAAAGAGAGAGAGAGAGAGAGAGAGAGAGAGAGAGAGAGAGAGAGAGAGAGAGAGAGAGAGAGAGAGAGAGAGAGAGAGAGAGAGAGATGATATTGTGAGATTTTTCAATTCATAGTAAATCTCATCCCTTAGCCAATCTAGAAGACGGGATCTGTTTGTGAAAAAGAAAGAAAAATAATCCGTCGCAGAGGTTAGATAAAATTCTCTGTAATTGTTATCCGGAGGGGTCATTTTATTTATGCACTGACAGATGCTGATTATTGTTATAAATTGTGGGTGGTGGTGGCGGTTTTCTTCTTCTTCTTCTTCTTCTTCTTCTTCTTCTTCTTCTTCTTCTTCTTCTTCTTCTTCTTCTTCTTCTTCTTCTTCTCAGGTTGACCAAATAACAACACCCCTCTTTAGTACTCCAGTGCTGTCTTGAGTCTCTTTGTTGATTTTAGTAACAGTACCGTATAGCATGCGTGGCGTAATGCTTATCGAGGTAGTATCTAAAGTCAACGAACCGACTTCAAATCTCAGACCAAGCTGCTTGCTTTTCACTTCACGTTTTTTGACAGCTAAAAAACAAAACAAAAAAAACAACAAACTAAGTGAACTTTCTTTACGTTTGCTAAGACTATAGTTTTTGTCAGGGGTAGTAGTTCGTTAAAACTCTTTCAATTTTAATCTGTGATCAACTGAAACAGTGAAATCCATCTTTTCCATGAATCCGTTTTTCTCTCTTTATGTCTAATTCTTAATTAAGTTCGATATCGTGTTATTTCCTATTTTTAGAATTTATATCATAATTGTTTTCCATTGATGCTGATCTGCGTTAATTGTAATAAATACACAAGCAAAAACATGATTCATTTACATTACGTCATATGGAAATCAGATCTCACTGACAAGTTAAAGTGATAATTATTACAAGCAGTAGGTGCACCAGTACTACTGTATGGCTGCACGACTTGAACCTTTATGAAACGCCTAGATAATAAGCTAGATGGTAGCTGCATAGGAATACCGCGTTAAAACAAATCTTTAAACAAATCGTGGATACGGCTCCCCAACAAGGAAGCAGCTGTACCCAATCATGCAGACCATCTGAATGAGACGAAAAAGACGTGATTGGACACTGCTGGAAAAGCAAGGATGAACTCATAATCGATGCCCCCTGTAGAAACAGTACATAGATATGCCAGTGCAGGCCGTCTATATTGACCAGCTCTTCGTGGATACTGGATGCTACGCAGAGGATCTCCCGGGGACAATGAATGATGGGTGCGGTTGGCGAAAGGTTGCCATGGATATTCCATACTACTAGCGCGACATGATGGTGATGATGATAACGATGACGAGATATTACGTACGCTGTCTATTTTGTTTCAAATGTTTCTTTCTTAAGGAATATTCCCTTTTAACATTTGTGTTTTTTTTCTGGTATATTCCCCTTTAAATTTACTCTCTCTTCCGGAATACCCTCTTTAAAATTTCTCTTTCTTCCGGAATATAATGTTTTAAATTTCTCATTACGGAATTTTCTCTTTTAAATTCCACTTATTCCGGGAAATTCTCTTTTAAATTCTCTTTCTTCCAGAATATTCTCCCTTAGATTTCTCTTTCTTCGGAATTTTTTGTTTTAAATTTCTCTTTCTAACGGACTTTCATGAATTCTTTTTTTTTCTGACGGAGTATTCTCTTTTAAAGTTCTTTCTTCTGGAATATTTTGTTTGAAACATCTTTTACTTACTTCATAATCTCTGTTGAATTTCTCTTTCTTACGGAATATTCTCTTTAAAATTTCCCCCTTTTTTTCTGTCGAAATATTCGAGTTTGAAACTACAAGTCTCATTCTTTCGCTTTAAAGATGATGATGATGATCATCAGCAGCAATAATTGTTAATCAAATAAGTTTTCCAATTTGCGTTTTATATTTCTAATTAAGTTTCAATGTTTAATAGACATAAAAAGACATTATGTCGAAGATATTGATGGAGTGGGCATCTTGTTCCTACAAATATTCTGGGGACGCATCAACCCCCGCAATAGAAAACAACAACAAAAAACAAACAAACAAAAAACAAGAAGACAAATAAATGATTAACTGAATTTTTTCTAAAAAAAAAAAAAAAAAATGGAAAAAACAAAAAAAACAAGTTCCCTTCCTACCCCTAAAAAAAAAAAATGAATGAATAACTGAATTCTTTTCTTAAAAAAAACAAAAAATAGCCCCCCCCAAAAAAAAAAAAAACAAACAAACAAACAAACAAACAAACAAACAAAAAAGACAAATGAACGAATAACTGAATTTTTTTCTGAAAATTAGATTATTAATTTTAAAGTGATATCAGACGCGATCCGGTGTTAACAATATCAATCAACTTCACCGATGAAAGTGAGTCGGCACATAAACTGGAATCAAGAATTTTATGGGACCCACTCAGTGCAGAGATAAGGGGTGGGGACAGATGCATCAAAATGTCACCGATCAGTCAACCCACTCGCACTTGCCTTGTCGTACAGGAAAATATTTGATTATCAGTTCTTTGGCCAGAAGAGTTGACGCTAGAAGAACCAAGCCTTCGTTGCTATAAAAACAGCATAATCTGCTAAAAAACAATGCTTATTATGCGGCATAAGTAACACCCTTTTAAATTTCCTATCATAATATATATTTTCTTCATTTGTATTGAACATTATTAAACCGAATAAGCATTATATCAATTTTGTTAATATATCTATTGATAATGGACATTCGCTTCCGGTTTTTGTCTGTAACAAAATTACGTCACTGCCTACATCACGTTACCCAAAATCGTCATAACAGAATAAATACACTCAAAATTTGAACATGCAACATTAGACAGGCCATATTGTTTTTTAAAACAAGTTTTAATAAATACATGACTGGTATTATATATCTCTATATAGTTTGTTTTATTTTAACACATATTTAAAGCTTACATTTCAAATTGTTTTATTTTTTTACTCCTTTAAATAAATTTGATGATTTTACTTACTTAGGGTACAAACTCTCAGACATTGAATTTTTAACTTCTACCCCCTCAGGCAATATCTTTCAAAAATTATTTTACATCGCCCGGGGGGCGTTTTTTTAATTTGCTAGTTATATTAATCTATTAACCTATGGCAATATATTCATGTTCGAAAAAAATAAAGGATAATCAAAAAGGCTTTAATTTTGGTCCACTTATGTTACATAATTATTAGATTCTTAATATTTATGTACAGTAGTGTAGAAATCAAAATGGCTGTCATAAGTTGCAGCCCACGGCCTTGAAGATGAGTGACAAGGCTTGACCTCATCCTGATCCTTTCTGGTGGATACCGTGAGAATCGGTGGAGGAGACCCTCTTCCGGTTTAGATTAGAAATCGATTTTTAGTCAGATCGGCCAAGACCACGCACGCGGCCAACTCGATCTGCACAGGTAGTCTGGTGGGGATTTCGAATAAAATATAATCTAAGTAAATCGAAGTCTTGTGTTATTATCTAAAAACTACCAATGACACAGGGCTTCTGATGAAGAGAAATCCCCAATGGAAGACCAGACACGAAGTCCCCAAGAGAAGTCCAGACGCTAGAAGAGATGTTAGAAGAGACCTAGAAGAACTTAAGATGTCAGAAGAACACAAGAAGAATAGAAGTAAGAAGTAAGTAAAGAAGTAAAGAGGTATGCAACACTTAAACAAAGGGCGTTACTTATGCCGTACCCTTTATATTAACCAGTAAAACCAGACAACTTCCACTTTAAACACAAGGCCACCTTTAGGCATATCCATAAAAAAATAACGAAAAAAAAAAAAAAAAAAAGAAGAAATCTGTGAATTGTAATGTTTTCTTGATTATATTTTTGGTCATACATAATCCGACATAACGAGTGTCGAGGCAATTAATTTTAGCCATGATGATAATTTATTAAAACTTTCTTATTCTAAAAAAAAACATCTCCATTAATAGCAAGAAAGCAATTACAAAATGATGTTGGATTATTCTATGTTCCAACACTTACGATTATAATGATTTGAAGATCATTGCAAATCAATTTTAGACAAACCCTGAATCGGTGCAACAAAGGACCATGATTTTTTGCTTCTCTTTAGAAAAGATTCTATTTAACAATTCATTCTTATCTCTTGTTTTATCAAGGACGATTAAAAACAATTTCATTCAGATTGAATGCTGACCCCACAAAATTATCAACCAATTGCAAACTGAATAGGAAACTGCTTTATTCTCTAATTAAAAAATCGCCATCATGTGTCGTTTTTTTTATTGATTACAAAAACAACAACAAAAATGACGCAGCAAACAAATTGTGGTTATTTCCTATAACTCCAACATAAACAAAGTGGGACCACTCTTGACTGATAAATTATTTATTTATTTATTGATCTACTAGGAAAAAAGACGGGGTTAGGGTTAGGGTTAGGGTTTAGGGTTAGGGTTAGGGTAGGGTTAGTTTAACGGGAAAATAGATAAATAATTTATGATTCAAGAGTGGTTCCCCTTTGTTTATGTTGGAGTTAATGGAAATAACCCAAATTGTCTTGTAAAAACATCGGATAGTCCAGATGTTGAATAGATTTTTTTAGCTTGGTGGTCCATTTCTTTTTCTCAGTAATCTGTATATTAATTCTCGTGTTCCTTAATTACACGACCGTTATCATCCTGCAACGCCCTCTGGTTAAAATGAGACCGTCCAAATAGTCTAAGATGAAATGCAAAAATGTAAATCCCGATTATCTGGGGATGCTTATCCACCTAATTCTTATTTCTTATGAGTCTCGTAACCCCAGCTAAATAATAGACCATCCCGTTTTTATTATAAAGAAATAAAGGGAAGAAAAAGGACATGCAACACAGAAAAATATAAGAAAGAAAGAGTGTAGGGGAAAGATAGAGAGAGGGCTGAGCGAGCTGAAGTTATAACGCTAATCTGTTTTAATCGAACATAATTAAAAGAAGGAGAGAGAGAGAGAGAGAGAGAGAGAGAGAGAGAGAGAGAGAGAGAGAGAGAGAGAGAGAGAGAGAGTTAAATCAAGATATCAAGATTATTATACTTTTTACATATTGAAATAACTCTTAAGTAAACATATCAAACGTTAGTATTATTTGGATTACTCGGACTATTTTCCCCATCTTTATTGCTATCTCTACAATGTTTCGACCGATGTGCCCTCCGACCTTCTTCAGGTATTTCTTGTCGGACTCGGGAGCCTTCTCTAACTCGGAACAATCTTGTCGTAATTGGGAGCCATCACGGAAATTTGAACCCAACCTTTATTCAGTCCACGGGATATCCAGATCTAATTCCGCTAACCATAGCTGGATACAGGTGTTAAGCTGTGTTAATCATTATTCTATGTTATTGTTTCCCTTGATCAGGACTGAATCTACAGCCTAGAGATAACTGT
Source organism: Doryteuthis pealeii (assembly GCA_023376005.1). NCBI lineage: Eukaryota > Metazoa > Mollusca > Cephalopoda > Myopsida > Loliginidae > Doryteuthis > Doryteuthis pealeii. Next base: position 87,777,840 of record CM042147.1, read on the forward strand.
TACTTAGAACTGTCTTAACCCAACGCCTTTATCCATTACGCTAGATGTCTAATTGTACACATAGCGTAGTTCGTCGCCAACAGGTCTACAAGATATCAATTCATCTCCAATTAGTATACCAAAGGAAATTAGTCACCAACAATTTGTCACCAATACGGCGTCAAAAATTTAAACAACAATTATCGATGTATATTTTTTTCACTGATAATCTAAAAGAAAAATTATATTTCATAAACAGAGAAAACAAAAACTCCAAAATTTTATTTTTACATTTAATTTTCAGATTTTTGGTACTTATTTTCTGCCAAAATCGTAGTTTTGGTAATTTTTTTTTAATTTGGTAATTTTTTTCAATTATGGGTTTGGAGTTAATTTGTAAAATACGCTTATGACGTCTATTTGTTGACATCTAATATTCATCCATAGGAAGTTAGGGTAGGAAAGACACCTTTTATTTTATTGGCCACCTGTGACCGTGAAGTGCGATATTTGAAAAACATTCTCGACCACAGATGTCGCATGTGAAGACTGTCCCTGAAGATGCTTTGTTGTCGCTGCTTTCTTCTGGACCTCCTAGCTTCATGGCGTTGCGCCAGGGTGGTGAAAAACACCTAGATCCAACCTAAAAGGAGTCTGTCAAGATAGACTTCCGAAGTGGAAATGACACTTCAATAATCTGTTTGGAAACATTCCTAAATTACAGATAGTCCTCAAAAGAATTAATGACCAACTTTCGACACTGGATTTTGAAGTTGGCAGTCGTTTAGGTATTTCATTGAAATTTGGTAGCGACTTCTCACCAGAAATGCGCCCGTGAGAAACCACCATCAGTTAGTATTACCATATAACTAGCGGTTGTATTAAAATATCACGCACATTCCATTAGTGAAATTTGAATTAAATGTCCTTTATTTGCCAACAATTCGTCACAGACAATTTTACTCAAATTTAAAACCCGCTTTGGGAGACTGGAGACCAGCTTTAAGAAAGTCTAGAAAGGAAGAAGTCGTTGTGTCCCAATTACGCATTGGTCCCACAAGACTAACGCACTCCTATATGCTCAAACAAGAGCAACAACCACAGTGTGAAACATGTTAAACACCTTCGACTGTTAAACACTTATTAATGAAATACAGTTTTTTTGCTCATATCAGAAACCGTTATTTTAATGCAAACAATATGAAAGATCTATTTGAAAATGGCAACATGGAGGACATTCTGTCCTTTTTTGAGGGAAATAAAATTATGCCATAGAATAGACATGAACTTAATCAATACTATACAACATAATCCCCAATGGTGCCAACACATTGATAAAACCAATTACTAAAAAAATATAAATACACAACATATATTACTTCCTAACCGTTAGGCATGACATAACCCCGGACGGGTTATTATGCTATTAAAATCAATCAGCCAACGGACCATATGACCTTAATGCACCCCTTTTGCGATTTCGACTCGTGGGGACACTTATCATTTACACCGTAAAAATCCGGTTGTTTGTTAGGGGTTAAGGTTAGGGGTTAGGGTTAGGGTTAGGGGTTAGGGTTATAATTTAAAAAAAAACTCTAAAAATCGTCTGTTAACAATTAACCGGATTTTGACGGTGTAAATGGAAAAAATGTCCCCACGAATTGAAATCGCAAAAGGGGTGCCTTAAGGCCATATGGTCCCAACCAACCAACCAAATAAAAAAAAAATAAAAAAAAATAAAATTAGTCGCCAATAATTCCTCATTATTGGCGACTAATTTGAGTTATTTTTTTTCAGCAATTTTACAAACATAAATTCGTCGCGAACATTTCTTTGTCAACAAACTAAGCAGAATGACATAGTCTTGCCTACTAATGAGTCATGGCTACCAAGCCGATTCCACTAGCGCAGTCTCTTGTGCAGTCAGTTGGATTCTTGTGGTGTTGGGACCGACTAAGTCAACCATAATAAATATGTACATAGAAAGATACTGAATAAGAACAATTGAGAGAGTGAAAGAATAATTATTTCTTAAATGAATGTACATAAGTATTTTTTATTCATCTTTTTATTTTTATTTTTTTTACCAAGTGACAAAAATATAATTACAGGACTCAATCTCGCACCATGGTTCAATAATGAAGAAAATGGAAGCGATTCTTGATTCGCTGTTTCTTTGTACGTATTTCTAATTATTGTCATCACATTTTTTTCTATCTGAGGAAATTGAAAGCAAAACCATTTTTTTTAATTATATATATATATATATATATATATATATATATATATATATATATAGAGAGAGAGAGAGAGAGAGAGAGAGAGGAAAGAGAAAGTAGAGAGAGTGAGTGAGTGAGTGAGAATGATATAGATATCATTCTATATATATACATATATATCATTCTCTCTCTCTTTCTCTCTCTATATATATACACATACAAATACTCACCCCTATATATATATATATATATATATAATATATATATATGTGTGTGTGTGTGTGTGTGTGTGTGTGTGTGTGTGTGTGTGTGTGTGTGGTTGAAAATAGACGAAATGCGGATAAAACAACACAACAACCAAATTCAAATGATATTTTACCTCCGTATTTTACGAAGCTTTGTCAAATTTTATCCTGAAGACAACTTGGATCTATAGTCTACTTTTATGCTAAAAAGGTAATTTTGGGGCAGGCAGAAGAGGAGGACAGGGCGTACTGAGTGATAAGATATGAGGCGAAAGGAAAGAAGAGGGTATGGTTGTGCATGTTGTATGGAGTGAGGAAAAAGGGAAGAAGTGTATTAGTTTATTTGTCGATAACGAGGCGTGGTATTTTATAGGAGGCATTTATTGCCATTGTAGAAATTTGATAGTCCTGTAGGAAGTTAGTGAGTGGCGACTACCTCTCTGTATAGGTTTGTGAAGCTGGGAGATTGGAATATCTTTTGTTTTGGTGTATTTTAGAGATTTTGTTATTTTAAAAAAAAAAAATTTTATGATACTAGAACGATAAAACTGAGTTAGATTTTTTTCTGGGAGCTCTATCCTTGGGATCTTGAACCAGGATATGCAAAACTAAACTCACACACACACACACACACACACACACACACACACACACACACACACACGTGTGCGCACACGCAAAGACATACAAAAAGCACACACAAACACAGGAATACATACATTAAGTTTTACCGATACAAAGCCAGAGAAATATTGACCTTACTGAAGATCGAATAAAATAAAAATGGTTTCCAAATCTAACCATCCTTCTACCACATTCCTCATCTTTTCCATTTTGCACACGTGCGCGTGTGTGTGTGTGATGTATGTTTGTACGTGTTGAGTGTGTTTAAAAGTTTAACATTATTGAGGCTCGTTTACTTATAATTTCCTTTCAAATTTGCACTAATTCGTCTACGCTTCGACTAGACGTCTAGACATCTTCACTTTATTATATAAGCTGCTCAGCTATGTACACGTCTTTATTCAATTATTTTCCCTAAGTTGTTTTTTTTTTCTTCTATCAAGCCCCCACCCCCATCACCGAAAATGATAAGCAATGAGACTGCTTTTAGTTTTGACAAAAAACTGGGCAAAACTCGTTCTGAAATCTTTGAAAGAATTTAACAGATATTATGCTGAGAGGATTGTCAGGGGTTTATTGTAATCGTCGAAAACTCTGAATAATACAAATTATCAAGCCTCATGAAAATTCAGACAAATAATACTAATTTATTATAAGGCTTGTGAGTAACCGTAGCCCAGAAAAAAAAACCCGGCACATCATAGAGATATTATTATTAGATTAACTAGCAAGAATATGCACCCTCTCGGCGTAAGTATTTAAGTTTTAACGTGATGAAATATATTAAATTAGAAAGACTAACGAAATTAAATAAGAACGCATATATCAGGATTACACTGATTTAATCATATTTTAATTGGTTTCTATATAAAATCATTCATAGGATTGATTTTAATATGCTGGAGAATAAAATAATGATATTAAGATCTATAACACTAAGTAATTATTTATTATACCCGGTTTTGTTAAAACTGGTATGCAAATTAATCCTACCATATATCATGTAAACCTTTATTTCTTAGAGATATATAAAAACATTCAGGATTTTAAATACACTACTATGATATGGTCTTTTGTGGTAAATCTAACTCAGATTTTTCATTCATAATAAATAAGATTTATTCTATTCTATGTATTAATGATTTTGACTATAAATTAAATACTCTTTGGTAAACTTAAGCATTTCCTGAGAGTATTATGACGTAAGCAGTGAAGTAGTTTTGGTTACAGACAGACACCGAATCTCCATTATAGTAAGATACACTGAAGAATCTCTTATAGAATAAAGCAGTTTCCAGTCTAACTGAATGATAAATTTGAGGCGTAAGCGTTCGTGCTGAACATCGTTCTTTTTAAAAACATCCTGATTTTCCGTATAAAGATGTTGAATATAAAACGCTAATTAGGAACCTTTGCCCCATCCTAAATAGATGCATCAATATTATTATGGACAGCTGTAGTAACAGGTCGTGCTGTACTTGTTAGAAATGTTGTTCATCATAAAACAGTTTAAATATATATTTATCAACCCCTCGGCACGAGCAGGATGCAACACAAGGTCAATTTCTTAAGCGGTGTTTGAATTCAGAATTTTCCTTCTCCTAGACCGGTTGCCTAGCCAGGGTTTAAAGATTCTAATCTGCCCTACTATCTACCCATCTGGTGGGAGAGTAGTAAGATTCATACCTTTTAACTCATACCTCAGGTCGACGAGTCCATTTCCTACGACTCTAACCATTACATCACGCGCCTCCGTAAAAAAAACAAACAGTTTAGATATGAAAATAATTTTTACGATAAGTGTTATTTTCCGTTTAAACAATGTCCACGAATAGAAGGAAGGTTAAAAGAAAGACGACGTTTGGGATTTGCGTAATTTTAAAATTCCGTTGATTCGATCAAATTTTTTTGCGGTCGATAACCCCCTCCCCCTAAAAATCAATTTTTTGTTTACATAGCTTGACATTCCGGAAAACAAGGAAAGACATTTTTTTTAGTTTTGTGTTTTAAATTTGTCCAAACACAGGATTCTGTAAAAAAAAAATGTCGATGTGCGCGGACAAATTCATAGAATTTTCTTCTGAGGCACCAAAGAAAATATAACAAATTTATCAAATGTACTTGAATTGATGGAAGAATATAAAAATAGACATTTTTTTCATAAATAATGCCCTGTAGATCAGGGGAGATAAATCTGGAAAAATATTGCATTTATAAAACAACAAAAAAACTTTCGTTACAAAATTAGTTAAAATACGAAGTATTAAAAAAAATCCAAGTAAATTGAAATCCCACCCAAAAATCAAAATCAAAAGCAAAAACAAACAACAAACAAACAAACAAACAAACAAACAAACAAACAACAAAAAAAAACAAAAAAAAAATAATAAATGAATGAAAAATGAATAAATAAAAAAGGTAATCATTAACTTGTTCCTCGTAAATTCCCACCATAAAATAAACTGAACCCTCATTTTATGTCCGTGTTTTTGCAATAAATGTTTTATTTTTTTGCACCCGTTATTTTACAATACTAAATATATTTTCTTTATTTGTTAAAGAATAAAGAATAAAGAAAATATATTTAGTATTGTAAAATAATGGGTGCAAGAAAAATCAAACATTTATTGCAAAAACACATGCATAAAATGAGGGTCCAGTTTATTTTGTGGTAGGAATTTACGAGGAAAAAGTTAAGGATTACCATAAGAAATCCCTTTTCCCATAATCTAATTAAGATTGGTTGGTTTTAACGACATGGAAATCCATATAGTCTTATTTCATGCCTAGTTAGGGAATCGCGTGCATTGTACGTTCATATTTACATCTTTGTGTAGTTGTTTCTTAAGAGTTTTTTGTACACTGTCCTATCTAATACGAATATTTTTAAAACAGATTTATTTGATACATAGATACAGCAAACTCGTGTCGCATGGCACACTATACCATGCTTAACATGCAAGTCTTTACACCTTCCTTTTCTAACAGCTAAATACTCCTTTTGTAAGGACATATTATATAACTGTTATAAGCTCTTCGTTGTATCTTATATATTTGTATTCTATTCTGTTAAGTTTACTCAGGCAATAAAATATTATTGTAATTACTTCGTCGTTAATTGTTCTCACATCTATTCTTACGAGAAAACGATATTCAACCAACTATCGTTCTTTATACAGACCTTGGCACCCCCTTCCTTTATACACAGCTTATCTAGCAACGTCATCTAGCTATCATTAGCAAAAACTCTTTGGTAGACAATGCTGATAATACAATACAATACATAAATATTACTCATGATAAAAACTATGGAATTAACACACTCAGAGGGCGTACTCTTGTTTTTTTAAACAAATAAACTAGTAACAGATAAAACGCAAAAAACATGGGCCGGGTTAACTCAGTCGGTAGAGTGTTCGGCTAGAAACCACAAGGTTCCTAGTTCGATACCGGTCCTCGCCAACTCAGCATATTAGTAGCACAGGGATCTGTGCGGTAAAGTAAGGAACTGATGGTAGGTGTGGCGTTCCACCTCAGATGCTAAAACAATCTCCTTGGTCTAGCGCTATTGAAAAGGGGATAGACTCCCTCGCTGACTGGCTGATACCGACTTTGGACCGACCCGTCGACTTTACTTTTTTTACTTATTAATAATAAATGAATATTTACCTATCAGAAAACTTTAGACGAAACCTTCTTTCACTTTCACTTTCAAAGGCAAATGCTTGCTTTCTTCCGCCAGGAATTGAGGATTAACTGCTTTTCCTCGCTAGAAAGAAACAGAAATGAATTTGTAAGAAGGAGAATAAAGAGAATAACAATAAATAACAGAGACACAAACGACGATAGAATTTTATCTCAACAGTTGTTCAAAAACATAGATAAATTGATAAAATGAAAACATCAAACAAACTTATTGCACAGTTCATTGGTTTGATATATATATATATATATATATATATATATATATATATATATATATATATATATATAGCCTTGGGTAGCCTTGGGTAGGTAACCAGTCTAGGAGAGGGATAACTCTGAATTCAAAATTCATGTGGTCGGTCGTTGATTGGGTTTGTGGCAACCCTTGATGCACCAGCTCTTTCCTATCGACTGTGCCAAAAAGTGTGGATGGTCCAACACAAGCCTTCACCACTATAAACAAATCACTGTGTGGGGTGTTCATTGTGTGTATGAACCCTCATACGTCGAAAATCGACGGGAGAGTCCATAATATATATATATATATATATATATATATATATATATATATATATATATGTGTATTTTGTATTGGAAAATGAAAATAAAGTATTCCATTATGCAATGTTTTTCAGATGCGCGTTGTTCAGATAAGTGGCTAATACGCTGCATTGAAACCAATGGCAACAATCGCCTTAAAATTATATAGTACACTATAACACACACACACACACACAAACACACATATATATATATATATATGTATATATATTGTATTGTATTGGAAAATGAAAATAAAGTACTCCGTTACAGGCGTAAGAGGTATATTGGTTATAGTGTACTATATAATTAAAAGGCGATTGTTATCATTGGTCTCAAAGCAGTGTATTAGCCACTTTTCCTCAGCACAACGCGCCCATGAAAAACATGACTTAATGCAATGTGCCTGTGAGTCTGTGTGTGTATGTTATAGATGACAAAGAAAAAATCCACTCCATATGATCGAATTTGATCTAATTCCTGATTAATGATGTCCCCGATGATAAAGTGGTTAAGTAAGAACCGGCATTCCAGTAGACCGGGATCGATCCAATGGAGGATTAATGGCATTCACAATCCCAATGTTTTTACGTAAAATCCCCCCCACCACTCAGCCTGACATGAACCAATCAAATAATGGATTAATAATATTCCTGATTATTAAATCCTTCCCTTCATGACCAGGACTAATCTAATAACTGATTAATCCGTTTTCCGGATTATAAGCGATTACGTAAACCCTTCAGCTCTGCAGGAGTAGGAACGATTGAAAAATGGAAGAAAATACGCAACATTTTCAGCGTATTACGCATTTTTATTTTTTTAAGAAAATGCATCTTAAACGTTTACGGAGAAGGTTCTGTGACTGACAGAACGTGTCAAAAATGGTTGGGTAAAAATCTCAAATCAAATTAGCCGTTTGGTCTGAAGATTGCATTGACAAGAAACTTTCTGTAACCAGGCGCCATTAACTCCACGTCCACGCTACCTTAAGTTAAATATAAATGTTCTATCAATGATATTGAGCACTGTTAGAGTTAGATGATATACTTTTGATACATACTAATATATGTTTATATTACTTTTGATATATCCTGATAAATATAATAAGATTAATGATATAGTGCAGTGATTGATTGTCATTACATGTTTACATGAAATAAACTTCATATGTGTTCGTTTTTTAGTGTAAAAAAAGAATCCGTATTTAACCCTTTAAACCCGATCGGCCAATATGTATACTATTTATATTAACTGGAAACACCCCCCCCCACATATATATATATATATATATATATATATATATATATATATATATATATAGGTTTGGTGGTTGGTTTTGAAGGCTATCACAATGCAAGTGTAAAGAAAAATAAGGTAACTATGGTGTTGTTTGTAAACCACAGGTTAACAAACAACACCATAGTTACCTTATTTTTCTTTACACTTGCATTGTGATAGCCTTCAAAACCAACCAACCACCAAACCAATATAATTGTGATCTGTAAAGATTATGCTATTGTTATGTAACTCACTGCGACAGTTTAAAAAACTAGAATACTTTTAATACACCACCAGCATTATTATCAAGAAAGGGATTTCCCCTTTCTTGATAACGCTACACAGAAAAATATAATAAGAAAGAATGAAAAAAAGAAAGAGAGTAGGAGAAAAATAGAGAGGGTGAGCGCGCGGAAGCTAATCTGTTTCAATCGAACATAATTAAAAGAAGGAAAGAAAGAAAAAAGTGTGAGAGAAAGTTAAATCAAGTTTTTTTTAATACTTTTTACATAAGAGCTATTACCAAATAGTTCAATAAGTAATCATATCAAAGGTTGTAATAATTAAGTTAAATCCACAGGTCCTGCTAGTAATAATAATAATATATAATAATAATAATAATAATAATAATAATAATAATATATATAATAATAATAATTATATATAATAATAATAATAATTATATAATAATAATGATAATTATATATAATAATAATAATAATAATAATTATATAATAATAATAATTATATATATATAATAATAATAATAATTATATATAATAATAATTATATATATAATAATAATAATTATTATATATATAATAATAATAATAATTATATATAATAATAATAATAATAATATTAATTATATATAATAATAATAATTATATATAATAATAATAATAATAATAATAATAATAATTATATATAATAATAATAATAATAATAATAATAATAATAATAATAATAATAATAATTATATATATATAATAATAATAATAATAATAATTATATATATATATAATAATAATATATTCGAGTCGTAGATAGTCTTTCAATGTGTACATGAATTCAGTTTGGCAATAAAGGACACTAAAAAATGGGAAGATTTGTATACACCATTGTATATATTAAAATCTTGTCACCTCATCATTTTTAACAATTCACAGTGCTTCATATTGGTACCGAAAATTGATTTATTTTGTGTCTATATTCGATCTTAGTGGATTAAAATAAATCACATTTCTGGGGCTTCTACCAAAGATTGGATATCTTCTTTATATGAAACCAATTCGTACCAGAATCAGGCAATGATAAGTGTTTTATCTATTCGTGCAGTCAGTATTAATAAAACTACTTGATATGAATAATGTTCTATATTCTTCTTTTTTCCCTGGGGTATGGGACACTGCTGCCAGTTATCGTTTCCACATATGCGTCAATAAGTATTAGTATTCGTTTTCTATATATGGCTTCTCAGGACAAGCAGAACATAAACACTTGTAAGCGGGATCATATTTATATTCCTTCTATATATCTCTCACTATCCCCCTTCTCTCTCTCTCTCTCTCTCTCTCTCTCTATATATATATATATATATATATATATATATATATATATATATATATATCGCTGACTCTTTGTTTCTTTCGTACTTTCTATTGCATACTCTTCCTATCTATCTATGTCAGTTCATGTCTCTTTCTATTCTCCCCCCTCTCTCTCTATCTCTTGGCAGATCAAAAAACTTGTAAGCAGTATTTCTATGTAGTCGCTTGAAATATTTAGCTAATTTAATAACTTATGTTTTCTTATACAAAACTATCTATATATATCTGTACATTTCTTTATCTCCTTTAATATCTATCTATGTCAGTTCACCTCTCTGTCCGTGTCACTCACTATCTATCTTATTCAATATCTATCAATCTATCTTAGCTGGTTCTTGTCTATCTTTCTATCTATCAATCTATCTTAGATGGTTCTTGTCTATCTTTCGATCTATCTATCTATCTATCTATCTATCTTAGATGGTTCTTGTCTATCTTTCTATCTATCTATCTTAGATGGTTCTTGTCCCTCTTTCTATCCATCTATCTTAGCTGGTTCTTATCTATCTTTCTATCTAACTTAGCTGTTTCTTGTCTATCTATCTATCCATCTATCTTAGCTGGTTCTTGTCCCTCTTTCTATCTATCTAACTTAGCTGGTTCTTGTCCCTCTTTCTATCTATCTAACTTAGCTGGTTTTTATCTATCTATCTATCTATCTATCTATCTATCTATCTATCTATCTTAGCTGGTTCTTGTCTATCTATCTATCTATCTATCTTAGCTGGTTCTTGTCTATCTTTCTATCTATCTATCTATCTTAGCTGGTTCTTGTCTATCTATCTATCTATCTTAGCTGGTTCTTGTCTATCTTTCTATCTATCTATCTATCTATCTTAGCTGATTCTTGTCTATCTTTCTGTCGATCTAACTTAGCTGGTTCTTGTCTATCTATCTATCTATCTATCTATCTATCTATCCTTCTATCTATCTTAGCTGATTCTTGTCTAACTTTCTATCTATCTATATTAGCTGGTTCTTGTCTATCTTTCTTTCTATCTATCTATCTATCTATCTATCTATCTATCTTAGCTGGTTCTTGTCTATCTTTCTATCTATCTTAGCTGGTTCTTGTCTATCTTTCTATCTATCTATCTATCTATCTTAGCTGGTTCTTGTCTATCTTTCTATCTATCTATCTTAGCTGGTTCTTGTCTATCTTTCTATCTATATATCGTTGCTGTTTCTTGTCTATCTTTCTATCTATCTATTTTTCTATCCATCTATCTATTTCAGTTTATCTCTATCTCCATGTATGTATCTATCTATCTATCTATCTATCTATCTATTTATAAAATGGTATTAATATCTATCAATGGCTTCTCATAGTAAAGCATAGGCGCTTGTATTGAGTTCGTTTTCGTCCTTAGTTGAATTAATACGACTTTTATTTTCTTATTTGGAGTTCAAAATTATCTTCAGTAATAAACCACATAACTAACAAAGGCGCCACAATAAATTCGTAACCAGAGGCCAATATCAATCCGCAATAAACATTCTGTTTTTTCTTTATTCATTTATTAAGCGTATAGTCATTTTTTGTTATTGATTTTAGTGCAACGTCACTCTTTTTCAAACCGTACGTTTTCCCTAGCTTGTTTGCTTTTAACAATTGTGCTCTCCGATGAACTGTGTGTGTGTGCGCGCGTGCGCACGCATATATATTATGCTTGCGTCTTTCGCAGTTGAATTTTACTGTGCAGAGACCGTGTAGTAAGCGACTGTCGTACGGAGTATTTAGCATCAATTTATGAATGAACATGTCTGCTTTCAGCGGTACATTTACTCTTCTTAAGAAACGAGCAGTTTTATAAAATTATTTTTAATGTTAAATCGTATTTAAACAGATTTCTCACACGACCGCATTTTCCAAATTGAAGTAAGTAGCTGATACCAAGCTTTGCTTAGTATAGCACACAGTTTCTCTCTCTCTCTCTCTCTCTCTCTCTCTCTCTCTCTCTCTCTCTCTCTCTCTCTCTCTCTCTCTCTCTCACACACACACACACAATTATTGCAATAGTGTATGGTTATCAATATCTCACTTGGTGAGTTAACGGTGGATCAAAGTTTTGTGCCATTATAAGAGAAGTCCTCAATATCCGTGATAGAGTTATTATATATTCTAGAAAAAAAAACGCCCTCTAGGCGATGTCAAATTAATTTTTGAATGATATTGCCGGGGGGGGAGTTAAAAATTTAATATCTGAGGGTTTGTATCATAAATGAGTAAAATCATTAAATTAAATTAAAGGAGTAAAAAAACAAAACAACAAAAAAACAAAAACAAAACAAAACAAAAAAACAACAATTTGAAATGGAAACTTAGTTTGTCCTGCGTGCATCTATTGATTATTAATAAATGATTATTTTGAATATTTTACACATCAATATTACACAAAATCATAGGTATTTAATTTATAAAGTAAAAAGTAAGTAAAGTCGTCGGGACGGCCTAAGTCGGTATCAGCCAGTCAGCGAGGGAGTCTATCCCCCTTTCAATAGCACTAGACCAAGGAGATTGTTTTTTAGCATCTGAGGTGGAGCGCCACACCTACCATCAGCTCCTTACCTTACCGCACAGATCCCTGTGCTTCTCATACGCTGAGTTGGCGAGGACCGGTATCGAACTAAGAACCTTGTGGTTTCTAGCCGAACGCTTTACTGACTGAGCTAACCCGGCCCATATTTAATTTGTAAACTTTGAGTTAATTTCTTGTTACTGAAAAAAGGACGAGAGTAAAAAATAACAGCTTTTATTTATTTTATCAATATTAATCGTTCTTTATTCTATGTATTGACGATTTTGGGTAATGTGACGTAAGCAATGAAGTAGTTTGGGTTACAGAAAAATAGAGACTGAATCTCCATTATTAATAGATAAGAATAAATAGATATATATTAGTTTGTATATATATATTTATTGCATGGACGTGGTACCGCATGCACGTGTGACAAAACATACTCAAACTTAACAACGAACAAACACAGAAGCTTATGCACACTAATACACAAATTAACCTCCCAACACAATAATGTTTTTGCTATATTTTTAGGACTTTAAAGAAAATTTTCACTCTTCCTCATGAATGCCGAAAAAATGGCATACAACCCAAGGTCACAGTCCCACACCTATGAAAATATATATATATATATATATATATATATATATATAGTCCACATCCTATATATATATATATATATATATATATAGTATATATATATATATATATATATATATATATATATATATATATATACAGTCCCACATCAATGAAATTATATATATATATATGCATGTATGTATATATGCAATAGTATATGGTTATCACTGGCCCACTTGGTGAGTTAGTGATAGACGAAGTTTTTGCAGTATTATTACTGGACTGCTCAATATCAGTGATAGAGCTATATATATATATATATATATATATATATATGTGTGTGTGTGTGTGTGTGTGTGTGTGTGTGTGTGTGTGTGAAGTTAAGTAAACAAACCAATGTGCTTATTTTTTATATGGCTTTAAGCCGACAATTTTTGGAGGATAATTGAAGTCATACCTAATTTTGAAAATTAATTAGTTAATAATTAATGAATTTAGGCGGGCATGTATGTTCAAATGTAAGGCTAAACGAATCGAGAAAATGTCAATCCCTGAATGTACATTTCGACCTATATATATATATATATAATATATATATATATATATATATATATGAAGATCGTCCGTGACCTGTCTCCGATCATCAGAGGCATGTTTGCATTTGCAACTTCCCACCGTCAATCAAACCTCGACAGCCGATGAAACGACAAATCAAGCGTCCCTACTAGACTAGTGAGTTATATATATATATATATATATATATATATATATATATATATTATATAATATATATTATACAACGCTCTTGGAGACCATCATATTTGTTCGGTTATATGCTTGTTAGCGACAGAGTTCGACATGTGCAATGCACAGCCCATATCGTCCTTAGAGACGGAAGCATTTTATCATTTGGATGATTGGCACCTCGCATGGTGTAATAGTTAGCAAGTTAAAGGTCCCCGACTGTTGTTAGTGAGTTTGATTCCCACTGGGCACCACATACCGTTGACTTTATGCCAAACTATTATAAAGCTTATAAGTGACTACGAACTGGATGACTGGCACCTCACAAAGTGCAACTGTTAGCAAGAATAGCGAATTGTATTTTTACTAAGTGCCCTATGCTTTTGACTATGCAAAACTATTATAAAGCTTAATGACAATTGGTTGATTGGTGTTTAATGGCATATCAACAATTGTAGGTTATCTAATGCCAAACTGGATGACTAGCACATCACATGGTGCAATGGCTAGCAAGACTAGTGAGTTATATATATATATATATATATATATATATATATATATATATGATTTGTTTAACTTCATTAGCATTAATAAATTGGTAGAAATAATATTTATGTTAGTTGGTTATTTTGTTTAATGGCATATCAACCCTTTGTTTGGTTTTTATAAACTGGTAGAAACAATTTTCATTAACTCAATGTATATCAATAGAATATAGAAATTATTTTATGTTAGATTTTGCATTAACGTCATGTGTATAGATAATTTGGTAGAAATAATTCTCATCAACTTCGAATAGTCAATTAGTAGATATTTTTGTTTGGTTTAGTTTTAAAGAATGGTCGAAATAATTATTATTAACTTTATGTGTATCAATAAACTGGTAGAAATAAATGACCTTGCACACTGGTCTATTTGGCCCATAGATGGTACCCTAACAGTCTTCGGGTCAGAGTGGAATTTGGAGTAATGGCAATGAAGGGGTACTCCACACTCACCAGAGCTCTAGAATTGGAGCCTCATCACTAGATGCAGTTTAACGTCCTACTCAACCGCCGCCTTCTAGCACAGATGATAAAAAGGGTTGGGGTTTGCCATAAGAGCATTTCGGTCGGGACAAACATATAGGTGCAAGATCTTGATGTGATCAGCTGATTGATGTGAGATGGAGTCCCCGACCGCCCGTCTAGCCCAAGTAAGAGCCAAAGTGGAGTGTTGCATGCCATGGACTGCTCAGCCACTAGAATTCCGTCTTTAAGCATTACGGCTCGCCATCAACGGCCAACAGGTGGTCCCATTGGAGGTGGGGGGACCTCGTACCCTCTACAGAAGAGCTCAGTGGGTAGAGCGTTTGGCTAGAAACCACAAGGTTCCTAGTTCGATACCGGTCCTAACCGACTCAGCGTATGAGTAGCACAGGGATCTGTGCGGTAAAGTAAGGAGCTGATGGTAGGTGTGGCGCTCCACCTCAGACGCTAAGATAATCTCCTTGGTCTAGTGAAAAGAGGATATACTCCCTCGCTGATTGGCTGATGCCGACATTAGACCGCCCCGACGACTTTACTTTACCTTACAGAAGAACAGTCGGTGTAATTTAT
The DNA here is from genome assembly GCA_023376005.1 of Doryteuthis pealeii. Lineage (NCBI taxonomy): Eukaryota > Metazoa > Mollusca > Cephalopoda > Myopsida > Loliginidae > Doryteuthis > Doryteuthis pealeii. The sequence goes on from CM042147.1 coordinate 87,793,486, forward strand.
AGCCCTGCCTACAAGGCTGTATGTAACAGTGGATTACCTGGCAAAGGGTCAAGCTGTCGTCGGTACTATGTTAATCTTTTCAACCAGCTGCGGGGAGAAAAAATTAATGAAAATTCGGCGTGAGAAGCTGTCTCTAGGGATGTCTTTTTTACCTAGATAAAGCGCACAGTTCCCCAATGAGACTTTTGTTGCCATTCAAAATTGTGACTTCAGACTAACTGATCATCTATTCGTCTTAATTAACGACAATCGGATTTCTGATTCGTAAATTGAAAAAGAAACCCGGCAGTCGACATTTTGCCTCTCACAAATAACGTCAATGATGCGGTGAACATCAATCTAGAGGACCAAGATGCTACATTCCACAAACAAGGAATCTATAAAATACTGCAGCATTGTAAAAAAAAAGTGTATAGTCTTGAAGAATATTTATGTAAGTCTTGGGAAAATAAACTTTTGTACTTCGGCCACGAACTTATCAGCCGCCTCTAGGACACACACACACATACACACACACACACACACACACACACACACACACACACACACACATATATATATATATATATATATTAATCAAAAGTTGCTACAACGTTTTCATTGTTGTAGCACTTGTAGTTGATCCAAAAAGTACAGAAAATATTTGGTAAAATAAAGAGCATTTATAGTTGTAGAAACAAGTTTTTCTCTCTACCACGGTACACCTTTTCCTATGACTATATATATATATATATATATATATATATAAATATAATATATATAATATATATATATATACTCCTCTGACGAATGCATCACTGTATTAAATCTTGGGTCAAAGAAGTTCTCATGTAATGTATATATATATATATATATATATAATATATATATATATATATATATATATATATATATATATTACGGATGTCTATGCCCCAGGGTCGTGTGCAATCGATTTGCATATGTAATCGTCACAGGATTCCATAATTCTGTCTCTGTTATTCACAAAGACATGGAAAGAATTCTTCTAAAACTGAAGGACAATTTGTGCCCATAGAAATCTTCTTCGGCGGAGGAGCTTCATGCAAATCACGAGATCACTGTCAACTGCTGCTCCAACAACAATAATAACAATATGTTTAGATGAACCCGCAGGCTTTCTTTCAACACAGCGAATCGTCATCATATGGCTGGCACCATTCATCTATATCACTGGAAACGTCACTCCTCTTTGTTGCGGCGTTCACACAACGTTGTATATTAGCTGTTTCTGAATCTGAAACGAACCGGTTGGACACGCTTGGGAGTTATTAATGAAAGGTGGGAATATCTCTCGTACGTCTCATGTAATGGCAATAAATACAAGAAAAATAACTCTTACGTATTATTCATATTTGCCTCGTTATTTTAATCTTTATCAGTTGAAACCGTGGATATTTAAAATGATTACTTCCACTTCTTGAGATGAACCCATACAAAGACAAGCATAAACTTGCTTTCAAATAACTTTGTACTAGCAAATACATGCACCCTCCCGGTGCATGTATTTAAGTTTTAATGTAATAACATATACTAAATTAGAAAGGCTAATGAAACTAAATAAGAATGCAGATAAAAAGATTTGAAACAGAGTGGGGTATAATTGAAAAATAGAACAACTGAAACTTACTCTTCCATCACTTCCGTCTTTCATTGCTAAATTTTACTAATTCAATTATTTAGTTAAATTAGAAAGTAAAGAATAAAATGACAGTTATTACTTCTTGTTGATTGGTTTCTTTTAAGACTTATCCCCGAGATCTTTGCTCATATTCATTAAGATAAAACCAGACAATTAGAAATCAATGATACTAAGCACATATTCATTAAAATCAAACTTCCCGTTCATACTGGACCACTATTTTGTTGTATATATAAATACAATTACATGTTATTAGTATGCAGATATAATCAACAGTATCAATTATGGAAAACAATTTTATTTATAATTCAGGTTTAGATTTAAAAAAATCATAGAGAATGTGACGTAAATAACTAAGGGAATTGTGACTTGGATACTGATATAGTTTCAGTTACAGACAGACAGACAAACGCACAATCTTCATTATAATAATTCATGTTTACATCTATAATTTTCGTATAATTTTATTTATTTATTTTTTCCTCATAGCATGTCTTTTATCAGGAAGATTTTATTGTGTATGCTTTTATTCCAGCATTATTACCTTTTGTATAGAATAATGAATTGGGATTTCAAGTTCGTATATGGAATTTAGAATTTGTTGGGGTCATATCTACCATAAGACTAGTACACACACACACACACACACACACACACACACACACACACGCACATATATGTGTGTTTATCGAAAGTCATTTGCAGTAACTCTTTTCCTACCAAATTTACACCACGGCTGTATCAAATTTTCTTGGTATTTTCTACCTGTATGATGGGATATTGCAAAGTTAACTATCTAGTCACCTCAGAACTCATTCACAAACAAAAGAACAGATGGCAGGGGTGATTTTTCAGTGTAAACAAGTGGCAAGTGCGAGAGCCTCTGACAGCTGTTTACTGTGGGATCGCAGTCGTGGGAAAGCCACTGCAAGCGGATTAAAGTAGGCCAAGAATTAAACCATAACAGCTTACAGATGTAGCTTAATGGTTTCAATTTCTATTTGATTATAGTCGTTCTTGCACCCTGTTATATGGTTTCAAGTAACTAATAATAATCCTTAGTAAACAATTATAGCTTCAAGTAACTATTCTTAATACGAATAATTTACAGTTAAATGGCATCAAGTATTCCTATCGAATACGAATAATTTTTTATATATCTGTATTAAACAGAGATATTCGGAAGTTGGTATTTGGTATATTATCACCGTAGTCGTGGTTATGTCGATAGCAATATGTCTGCCCAGCCAACGTGGGGTCGTCTCGCGAGTAGTCTGGCTTGTCCGCAGTCAGACGCGGGAACAACACAGTCTCGCCTACTTATGCATGAACTGTCCAATCAGATTACAGTGAGGGGGTACCAAGGTATTTGCATATTCATTATATCAATTTTTAATCAACCCTATTTGACCTATAGATAGGACCTTAACAGGTACTGTCACTACAAATGAGATTGGACCTGGGTGTGATGACAATGAAGCGACACTCCACACTCCCCAGAACTCCAGACCTAGAACTTCACCATGTGATGCAGTTTTCTGTCATACCCAGCACACTCATTTTCTTTAGAAAGAGATTTTATCTCTCTACATGGGATACAGTCAGCGTATTCTAAACCTCACCGACAGGATGGTTTAAAAACACGCGGAAATTTTTTATAAAACAATAGATAGATAGATAATCATTTATCAAAATATCGTCGGTAGGGGTTTATCTATCTATCTATCTATCTGTTTATATTTATCACAACCCGTTTATATACATATGTTCAATCCTAGTGAATCGTTCGTCTGTTAAGCGTCTGTTTACATTTTTCAAAAATTCACGGCAACCGTTTTCAGCATTCATTTTACGTTTTAAACACCCAAGAGCGCTCGCTTTTCATCCAACAATTTTTAAATAGACTGACCGACAAAACAAAAGTGTCTCACAGATTTCTTATTTTCTGTGATGTATTTATTTTTCCTCTAACAAAAGCCCTGATGAAGATCTATTGAAACAAATCAAAACACTGCAGCGTAGACAAAATAAACATTACTCGTTTATGAACTTATGTTTTTTCAATTTTTCATAATATTACATATTGTCGGTTTCGCCTCCCCTATTTCTTCACATAAGTTCGTTTATATCTATCTATCTATCTATCTCAGTCCATTTATATGTATGTATGTATGTATGTATGCATGCATGTATGCATGTATGTATATCTATTTCAGTCCGTTTATATCTATCAATCTCAATCCATTTATATCTATCAATTTACGTATCTCAGTCCGTTTATATCTAAGCCTGTTCATATCTATCTATTTATGTTTTTCAATCTACACATTTGTATATGTTTCATTGAATATGAGTAGTTAAGAATTCTTCATAAGATGACCGAATAAGTGACCGTGTATTAACAAGCCAGCCAAGTAAGCCACCATTAGACAACGTCATATTCTGTCTTCATATTACCACAAGACAATTACTTCCCTTTGTCCAGCTGTTTCCGGGGATTCTCGCGGGCTAACTTTGAGTTGTTCAATTGAATTCTACTTGCGCATGATGCCAAGCAGGTTATTTGGCTGCTTCAGTGTCCAATCGATTTACTAACTGGTAATTGTTCAATTAATTTCACAGAGAGGCACAAGTGATAGTCAAAAATATGTTAATGACGCTAAAAGAAGAACATGAATATTTCATGATCATATTTGATTAGGTAAAATTAATTTATATATCAAAGGACATTGGCTTATCAATCGAGCTATCCTATTCTGCATCTATCTATCTATCTGTCTGTTCATATCTATCTATCTAAGTCTGTTCATATCTATCTATCTATCTAAGTCTGTTCATATCTATCTATCATATCTATCTATCTAAGTCTGTTCATATCTATCTATCTATCTATCTATCTATCTATCTAAGTCTGTTCATATCTATCTATCTATCTATCTATCTATCTATCTAAGTCTGTTCATATCTATCTATCTATCTATCTATCTATCTATCTATCTATCTATCTAAGTCGGTTCATATCTATCTATCTAAGTCTGTTCATATCTATCTATCTATCTATCTATCTATCTAAGTCTGTTCATATCTATCTATCTATCTATCTATCTATCTCAGTTTGTTCATATCCACGGAAAGCTGGGGAGGCTTGCTGTCAGTGAAAACTACCGGTTACTATGGGTGTTAAAAACTGGCAAGGAGGGAAACAATAATAATAATAATAATAATAATAATAATAATAATAATAATAATAATAATAATAATAATAATAATGAATAAACTGGTATAAGCACAAACCAAAATATATTCTTGAAAATGAAACGCATAAAATTCTTTGGGACTTTGAGATACAGACGAACCACCTTATCCCAGCCAGAAGACCATACCTAGTATTGGTTAATAAGAAAATCACTTGTCAAATGTAGAGTATGCACTCCCAGCAGATGACAGAGTGAAGATGAAAAAACCCCAAAAGATGAACAAATACCTGGACTTTGCTTGAGGATTGGAAAAAAAATTAAATATGGGGATGAAAGTGATATCAATTGCAGTTGGTGCCTTTGAAATGATCCCCAAGAGTTTAGGAAACAGTGTAGAGGAATTGTAAATCAGAGGAAGAATCAAGGCCACCCAGACAATAGCATTGTTAAAATAAGCTAGAATACTCAGAATAGTTCTGGTAACCTGAGGAGACTTGCTGTCACTCAGTCTCCAGAGAAAGTCATTAGCTTACGCTGGTGTGAAAAACTCGTAAGGAGTGAAATAATAATAATAATAATAATAATAATAATAACTTTGACCATACAACAAAATGGTATATGCATAAACCAGAATCTGTTCTTGAGAATGAAACACATAAAATTCTCTGAGACTTTGAGATAAAAACGGATCACCTTATCCCAGCAAGAAGACCAGACCTAGTATTGATTAACAAAAAAGAAAGGACTTGTCAACTGGTGGATTTTGCAGTTCCAGCAGATCACAGGGTGAAGCCGAAGGAAAACGAAAAGATGGACAAATATCTGGACCTTGCCAGAGAACTGAAAAATATATGGTATATGAAAGTCAAAGTGATACCAATTGTAATTGGTGCACTCGGAACGGTCCCAAAAAGCTTGGAAAAAAGACTGGAAAATCTAGAAATCAGAGGAAGAATTGAGACCATCCAGACTACTGCACTGTTGCAATCTACCAGAATACTCAGAAGAATCCCGGAGACCTAAGGAAACTTGTTGTCACTCAGACTCCAGGGGAACACCATCAGCTAATGCTGGTGTGAAAAACTAAGAACTCTAATAATAATAATAATGATAATGATAATAATAATAATGATAATAATAATAATAATAATAATAATAGTCCTCAAAGGTTTTCAAAAAAGCCTGGAAGAGTTGGAAATCAGAGGGATAATCGAAACCATCAGGATCCCTGCATTGTTGAATATTCAGAAAAGTCCTGGAGATCTAAGAAGACGAAGACCAGTGAAAGACCACCAATTAAAACAGGTGTGAAAAACTCGCATTCAATGAAATACTGATAATAACCTGGACAGTCTACCTTGTAAGATACTCTGGACTATTCTTAAAATGGACAAAGGAGGATCTCAGACAGA
>CM042147.1:87802254-87812254 GCA_023376005.1 Doryteuthis pealeii
TATCTATATATATATATATCTATCTATCTATCTATCTATCTATCTATCTATCTATCTATCTATCTGTTCATATATCTATATATATATATCTATCTCTGTTCATATCTATCTATCTATCTATCTATCTCTGTTCATATCTATCTATCTATCTATCTATCTATCTATCTATCTCTATCTGTATCATATCTATCTATCTATCTATCTATCTATCTATCTATCTATCTATCTCTGTTCAGATCTATCTATCTATCTATCTATCTATCTATCTATCTATCTCTGTTCAGATCTATGTATCTATATCTGTTCAGATCTATCTATCTATCTATGTTCAGATCTATCTATCTATCTATCTATCTATCTATCTATCTATCTATCTATCTATCTCTGTTCATATCTATCTATCTATCTCTGTCTATCTATCTATCTATCTCTGTTCAGATCTATCTATCTATCTCTGTTCAGATCTATCTATCTATCTCTGTTCATATCTATCTATCTATCTATCTATCTATCTATCTCTGTTCATATCTATCTATCTATCTATCTATCTATCTATCTATGTTCATATCTATCTATCTATCTATCTATCTATCTATCTCAGTTATCTGACTTATGATAGTTCTTTGGGTGTTGAGATCCACTTAAGCATCAAGAAGGCATCTGTGGCCTATGGAAGGCTTGAAAAAACGCTTATAGTCTGATACCAGCATTACCGATAAAACAAAATTGAAGGTTTATAGGTCCTGCGTGTTGAGTTGTATTGTACCCCTCGGAAACATGGACATTTTAAATTAAAGAAATTTAAAAAGTTCTTGAACACCTTCATCAGAAATGTTTGAAACACATTCTAAACATCAAGCGGAATTCCAATACACCTAACACAGAAGTCCTTACAAGGGCAGGATGATCAAGCATTGAAACTCTTATCATAACGGCTCAAATGCGATGAGCAGGTCATGTTGTGCGTATGAGTGATTTTAGAATACCAAAGCAACCCCTTTACGGTCAGCTGCATGATGGCAAAAGGCCACAGCATAAGGATTGGAAGAGGTGTAAAGATGATTAAAAAACAACCTTGTAAAAATAAGAATAGATCCTGACAACTGGGAAAAGCTGGCATTGAAGAGAACTGACTGGAGAGTTCATGTGGATGATGGCTGTACCAGTTTTGAGAGTGAAAGAATTGAGCATGAAAACCTCAGGCATCAACTTCGAAAGGGATACACCTGTCATATTGGAGAGAACATGGAGAGTTGGAAATGTCAGACATGTTGTCGAATTCTGCTTTCTAAGGCTGGATATGTCAATCATAGAAAATTTCCTCAGGGACAATTCATGCACACTCCAGGAACAAACAATGTGTCTTGTGCAATCTGTAACAAAGTCTGTAAGTCAGCTTCTGGTCTTAATAGACATATGGTGGTACATAAGCATAACATTTTATCATCTGATCCATCTGATACAACGGGAAAGACGTCCTTTCTATGTCATATTTGCATCAAACTTTGTGGGTCTGCAGCTGGTTTGATGAGTCATTTGAGGGCACATGAGAGGAAAGGTTCTGTTAGTAGGTTATAGGATTGTGAGGGACGGCAGTGATCCGTAAAAATTATGCTATTGCTATCTATCTCAATCTGTTCATATCTATCTATCTATCTATCTATCTATCTCAGTCTGTTCATATCTATCTATCTATCTATCTAGCTATCTCAGTCTGTTCATATTTATTTGTCTGTCTGTCTGTCCATATCTCTCTATCTATGTATTTCAGTCTACTCATATCTATCTATATATCAATCAGTCTGTTCATATCTATCTATCCTTCTGTTTATCTCAGTCTGTTCTCCATTAGATTCACTTGAGCAGACAGTTATAAACAGACGAGGTTAGACAGATAGTTATGAAGAGATTAAATCAAACACAAATATAAGGAGACTAGGTCAGACGAATAGATCTGAATAGACTATGCAAGAATGATATTTAAAAAATGATATAGATCCATCAACAAAAATGTGTCCCAAAGTTCAAAAGCCTGGGAATTTGAAGGGAATTTGAAGGTGTATTTATTTTCTGTCTTCTTGGCTTCAGCTATAGAAACGTTTTGTGTTTTTAGATTCGGCACGCCTAAAGAAATGGTTCAGCCGCCATATTTGATGTTGGTATTTTGCGTTGCTTGTCAGATTTTATCAACGTTTTTTATCCGTTCTTATTGCCTAATATGTTGTTTCCCTAAATAAATAAATAAATACAAACATATATATATATATATATATATATATGTGTGTGTGTGTGTGTGTGTGTGTATGTATGTATAAAGTTTATACCAGATGTTTCGTTACTATTGATAACAAACAGAGACAAGAAAACAGACACCATATTGTAATTTCCCAGTGTGAGCAAAAGTGGAAGAGGAAGAGGAAAAGAAGAGCATGAGAGAAAGATTGATAGAGTAAATGAATGATTGAGTGTGTGTGTGTGTGTGTGTGTGTGTGTGTGTGTGTGAGAGAGAGAGAGAGAGAGAGAGAGAGAGAGAGAGAGAGAGAGAGAGAGAGGGGGGGGGAAGATAACGAAGAAGAAGGAGAGCAAACATAGGTAGAGGCGATTGATTTTAAAAAAAGAGAGAAATGAAGTAACCAATGATAAAAGTTTCGTTTGGTTCGGTTTCTTTGTTTAATGGCATATCAACATTCACGGGTTATTTAATGCCAAAGCCATCCATGTAGAAGAACAGTGTTGACACTATTTAACCCATACCTGGTGAGATGAGGGGGTTCATACATTTCTTAAGGGTATTAGTCCGAACGAGAAAGTGATAGCGTGATAGATTTATTTAGATATACAAGGTGTGTCAAAAAAGTATTTTGTTTTTATCATTTTGTTTTTATTTGTTTTACAAGGTGTGGCAAAAAAGTATCAAGATATTTTATACTTTTTGACACACCTTGTATTCTGAAAAAAAAAATTCATTTATTAATTTTTTTCAGAATACAAGGTGTGTCAAAAAAGTACCAAATTTAAAACTGTATTTACCAAGATAGAAAGGAACAAAATAATACATGGGGAGATAAGGGGGTTCATACATTTCTTAAGGACATTAGTCCGAACGAGAAAGTGATAGCGTGAATGTAGTTCGAACTCGCTTACTACAATGTCACTGTCCAGCACGTTAGCCACTACGCCACGGAGATTCCCTCCCCAGAGAGGAAAGAGTGAGGGGGGAGATAAGTTGTTAACCGCGTATATTCGTTTCAAAAGACGATTTACGTTAAAAATTGAGCTCATTAAATGTAAAAGTAAATAAAAGTAAAGCTGGCGGAGTGGCCTATTGTCGGTATCAACCGGGGAGCGAGGGAGTCTACCTCCTTTTCGCTAGAACAGAGAGATTTTTTTGCTGATGTTGAGCACCACACCTAACCTCAGCTTCCCACTTCACCGCAAGGATCAGAATAAACAATATGCCGCTCATTAGGGTAGGTCGATTTTATATCAACACAGGTTACAAACGGAGAAAGTTGCTACTTAACATAAAGAATAATTGTCCAAAATATTTTCATCTAAAACTTTACCAATGTTTGAGCAAACGCATTTAGATACAAACAAAATCCAATGTTTTGAATTTCGCTCGGTGTTAACCAAAAAATAAGTCGGTCAGATTAAACCCTAGTTTTGAAGAAAAAAAATGTAAAAAATAGGCTTAATAAAAGATTTTAATTCATTCAAAATCATGCAATTCTTGGTAGATTAAATAAAAAAGAAAACGCAGCAAAAATATTTAATTTTAGAAAGTATAAATATTAACCAAATTCGACCTCGTTTTAAGCGGAGATCTTTCAGTCTTCACCAAAAACTACCATATCAACACGTTTTTTTGTTTACATATGAATTTCATTTGGGCTGATTTAAAACACAAAAATAATTAAATCTTTCCCCTTTTTTGTTTGAACAAACTTAATTATTAGAAAAAAGAAATAAGTATCTTTATATTCTCTGTAATAGATATATTTTTATTTTTTATTTTATTTTTGAAGACATTATTTTTCATTCGCAAGTTTTTTTTGCGTGTTATCAAGCGATTTGTCTTTATTTATATGGTAAGTAAATACATATTTTATCTTTTCCTATATTTTTCCATTTCTTTAAATTTCACTCTTGAATTTATAATTCAATTTGTTCAGTTTCTTATAACAACAAAAACATTTTTTCAGATAGTCCCCCCCCCCAAAAAAAAAGAAATGATTGGAAAACGAACGCTGAGTTGGCAGAAACTGGTATCGAACTCAGAACCTTGTGATTGCTAATGCGGGTGTTTTAACAACTGGGCTAAACCGGCAATTCGCTGAATTCCTCTTTGGCTAAATATATTTTATCAGGAACTTTGTATTCGACAGTCTTCATGATGATCGCGAAATTTTGTTTGAGGATAATGATAAAGAAACTAGCGGGACCTGTGTATATACCACAGTATGATGATTTTATTAGTACAACCTTTGATATGTTTACTTAAGATCTATTGCTAAATAGTTCAATATGTAGTATGTAAAAAGTATAATAATATTGATTTAACTCTTCCACATTATAAACAAAGTTATGCAAGAATAACATGTGGAAACATTATATAATGTATAACAGTAATTCTTAAGATCAATAGCTATTATTAAAAGTAGCAAATATATGCCCCCCCCGGGTGCATGTATTTAAGTTTTTATGTAACAGAATATATCAAATTAGAAAGGCTAATGAAATTAAATAAGAATGCAGATAAAAAGATTTGAAACAGAGGGGGGGTAAAATCGAAAAATAGAACAACTGAAACTTACTCTTCCATCACTTTCGTCTTTCTTTGCTAAATGTTCCTAATTTAACTATTTAGTTAAGATAGGAAGTAAAAAAAAAAAATAATATTTCTTTTTGTTAATGTACTTTTTAAAGATTTATCCAAGATTTTTGCTCACATTAATTAAGATAAAATCAAACAATCAGAAATCAATAATACTAAGCACATAGTCATTAAAATCAAATTTTAAATATCAATATGCAAATTATCGTTTCCGTTCACACTGTAAACTGCTATTTTGTTGTATATATAAATACACTTGCATGTTATTAGTATGTAGATAAGGCCAACAGTATTAATAATGTAAAACAATTTTATTAATAATTGAGATTTAAATAAAAATAAAATCATGGAGAATGTGACGTAAATAACAAAGAGAATTGTTACTTGAGTAGTAATATAGTTTCGGTTACAGACAGACAAACACACAATCTCCATTATAATCAGAAGTTGTAAATATCTATCTATCTATTTATCTATTAAAAAAATTCTTTGTAAATATCGATATATTATATGAAAAAACAAAACAAATGTAATTTTGTAATCTAATTTTGTAATATTCATACGAACGGCGTGCGCTGATATTTTCAACTATATATATATATATATATATATATATATATATATATATATATATATATATATATATATATGTATATATTATATATATAATATATATATTTGTGTGTGTGTGTGTGTGTGTGTGTGTGTGTGTGTGTGTGTGTGTGTTTGAGATAGAAGCATTTCCTGGAGATATGCACGTGAGTCGTAACTGCAGGCAATAGAGTTCAATTTTCAATATGTTTACCATATCAATGACTTTGTTTTTATCGTGTTATTGACTTTGTTTTGCAGACAAATGATATAAACAGAAAACAGATGTTCTAGAGAAGAATAAAAGGTAAAAAAAATTTGTGGGTTTCGAAATTCCACTGTATCGACCAGTTCACACAAATAAGGCAGATCTATTGAATATAAAAAAGATGTTGGCATTTTCTGCAGACGACACAGTAAGATGACAGCAAAGTTATGAGCTGTAAAACTATCAGGAACCGAAATGAAATGTGTAAAACAAAAGGGGAAACAAATAGAACCAATCATTGAGGCATTTAGAATATCTATTTACCAAAACCTTCCTTTTTTCTGTTTTCTAAGACGGCATTCATCCTGGGTCTGTTGAGCCGGTTCAATCCAGCGAATTCACCTGTGATTAATCCATGGAAGGAGTAACAAGGGAATAGGAAATTCACAAGTGGTTCCCAAATCCCATATGCATATCCCAGTCAGAAAAAAGGAGATGCCCTTGTTTGCTGCAGATTATCTACAGACGCGGTGACAAGTTCGCCAAAAGCCACTGATTCCTGACGATGATGGAGACGCCAATGGGATTTTCGCCAGAGTCCCTTTGCCCAGAGCCCCCCCCCCCAGGGGTCGGGTGTACGCACCCGCCCCGGGTGAAAATCACGAGCGTCGATCCCAGGGAGCCATCCCCCCAGGCAACACCTGCCCCCTCGATTTAAAGGGGCAGGGCTGGGTTTATTGCCCAGTGGCTGAGGCGCCCCCTTGAAGGGGAATGCCGAGGGGATAGACGCAATTTTTAACCCCGCCACCAATGAGTCTCGGCTTGTAGGTGGTCCCACGTTAATAGGGTCTTGTGCCTAACCTAGTGCAAGTGGGGTACAAGGATAATATCCCCACCCTTTGCCCAGGTTGTGACCCTAATACCACTGTGTGCCAGACCTGTCCGCCTTGAATGGCCATAATAGGAAATAAATTCCCGATAGCATCACTAACTACCAAGTTTACACAGCCCAGCAGCGATGAGGAGGAGTTGAATTTCAGAAATAATGAGCTTGTTGGCCGTTGAGCAAAGAACTTATTCCACAAGCTCAGCCGGTACAGCATCCACAAAGAAAGCACAAGGTTTAAGTTCGATACCAGTTCTCGCCAACCCAGCGCATGAATCTGCGCGGTTAAGTGGGGGAGCTGATATTAGGCGTGGCGCTCCACCTGAGATGCAAAAACAATTTCCCTGATTTTGCGCTAGTGAAAAGGGAATAGGCACCCTCGCCATCCAGCTGATATCAACGATAGGCTTCTCCGCCAACTTTACTTATTAACGCTATGTTAAAACCTCATCCAGGATTTGAACTCGTGTCGCCGTGTCCATTTCTTACGAACACAACCATTACACGACTATCGTCTCCTACAAAATAGCTGTACTCCGCTTAGAAATTGATCTTCTGTTGCATCCTTTCCTTGGCGGATAGGTTGGGTAAATACAGAGTTATTATGCTTCATGATCTATTGCAGTTTCCATAGAAATAAATAGAACTTTTTTTTCGGAGTTTATTCCCAATAACCATTACACTACAAGCACCGCTTGGAATAATAATTAAAATTATTTAGATTAAGTAAGAACTCTTATTTAACTGCAAGATACATTGAATACCCCCATAGGACTTTTCTAAGTATTCTAGCCAATATCAGCAATGAGGCAAAAATGAACTTTGATTTAGAAAGTTATATAAAGTAAAGTATGGTCGGCGGAGTGGCCTATTGTCGGTATCAGCCGTACAGCGAGGGTGCCTATCCTCTTTTCATTAGCGCTAGACCAGGGAGATTATGTTTGCGTCTGAGCTGGGGCGCCATACCTGCGGTTAGCTTCTCACTTTAATACACAGATCCAATATGTGCTACTCATGCGCTGAGTTGTTGGAGGTGGGTGGCATCGAACTCGGAACCTTGTGGTTTCGAGGCGGATGCTCTACCGACTGTGCAAAACCAATGTTCCCAAAATAATAAAAACAAAATCAAAACGAAAACTAAAACTAAAACAAACAAGCATCCTCCTCCTCATCATCATCATCATCATCATTATCATCATCATCATCATTAGCAGCAGCAACAACAACAGATGCAGCAGCAGCAGTAAACAAAACAACAACAAAAAACAAACAACAAAAACAAAATTCTTTGCGACCTCAAGTGATCTCAAAGGACAGAACTAATAGCAATCCTCACTACCAATTATGAGGCCGGAATACATGTTTATATCCAACATTAAACTCATTATTTCTTTCCAATTGACCGGAAATAGTAGTTTTGACCCTAAATTGACAAGTGGCGACCTCTCTTGGTCTCAAATGTCAACAACAACATATCAATCTTCAAGTTACTCTTGGCCGCTCATACGACAAATACAACTATATAATCAGTAAACGACGGTCTAAGAGAAGGAAAACAGAATTCAAAACCTCTTAAACTCTGCTCAAAAATTGACTTTGTGTCATATCCAGTAGAGCATTTGCCTAGGATTCGTGAGGTTCCGGTTTCGGTACTGGTCCTCGCCAACTCAGCCTATGAGTAGAACAGCTTGGGCAATCCGATCTGTGCTGTAAAGCATCTGCGATCTGACGGTAGTTGTGTCGCTCCACCTCAGCAAAAAAATCTCCCTGGTCTAGCGTATGCGAAAAGGGGATATATTCTCGCAGTTCGGCTGATACAGATAATCGGACACTCCGCCGACTTGAATTAAAAAAAATACTTTACATTCATTTTGACATCATCGTCATCATCATCATGTCATGACAGCACGGATTCTCATGACTCGCCAACCGTCCCTATGGGTAATCGCTCCCGGCAGGTCCTACGCACAGCATCCAGTATCCGCACAGAGCGGATTGATATAGGTCTTTGCTTGTCTGCCAACATCGGTGTGTTTACGTGCAGGTGTCCACAGAAGAACGTCACTTATGTGTTCGTCCTTGCTTCTACTGTAGTGACCAGCCATGCCTTATTCGTCTTACTTGCATGGTTTGTGTGATAACAAGAAAGTCGTCGTATAGCTGCTTTTTGTCGGGTTTTTCCAAGATTTGATCAAGACAGCACGCAGCATCCTTGTGTAGTTACCATCTAGCTTTTTCTCTGAGTGTTTTGTAAGAATCCAAATTGTGCAGTCATACAGTAGCACTGACATGGCTACAGCTTTATGTTATCACAGAGACCAGATTTTCCTATGATCGATAATCTGTCTATAGCAGTCCATAGGGGTTCTTAAGATCACAGAATTAAGTTCCAAGTCATAGATAAAAAGAAAATGCAGCTTATCTTATTTTTGTTGTTCTTTTTAAGCTTCCGTGGTTTAACGATGAATACTCTTTAATTATCTATTTGCATAAAAACGGACACAAACAAGATTCTCGTTCAGCACTGTGTCTACACTGTAAACTGAGCATCTTCTGTCATAAAGAGTATCACAATATCAGGATCCATTTTAGCATTATACTTACAAGCAAAATGAAAAAAACGCACCCCGGGCGATGTAAAATAGATTTTTGAAAGATATTGCTTGAGGAGGTGGAAGTTAAAAATTAAATGTCGGAGAGTTTGATCTATAAATCATGAAATCATCAAATTTATTAAAGGAGTAAAAAAAATAAAACAATTTGAAATCGACATTAAGTTCTATTAACTTTGAATATCTATTAAAATAAAACAAACTATATATAAATATATGATACTGGGGACGTATTTATTAAAACTTGTTTTAAAAAACAATGAGGACTGTCTAATGTTGTATGCTCAAATTTTGAGTGTATTTATTATATGTTATGACGATTTCGGGTAATGTGATGCAAGCAGTGACGTAGTTTTTGTTACAGACAAAAACCGGAAGCGAATCTCCATTATTAATAGACTTTGTAGAATCGAGACCCTATTTCACATACCTTTACTTTTAATCTCTTATTCTTGTAAAGGAAAAAACATCCCATAGAAATTATCGTCATTTCTACTGCTGCACAGATAATATAAAGTTAATGTTTATGTATTTAATGAATATCATGGTTTAGACAAACACAGGACGTAGAGGAATCCTTGTGGCGTAGTGGTTAACGTGTTGGACTGTGACATCGTAGTAAGCGAGTTCGAAGTCTTTTCGAAGTTTGATATGCTATTAAACAAAGAAAACAAACCAAACCAAACCACACAGATATATAAAAATACGTCTTCAATAACAATACCCATTGAATTTATAAGTATACTATGAATCAAACTGTATATTTGTGTAGAATTCTATTGACAGAAATACATGCATGGTTTATCTTTCTTTTTCTATCTATCTATTTCTTTCTTTATCGCCATTTATTTCCTGTTATATATATA
>CM042147.1:87814754-87822254 GCA_023376005.1 Doryteuthis pealeii
TATATATATATGTGTGGGTGTATATATGTGGGTATATATATATATATATATATATATATATATATATATATATACCCCCCCCAAAAAAAATGTGCGTCCTGGGAAGAACCCTAAACTGCTTCTGATAGTGGGGCTCCGGTTCTGGAGGTATAGGGTAGTATGGAGTACCTCTTCATTGCCATTACTCCTATGTCCAATATAACTTGGAGTGGTCGTACCTGTTAGAGTCTCATCTATAGTCAAATAGATCTGCTTGAAATTTTGTTATTAGATAGGAATACTTGATATCATATAACAACGTACAGAATAAATCTTAAGAAAATTAAAAAACAAATGTAAACAACATATACGTACAATGTACACAATTCCCTAACTTCTAGACATAGAATAAAATAAAGAAAATTGGGATTAGACAAAAATAGGAATATTTCATTCGAGTTAATCCTTTTGTGATTGTTCTCAATTAGTTTCGACTTAAGGTTATCGTCAGGAAAGAAGTTTTTTTTTTCTGTGGAAAATTTTTTGAGAAGTTTTTACAGGTTTCAATTTAGCTAAGTCGGTAGAGCATCCGGAAGAGGTTCCAGGTTCGATACAGGCCCCCGCAAACTCAATGTCAGCCCATCCTTCATATCAACCCGCCCTGGTTACGTGGTTCCATGTTTTTGGACACTACGTCATCGTCTCTAGTAGACGGATGGATCCCATTGCTAACGATGATCTTGTAGACATTTGACGCAGAGGAGATATAAAGGATAAGAAGGGTCTGTTTCAAATTAGCTTTGGTCAGGCATTTGTTTATTTAGGAGTTTATGTACCAACCTAAATATGTCCATCCTATTTCAGATTATATATATATATATATATATTATATATATATATATATATATATATATAATATTAAACGGAACAAACATCTCTTTTCTATTTTCATTTCGAATTTTTCGAGATGACGGGCAAATCTTATAATCGAAAAGAAAATAGTCAAACAAGAGACGTCTGTCGTTTTAGTAATGTCTCTATGAAATAAAAAAAGCTGCATATATATATATATATATATATATATATATATATATATATATATATATATATATGTGTGTGTGTGTGTGTGTGTGTGTGTATGTGTAGAGTAGTAAACATTTCTAATTCGTCAGATTCATTTCCGTTTTCGTTATATAACGAACGACGATCAATTTCTTCTTTTGGACAAGGCCTAGTGAAATATGATATATGACTAAAACCCCACCCTCCTTTCTTTTCGGAAAGACAACTTTACGTCCCTATGTGTAACATTTTTTCAACCCTCCTACGGCGATAGGCTGTCACGAAAGATCGGTTAGAAGTGGAGAACCAGCAGGAAGCAATCTTCTCGCCAAAAAGGTTAAAGAAAGGCTAACAATTTCGTGGGCATAAATCAAAGGTTGACCATAAATAAGATCGACTTACACACGAATACGTATTTACCCAACTCCCCCGTCACAGTTAAGACATGACACAAGGTCAACATTTAAGCGGAGTAAAGCTCGTTTAAATTATTAAATTAAATTAGATCACTAATTAGGACTGAGCCTATTCTAGTAGTGACCAGCCAAGTGGAGTTAAACAGGTTGGAAATCAGAGTTTTTCTTCCTATAGACTGGTTGCCTAACCAAGGTTAAAGAGCCCAGTCTGCCCTACTATTTACCCATAGCTGGAGGGAGAGTAGTTGGATTCATATCTTTCTACAATGGGAACTGTAGCTTCGTCCATGATTTGAACTCGGGTTGACGAGTCCATTTCCTATGATTCTAACCATTGCACAACGAGTAATAATTCAGAGTTTTTCTTTTCATAGACTGGTTGTCTTACCAAATCTAAAGAACCCAGTCTGGCCTACTATTTACCCATAGGTGAGTGAAGTGGGGAGAACAGATGGATTCTTACCTTTTCCAATGATATTAGCGCGTAGTAAAAGGCAAACACCGTCGTCCAGGATTTGAACTCGGGTCGCCGATTCCATTTCCTGCGCCGATAATCTTTACGCTAATTGTGTCACGTGGATATATTAATTATTATCAATTATATTATATTACTCTCTTTCTTTATTACTCTCTTTATTACTCTCTCTCTTTATTTCTCTCTCTCTCTATTACTCTCTCTTTCTCTATTAATCTCTCTCTCTCTCTCTCTCTCTCTCTCTCTCTCTCTCTCTCTCTCGTAATCTTGGACATAAAAGAAAAAAAAAGCTCTTTTGGACAAATGTTTGAACATACCAAAATAGGATCATTATTGGTGTGAACACAAACCAGTCTGACACTATTATATTTAAGTTGAAAATTGGTGTTAAAATTCTTTATTTTCGAAGTTTAAGCAATTCTAACGGTATTATGCTTACAAAAACCTCGATACGATGTGTCATTTTTGCTGGGTTAAACTAACTATATTGGTACAATACAGAGTATATTCTATGATATTTTGTTCTATGAAGATGAAAGGAAGATAATTAGTTTCAACAATGCACATTTTTTTAACCCCAGCTCAAAGACAAAAGAGACAGAAGTTCAACTCAATCAACCGAGAGATGTCAAATAATCTATACATATATAAAGGACAGTTAGTATGTGTTGTGGGGGTTATTAAGGGTCACAAATAAAGAAAAAAGACCGGTGAATGTTGATACAATTGTATTGAACAAAGAAAGTAGAATTTACAGAAGGAAAGTGAAGTTACGTCCGACAATACAGTCTATAACTGAATCGCGTCGCTTGTTCCTCAAGCTACAATTGACTTTGCTACTTATAGTAGTAGTATGATTATTCCATTATGTAAATAGGTTATTTCACCTACAACAGTATGATGAAACTAAGAAAATATTACAATTAACGACTAAGTATATATATATATATATAATATATATATATATATATATACACACGTTAAATATCACCGGTTTTTGCTTTTTGTGCAAAAATTACGAAGATTTGATGAAGAAATCTAAAAATTGAAATATACATAACGGTAATAGATCTGTGAGATTAACTTGCTAACTATTATACCACGTTTTTTGGTCCCCCTTCTACCCAGGTGGTGCTGGGTTGACGCTTCTAGTCATCAAATAAAGATGAGTCGAGTCATAAGAATATAATTTTTTGAAACCTATCAACCACCTTCCCTCTTTATTTTGCTTGTTAGTTTTATTCATTCACCTGGAATTGGTTATCCCTGTCGACTGAAGCTTTAGAATACACCGACTGCACATCTGCAGAGGGGTAAGACCCCCTCCAATGAGACCACCTTTTAGCAGTGGGTGGCGACCCGTGATGCTTAAAGATAGAAACCTAGTGGCCGAGCAATCCATGGTATACAACACTCCACATTGGTCCTTATTTAGGCTAGAAGAGCGACCGGAGAGGCCCTCTCCGATCAATCGGCTGATCACGTCAAGCCCTAGCATCTATATGATTATCCCAACCCCATTGCCTTCATGGCAAGCCCAACCGTTTATATCATATATGTGCTAGAATGCGGTAGCTGAAGGTCATGGTGTCCTGGGTATGATGTTAAACTATCTGATGGTGAAGTTCCAATTTTAGGGGTATGGGGAATGTGGAGCACCCTTTCATCCACATTACTCCCAGGTACACCCTGACCCGGAGTGGTAGTAACTGTTAGGGTCCCATCTATGTGTTAGATAGAACAAAATGAGTTTTAAAAATGTATTTAAAATTTCGAGTTAAAAAATTGAGTACCCATCAAGAATGAATAAAACAAAACGTTTTCGGCATAAAATAGCCCAACAAGGTTTGGCATGCCGTAAATTCCAACCAACCAGGAATTGACTATGAATTTTGGTGATTAAAGTTTTATCATCTGATTGATTGATTGATTTTAACGGCATTTCAACCTGTCTACATTTATTTTAGACTTAGATGTTTGGAATCGCATTCATTGTGCGTTCAAATTTATATTTTTTGTGTAGTTTTTTTTTCTTAAGAGGGTTTTTTCCACGGTCCAATCGAATACAAATAATTTTCAAACAGATCCATTTGATCCATATATGGAACTCTAACAGATACTATCTCACTGGATTAGAGTAGACTTGGGAGTAATGGCAATGAAGGGGTACTCCACACTCCGTCGAACTCAAGATCTGGAGACTCAACATCAGATGCAGTTTAATGTCTTACCCAGGACACTTCTCCTTTGGAGGAGGGGGTCACTTCTCTGTAGGGGATACAGTGAGTGTATTCTAAGTCCCACCGACAAGGCATTATTAAGATAGTGTACACACGCGTGTTTTAATGCACTTGTACATATATTTACTTTAGTTAAGGCTGACAAAAGGGCACAAAAATAGAGCTCTCAACGTGTATCGAACTCACCAGCCTTTGAACTAATTTGTTAACCATCACTAAACACGTAATTGTAATGGCATGTCAAGGGTTATTTTGGGCCTAATGGTTAGGAATCGCGTTTATTGTACGTTCATATATGTATATTATGGAGGCGTGTGGTCTAATGGTTAGAGTCATAGGAAATGGACTCGTTGACCCGAGTTCAATTCGCAGACGAAGTTGTTGGTATTTCACATAGCGCTAATACCTTTGGAAAAAGTATGAACCCAATTCTCCCTCCATATATGGGTAAATAGCAGGGTAAACTGGGCTCTTTAATCATGGCTAGGTAACCAGTCTAGGAGAAGGAAAACTCTGAATTCAAACCTGTTAAATTCCGCTTAAGAAGTTGACCTTGTGTCGCATTCTATTCGTTCGGAGGGGTTGGTAAATATATATGTCTACATTTTCTGTGTAGCTGTTTCTTAAAGGTGTTTTTTGCGCATGATCTTATCCTACGAATAATTTTTTTAACAGATCTATTTTACTCATAGATGGGACCCTAACATATACTACCACTCTGGATCAAAATGGACTTGGATGTAATGGGAATGAAGGGACTTCACACTAGCATCAGATGCAGTTTAGTGCCCTACCGAGGATACCGCTAAGCAAGCTTTAACTGTATATTGTGGTGAAAGTTCCAATTCTTGAGCTCTGGGGAATTTAGAGTACTCCTTTATCACCATTACTCCCAGGTTCACACTGACCCGGCAAGGTAGGACCTGATAGGTTTGGTTTGGTTTGTTTTGTTTTACGGCATATCAACCTCAGTGGGTCATTTAATGCCGATAAAGTTTTGAAATAAATCAATTCTTAATGGATAATACAATTTTGTTTATCAACTCGTTTTTCTATTTAACCCATAGATGGGACCCTAACAGGTACTACCGTTCCGGGTCAGAGTGGACCAGGGAGCAATGGTGTTGAAGGGGTGCTCCACATCCCCCAAACCTCCAAAACTGGAACCTCACCATCAGATAGAGTTTAACGTCATTCCCAGAACATGTAGACCGGTGCCACTGCCTTCTAGCACCCATATGATAAAAAGGGGTTAGGGCTTGCAATAAAGGCAATCGGGTTGGGAAAATCATATAGGTGCTAGGGATTGACGTGACCAGCCGATTGATCGGAGGGGGCCTCTCCGACCGCCCGTCTAGCCCAAGATAGGACCAAAGTGGAGTATTGCATGCCATGAACTGCTCATTCACCTGGGCTCTATCCTTAAGCATCACGGGTCGCCACCCACGGCCAACAGGTAGCCCCATTGGGGGAGTCTTACCCCTCTGCAGAGGTGCAGTCGGTGCATTCTAACGCCCCAGCCGACAGGGCGGGGACCTGATAGGGTCTCCATTTATGGAACAAATAGCTAAAAAAAATGAGTATTAAAATATGTTTGAAAAAAAAAAAACTGAGTTTGAAAAAAACAAAAACTTGCGTTATTTCCTATAACTCCAATATAAACAAAGGCAAACCACTCTTGACTGATAAATTATTTATTCATTTTCCCATTAGATAAACCCTAACCCTAACCCCTAACCCTAACCCTAACCCCGTCTTCTTTTTTCCTAGTAGATCAATAAATAAATAATTGATCACTCAAGAGTGGTTCCCCTTTGTTTATGTTGGAGTTATAGGAAATAACCAAAACTTGAATACTCAACAAGAATGAAATATCTTCGGCATAAAATAACCCAGCAAGGGTTTAAAAATCCAACCAACCAACCAACACAAGCAAGCTTGTTTGTCTAATTAGCTCTCACCCCTTTAAGACAATATCTGATTTCATTATATCTTTCTTCTTTTTAGTTTTGTCTTTTCACCATCATATCTCCGTTTTTGACATGTCAGCTCTCATTAATTCTCATCTTTTTATCTTCATTCTTGTCTCGTATCCTCTTCTCACGATTCGAAATCTCATATGAGCCCAACCCCCGCCAAACAAAATAAGACAAACAAAAAAAAAGCTCTTAAGACCGTATCTGTATTCTGAGGGGTACAACTTTAATCTAAATCTTCCCAACTTCTTCATTTCTGTTATAGAAAATTATCAGCGTAGCATCCTTGGACATTGACAAGTTTCTTTCCTTAGAAAGAAAGAAAGAAAGAAAAGAAAAGAAGAGAAAGCAAAAACTATTATTCCTCTTATCTATATATTAATACTCGTGTTCCTTATTTGTACGACCGTTATCATCAACAGCCTCTGGTTAAAAATGAGACCGTCCGAATTGTTCAAGATCAAAGGCAAAAATGTAAATCCTGATTATCTGGTGTTGCTTATCTGCTGAATTCTTATTTTTTTATGAGTGTGGTCACCTCGGCTAAATAATGAACCATTCCGGTTTTATTATTTTTATAATAAAACCGGAATGGTTCATTATTTAGCCGAGAACGGAAAGAAAAAGAGAGAGAGAGAGAGAGAGAGAGAGAGAGAGAGAGAGAGAGAGAGAGAGAGAGAGAGAGAGAGAGAGAGAGAGTTAAATCAAGAGTATTATATTTTACATATTGAACTATAATGCAACAGCTCTTAATTAAACATATCAAACGTTGTAATAATTAAATTACCATACTGTGGTATATCCACAGGTCATGCTAGTAATTAAACATGACAGGACACGTGTTTCTTTTTTATTGCACTGTTTCTTTTTGTCTTATTTATTTCTTAAAACTGGCAACGAATCCATAAGTGAAATGCCGAACGTCTTTTTCAGCCTGACATTATTTTAGGTGAAGTAAAAAATCAAATTGGCGGAGTGACCTATTCTTAGTATCAACCGGACAGCAAGGGAGTCTATCCACGTACTACTAGCGCTAGATGAAGGAGATTGTTTTTGTGTCTGAAGTGGTAGCACCCACCATTAGTTCGCAACTTTACCGCAGAGATCCAAGTTGTGCTACTCATATTCTGAGTTGGCGAGGACCGGAACTGAACACTGAACCACGTGGTTCCGAGGCAGATGCTCCACTGACCGAGCTAAACCGGTCACATTAGGGGAAGCACTTTCAATCAGAATATCGAATTATAGGTCCAAAGAAATATATAAATCCTAGCCAAACCACGATATAATTAAAAAACCCTACCTGACAGCGGGGCTTATAATACGCTGACTAGTAATATTTAAAAAAACTG
>CM042147.1:87827254-87884754 GCA_023376005.1 Doryteuthis pealeii
CACATTCCATGGGAGACACTAATTTATTGTCTCCCTATACCAAGATTGCATTATTTTGTAGGGTTAAATCCTACTTGACGGACATAAATTCCACCACCCTATGTCACCCCGCCGAAAGAAAAAAATACCAAAAAATCAGAGAATTAACCGAATTTAATGAAATTTTCAGTGTTGATATATTAATGAATAAACAATATAATGCTCTAGTTATTTTATTTGAAAACGTTTACATTTTTTCAAGTCTGTTAACCACGTATCTTTGAGGCGTAGCACAGATTCACAAACATACGTAGTTCCAAGTTAATTGACCAAAAGAAATCTAAAAGTTATTAAATAAAATAACTGGTGTATTATATCTTTTATTCATTAATGTATCAACACTGAAAATTTCATCAAATTCGGTTAATTTCCTGATTTTTAGTATTTTTTTCTTCTTTTGGCGGTGTGACATACGATGGTGTGTTATATACTGAGGTTTTCACCGTACCAAATCAGCATATATGCTGTATACCCTTTTCTTACTACTTCTCTAGTCGTCTTCTCTTCTGGCCGGCTTTGGTTCTATCTTCTAACATCTTGGTCTGGTATATCTTCTAAGGTCTGGTCTTCTATTTGGGGACTTCGGGTCTGGTTTCTGTTGGGATTTCTCCTTATCAGAAGCCCTGTGTTATTGTTAGTTTTTAGGTAATAAACACAAGACTTCGATTTACGTTGATGTTACTTTATTTATAAATCCCCAACCCAGACAATCTGCGCAGATGAGGCTTACATGTTACGAGCTCGGCTTCTAACTTCTAACTGACTTAAACTTACTATATCCTTAAACCGGAAGAGGGCCTTCTATGGGGGTTCCGGTTATCATGATTTATCCCCGCAAAGCAAGGTGAGAGGGAGGCCAAGCGTTGTCACTCACTCTCAAGGCCATCAGCTGCACTAATCGCCATAATGATTTCTACACTACCTTAAAAATGTATTAGGGATCCAATAATTATGTAACAGGTGGAATTTATGTCCGTTAAGCAGGATTCAACCTTTTGTAGAATGAAACAACCACTGTCTGAAACATGCTGCGCATAAGTAAAGTAGACAGTGTGACCTATTGTCGGTATCAGTCGGACAGTAAGGTAGTCTATTCCATTTTCACTAGCGCTAGAACCTTTTGAATCTGAGATGGAGCGCCACACCTACCATAATCTCCTCTTTTTACCCCACAGATCCGAGCTGTGCTACTCATACGCTTAGTTGGCGAGGCCAGGTATCGAGCCCGGAACCTTGTTTTTCCGAGGCGGATGTTCTACCGAATGATCTAAAAAGGTAATGAAAATTATATGTCACACCTCTGAAGACAGTTTCTATTTTAGTTTGCTGGTGAACCTCACATTATAGAGTCACCGCCAGCTTGCACAGCACCCTGGTGGCAGACAACATTTATAATCTCGTGCGGTCTCTTCACACACTACGGTCGACTGAAAAGAGGTGAAAATTGAACTCGTCCAGCTTATATTAATTTCCCAGTCGAATGGTAATGTTAACTGAATCAGGACGAGGCGCAGTGAAAAATGTAAGAAATTCTTACGGGGAATTACCATTGCTAAAAAAATAAAAAATGTCAGAATATAAAGACGTTCCCAGTCAGTACAGAAATACATAGGAAAAATATACTATAAAATCGAACTATATAGAAAGTAAACTATAAAAATTAATTCAAGATTCTAACTTTCGATAGCATGTTTCATTATTAAAATAAACACACGTTTGAGCGAATTGCGTGCTAGGCTTTATGTCGAGTCTGGCTTGATTAGAAAGACGGCTCTTTCCTGACTAAAAAAAAAGCCAAGACGGAAAAATACGTACGTATAGCACATTTTTTTTTTTTTGCAGAGGCAAATAAATAACTAAAGATTCGAAGAGACATGAACGTCTGTAAGAAGACGTGAGCATTTGATTTCACGAACAACAGGCGATGGGAGAGATTTGAAAGATTAGAGCAGACCAGGGGAATAGGAATTCCGAATTTTTCCGTTTTGGAAACACGAGACGAGAAGACGCTGAGCTAGCGGGTAGAATTAGAGACTCGCAACGCAGATAGAAAACGAGTCTTTCATTTGACTGCGACATAGCTTGGAGGTTGGGGGCGTGGTAATGCCGACATCGAACGAGAATGGTGAGGTGAGGAAAAAGGAGAGAAAAATGGTACAGTGATAAACGTAGGCAACATTATGGAATTGTAGGCTCCAGTTGATAGATGGGTGTGCAGTTGTATGGGTGCACGGAGTAAAACGGGTGAGTGACTGTCTGTGTGGGTAGTGAATGAATAAAAGAGAGAAAGGAGAGGAAGAATTGAAAGAAACTTGAACTTGTTTGCTTGTAAGCAGAAAGAGAGAAAATTATATAGGATATTTATGGGGGAATATATATATATATATATATATATATATATATATATATATATATATATATATATATAGAGAGAGAGAGAGAGAGAGAGATAAGCATATGCTTTTATATGGGCACAGACACACACGCACGAACACACACATATAAATCATACATTTATTTGTACAAGTATACACACCTACATATCAATAGTGTGATATATAAATTGTCTACCATTACACACACACTCTTTGTCACACACACACACACACATATATATATATATATAAACATACAGTTATTTCTACAAGTATTCACACATATATATATATATAGAGAATAATATATCTTTATATATAATATAATAATAATAATAATCTATAATATTGTTTTTGTCTGTAATTTTTAACTCATATTAATAAATTGTTTTTTATTTACTAATTTAATGATTGTATTTACAATATTAAAAATAAAATTTTTGTTATTTTTTAATATTATTAATATTATGAATTGATTTATCTTAATGAATATAAGCAAAGGGGATAAATAAAAAAACAAGAAGAAATAACTGTAATATTATTCTTTACTTCCTATTTTAACTAAATAGTTAAATTAGGAAAATTTACCTATGAAAGACGGGAGTAACAGAAAATGATGGAAGAGTTAGTTTCAAAGTTGTTCTATTTTTCAATCATACCCCCTCTGTTTCAAATCTTTTTATCTGTATTCTTATTCAGTTTCATTAGCCTTTTTAATTTAATATGATATTTTATTATATTAAAACTTAAATACTTGCACCCGGAAGGTGCATATATTTGCTAGTTAAAATAATAAACGCAAATGAATAAAGTGCATAATACTATTATGGGAGGCCACGTCTAAAACTTAAAATATCCAAATTATGTACTCTTATAATCCGTTAAGGGCGTCCCATTGTAGTGTTATGGTTAGCAAGCTAGTCCCACAGATCTATTGCGACTGAAAAGCAAGTTTGACTCTCACTGAATTCCCGATACTTGCGACTATGTCATATCCTACTCATGGTAAAGGGCTTAGGTTAACGCGTACTCTTAAAGTCCGTTACCTCATATTTTATATGGATTCCCCAAAAGTCGGACGACAATGTTGGTAGCAGCTCATATATATATATATATATATATATATATATATATATATATATATATATATATATATATTAATACAAATCTATTTTTATTTACATGGTTGGTTCAATTTTTATTTCTGATTATAGTTTCAATTCTGTAGAGTTCAGAAAAAATATTTATATACATTTGGATAGTTTTATAATTATAATTAGTATTATGTATAATAAAATCGAGTAATTTTTTTATTTAGAAGAACATTAGCTTTTGATTTTAAAAAATTGTTTGGAAAACACATTTTTTTTAAACATAAAAGCTTTTGCTATTTTGCTGGATGAAACAGCCACTGTCAGAAACATGGCGCGCATCTTTGTATCAAGACAGTTTCCATTTTGGTTTTGGTTTCTTAATAAATCTCATATCCTCACAGTCACCATCAGTTGACAAAAGAGCCTGGTGGTACACTGTTACGATTCTGGTCGGCATTCTAGGCGTTTAGGTCTCTTATTGTCAAATCCAAAGGTAGAAAAGGGCGTAGTCCCAGTAGTAGAAATTCTAGTCTCAAGTCTTGAAATCCTTCGTAAAACAAGAGTGTACTCGTAGCAGAGAATCCGTTCTTGAAATCTGAGGTAGAACAAGAGTGTACTTGTAGCAGACAATCCAGACGTAGTCCTTGAAATCCTAGGTAGAACAAGAGTGTAGCAGAGAATCCAGTTGTAGTTCTTGAAATCTGAGGTAGAACAAGAGTGTACTCGTAGCAGAGAATCCAGTTATAGTTCTTGAAATCATAGGTAGAACAAGAGTGTACTTGTAGCAGAGAATACAATTGTAGTTCTTGAAATCTGAGGTAGAACAAGACTGTACCTGTAGCAGAGAATCCAGTTGTAGTTCTTGAAATCTGAGGTAGAACAAGAGTGTACTCGTAGCAGAGAATCCAGTTGTAGTTCTTGAAATCATAGGTAGAACAAGAGTGTACTTGTAGCAGAGAATCCAGTTGTAGTTCTTGAAATCTGAGGTAGAACAAGAGTGTACTCGTAGCAGAGAATCCAGTTGTAGTTCTTGAAATCTGAGGTAGAACAAGAGTGTACTCGTAGCAGAGAATCCTGTTGTAGTTCTTGAAATCATAGGTAGAACAAGAGTGTACTTGTAGCAGAGAATACAATTGTAGTTCTTGAAATCTGAGGTAGAACAAAACTGTACCTGTAGCATGGAATCCAGTTGTAGTTCTTGAAATCTGAGGTAGAACAAGAGTGTACTCGTAGCAGAGAATCCAGTTGTAGTTCTTGAAATCTGAGGTAGAACAAGAGTGTACTCGTAGCAGAGAATCCAGTTGTAGTTCTTGAAATCTGAGGTAGAACAAGAGTGTACTCGTAGCAGAGAATCCAGTTGTAGTTCTTGAAATCTGAGGTAGAACAAGAGTGTACTCGTAGCAGAGAATCAGTTGTAGTTCTTGAAATCTGAGGTAGAACAAGAGTGTACTCGTAGCAGAGAATCCAGTTGTAGTTCTTGAAATCATAGGTAGAACAAGAGTGTACTTGTAGCAGAGAATACAATTGTAGTTCTTGAAATCTG
Organism: Doryteuthis pealeii; assembly: GCA_023376005.1. NCBI lineage: Eukaryota > Metazoa > Mollusca > Cephalopoda > Myopsida > Loliginidae > Doryteuthis > Doryteuthis pealeii. The sequence continues at coordinate 87,832,306 of CM042147.1, forward strand.
AGGTAGAACAAGAGTGTACCTGTAGCAGAGAATCAAGTTGTAGTTCTTGAAATCTGAGGTAGAACAAGAGTGTACTCGTAGCAGAGAATCCAGTTGTAGTTCTTGAAATCTGAGGTAGAACAAGAGTGTACTCGTAGCAGAGAATCCAGTTGTAGTTCTTGAAATCTGAGGTAGAACAAGAGTGTACTCGTAGCAGAGAATCCAGTTGTAGTTCTTGAAATCTGAGGTAGAACAAGAGTGTACTTGTAGCAGAGAATACAATTGTAGTTCTTGAAATCTGAGGTAGAACAAGAGTGTACTTGTAGCAGAGAATCCAGTTGTAGTTCTTGAAATCTGAGGTAGAACAAGAGTGTACTCGTAGCAGAGAATCCAGTTGTAGTTCTTGAAATCTGAGGTAGAACAAGAGTGTACTTGTAGCAGAGAATCCAGTTGTAGTTCTTGAAATCTGAGGTAGAACAAGAGTGTACTCGTAGCAGAGAATCCAGTTGTAGTTCTTGAAATCTGAGATAGAACAAGAGTGTACTTGTAGCAGAGAATCCAGTTGTAGTTCTTGAAATCTGAGGTAGAACAAGAGTGTACTTGTAGCAGAGAATCCAGAGAATCCAGTTGTAGTTCTTGAAATCTGAGGTAGAACAAGAGTGTACTTGTAGCAGAGAATCCAGTTGTAGTTCTTGAAATCTGAGGTAGAACAAGAGTGTACTTGTAGCAGAGAATCCAGTTGTAGTTCTTGAAATCTGAGGTAGAACAAGAGTGTACTCGTAGCAGAGAATCCAGTTGTAGTTCTTGAAATCTGAGGTAGAACAAGAGTGTACTTGTAGCAGAGAATCCAGTTGTAGTTCTTGAAATCTGAGGTAGAACAAGAGTGTATTTGTAGCAGAGAATCCAGTTGTAGTTCTTGAAATCTGAGGTAGAACAAGAGTGTACTTGTAGCAGAGAATACAATTGTAGTTCTTGAAATCTGAGGTAGAACAAGAATGTACTTGTAGCAGAGAATACAATTGTAGTTCTTGAAATCTGAGGTAGAACAAGAGTGTACTTGTAGCAGAGAATACAATTGTAGTTCTTGAAATCTGAGGTAGAACAACACTGTACCTGTAGCAGAGAATCCAGTTGTCGTTCTTGAAATCTGAGGTAGAACAAGAGTGTACTCGTAGCAGAGAATCCAGTTGTAGTTCTTGAAATCTGAGGTAAAACAAGAGTGTACTTGTAGCAGAGAATCCAGTCGTAGTTCTTAAAATCTCAGATAGAACAAGAGTGTACTTGTAGCAGAGAATCCAGTCGTAGTCCTTGAAATCCTAGGTAGAACAAGAGTGTACTTGCAGCAGAGAATCCAGTTGTAGTTGTTCTGGTATTAAGCCTATTTAGCCACGGACAAGCCCCCACCCAATCTACAAGCCATTTCACAGTCAAATAAAAATGCCAGCTCCTGATGTTGATAAAGTCCATAAATATAAGTGGCAATTTCTCGTACATTTTATACCACTAGATAATAAAACATAGTCTACATCCATAACTTCTTGCAGTTTCTTCCACACACAAACTCGACTGTCGTCTCGAAAGATTTGGAAATATAACTGGTCCAACCTACACCAATTTCCCACAGTCGAATGGCAATGGTTTCAGGCGCAGTAATCAATGTCATGGTGTTAATAATTATCATTCAGCCGTTACGAATCCCTGTCGAATTTAATATACGCTGTACATTGCATTAAATAACAGGTTTAGTGGCACCAGCGGCACAATTGAATTGTATTTTATGCAGATGGGTAGTTACTATCTTTGTCACCGGTGACCCCATTCCTGCAATACCTGTGGGTTACCGTGTGTTCTGGGTATGACACAACATTCGGCGGGTAGGTTCCCATTTGAGAGCGCCAGGGAATATCGAGCTACCTCTTTGTTGCCATTACATCCTGGTCTACTCTGGATGGTTGGATTTTACGGCGTGTCAACTCTTGTGGGGTTATTTTATGCCGAAGACGTTTTGTTTTATTCATTCCTGGTGGGTACTTTCTTTTCAAACTTAATTTTGTTAAACACATTTTGTAAACACATTTCTTCTATCTAACCCATAGATTGGACTCTAACAGGTACTACATCTCCAGGTCAAAGTGGACCTCGGAGTAAAGGCGTTGAAGGGGTACTCCACTCCCAGTGCCCCAGAACTGAAACTTCACCATTAGATGTAGTTTAACCTCATACACAGGACAATAAGAACTCATCCACCATCTTCTAGCACATACATTATAAAAAGGGTTGACGTTTACCATAAGTGTAATAGGGTTGGGACAATCATATAGTTGCTATGGCTTGACGTGACCCGCTGATTCATCGAAATGGGCTTCTCCGACCGACCGCCTAGCCTAAGTAAGGGCTAAAGTGGAGTATTGCATGTTATGGACTACTTAACCACCAGGATCACGTCCTTAGGCACAACGGGTCGCTCTCACAACCAACAGGTTTTACCCCCCTGCAGTAGTACAGTTGGCGTATTCTACACCCCAGCCGACAGGGCACTGAGATTTCTGGGGAATATGGAGCCACCTCTTAGTTGCCATTACACCCTGGTCTACTCTGATCTGTAGTGTTAATACTTATAAAGGTCACATCTATGGTTCAAATAGATCTGCTTGAGATGATGCTTTAATTGGCTTTGAATTATAACATATAATTACATTTTAAAACATTGACTCTGTAATTAAGTATGAAGTATTTACTTGTTTAAAATTATCATTAACTACATTTAATTGCTTGTAAATCATTAATATAAGGAATAATTGAAACCAAACAATCGTGTACAAATCATATGTATTAGGAATAAATTAGTTATTCAATACCATATAAAGACTAGTAAATTATAAGAACTGTGGTACCTTGACTTACGAGTTCTATTCGTTCCGTTCGTAACTTAATTTGCTCGTATATCAAATCAATTTTCCCATTGAAATAAACTGAAATGCCATTACTGCGTTCAATCCCCACTCTCATGCAAAACACTAATTTTGAGTTAGTTTTCTTTAGATAAGAAAAAAATAGAACTGTATTGTGTAAAAATATAATAAAGACTGCTTCTTGTTATTGTTGGCGTCTATGAGAGACGATGAAGTAGGGTCTAAATGTTTTTTTGGAGGGTGTTGTGAGGTTTTAAGGGGTCAAATAAGAACAAAACGACGGGTAACAAATGTAGAAAAATGTATTAACAGAAAGTAGACAAATACAATAGAGAGATGTGGAAATTACGTCCGACGAACAGAGTTATTGGCACACTCGCATTGGCTTACTGCTAAGCCACAATTATACCTGTCATTCATAGTAACCTATCGGCGCATTCCATTAGTCTTATATGGTGTATCACCTATAACAGGAGGGGACTACGTAGCCTGTGCTGGTTCACATGGAGGATGAGCTATTGCCCAAGCAGCAATCCCCTCTCCTACACTGCCGCTGTGATCCAAAGGAACCAATGTAGTTTGGCAACGGTAGTGTCGCAGGTGTTTGCTGGGTAGTACTGGATTTCAGCATCACATCACCTTAGGGACTCCAGATCCTGATTTGTTTTCGGGGTTTACTCCCTCAATGAAGAATGCAATGTGTTGTAATATGTTTTAACATTTTTTTTATAAATAATATATTTCTTTTGTGTAATAAATTTGAATACTTAAATGTTTTAAGTGAATTTATTAACATAAGCGTATCCGAAGATTTGAGCTTGTGGCATAAAGCAAAAAAAATCGATCGAGTGAATGCTCTGTAACTAGGAAAACTCGTAAGTTGGACACTTTTAAAAAGAAAAAAAATTGTGGGTATATATATATATATATATATATATATATATATATATATATATATATATATATTAATAATGGCAGCTGTTGATGGTCGAGAGGTTAACAAATCGGGCTGATAAAAAGTCAGGTTTAGCTCCTGGTCGGAGGTAGTTGCTGTATCTAGCCACACTGATGAGACATGAAATGTCAAAATACGGTGTCTGTGGATGACTTTATATATATATATATATATATATATATATATATATATATATATATATATATAAAAGACAGCATAGACAGAGTCAATGCCAGCTTCTCACCTATATGATCATTAGATCATTTTGCCAACCACAAAGTGCCATTGACCATCTTGGTTATCCTAGCTTAAATATGTATGTACTATCACCAATATTGAGCACTCTATAAATATAGCAAACGTATATATATATATATATATATATATATATATATATATATTTATATATATATTATTAGATAAGAATGTTTAATTGAAAATATATAAATATCAGCAAATCATTTTGAGATAAGAATCGTTACTTCTTCATTATCATGTACATAGTCGCGCTGATGCCATGACTCTTTCGCTACCCATTCCTATTAGTCATGGTCCCTGACAGGTCTTTAGCACGGCATCAAGAATACGCACAGAGCTGATTGATGCATGTTTTTTTCAAGTCGGCTTATATTAATATATCCATCTATAGGTGTCCACAGGAGAAAGTCACTTATGAGTTCGTCCTTGCTCCTACAGTAGTCGCCAGTATATCTGGTTTGTCTTACTTGGATGGTTTGTGAGATATGAGGTAAGTGTCCGTACAGCTGCTTTTTGTGGAGTGCTGCTTCCAGGATTTGTTAAAGCCAGCATACAGAATCCTTATGTAGTTCATATTTAGCTTTTTCTCTAAGCGTTTCACTTAGAGTCCAAGTGGTGCAGCCATCTAGTAGCACTGACACGACTATAGACTGGAAGAATTATCGTTTTATTCTAATAAAAATATTTCTAAATCCTTTTGAAAAGTTTTGGTAATGCATCAACAACGATGTATAATAGTTGCTTAAAGCCCTATAACTGTTTGCAAATGAATATTTGATAGATATATTTGAAACCATATAAATGTGTGCAAATTATTTGTATTAAGAATATTTACTTGAACCCATATAATTGCTTGCAAAAATTCTTCGAGGCGAATATGAATCTTCATAAGGAAAAAGATAAGAGACGCGAAGTGGAATTCTATGAAGAAAAAAAAAGACAAAAAGAAAGAAAAAAAGAAAGAAAGAAAAGAAAACCTTTCATGCCAAGAAAAAGAATTTTGCAACAGAAAAATTTGCGTGCTTTGCTAAAAATGTCATTTTTACAAGCCATGCTGCTAACATTTCAATTTTTTATTGTGATATCGTTCCTGCTTTATGTAACCGAAGAAAGAGACAAGAATAAGTGTCTTTCTTTGCAGAAGCGTACATTACACCTGAAGAAGGTCAGAGAAAGTACAGACTGAAACGTTGTGTGAACAACAAAAATAAGGAAATCAAATATTAATTATCATTTACTTAAAACCCTATAATTGCGCAAATAAATGACTATTATCAAATTGAAATAAAGTCTTGAAACCATATAATTGTGAGTATTAGATAGGAATACTTGAAACCATATAACTGTGTGCAAATTATTTGTATGAAATAAGAATACCCGGCATCATATAATTGTAAATTGTGTGTATTAAGAATAGTCACTTAAAGCTACAATTGTTTACTAACGATTATTATTAGTTACTTGAAAGCATATCATTTTGTGTAACAAATGACTATTATCAAATAGAAATAATTATTTGAAACAATATGGTAGGTATTAGATGGGAATACTTGAAAAGATACAACTGTATGCAAATTATTTGTATTAGATGTCCAGAAATTTAACAATAAGTTCAGATTCCAAAGAAAAGGAAGAAATAACTCAACAAGGGTTGACATACCTTAAAACCAACCAACATATTTATTTTATGTTTGCGTGTATGAACGCCTTTCGATAAAAATGGAAAAAATGTCTTTAAAACAGGCTGCAGTCCTTGAGCCTCATACAGTTTTTTCATCCTTCGAGTATACTCTTTTACAGTCTTGTTGAAATATTTTAAAATTTAAGATTATGTGTTCACTTTAAAACCTGATATTCCAATGCTTTCTCGCAAAAATATGAAAACAATCTAAAAAGTCATGAAAAGGTTGGTAAAAGTTTCTATTCATCTTTTTTATGACAATAAAACAGATTTTGCAAACGGGTTTCGAATCAAACCGAATACTTAATATTACGGTCAAGTAACGCTGAAATCACCGGTCCAGGTTAGATCATAGAAGTAGAGCAACGATGAGCCAGTTCAATACTTAATTGGGGGAACACTTAAGCAACAACAGATACTCTAAGTAACCGGAGTCCTTTGTTTATCAAAATTACTTGATTCGGCATTAAATCATCCGAAAGGGGGTTGATAATGCGGTAAAATGAACGAAACAATCAACGAATACTTAATTCCTGTAGGGTTCGATTACCCCCCCCCCCGAAAAAACAAAACAAAGGAAAAAATTAAAAAAAACAGAAAAAATGAAAATAAGAAATAAAAACGAAAAACAACAACAAATAAAAAAACAACATCAACAACAACAAAACAAAACAAAACAAAAAACAAAACATAAACAAAAACAAGGTAAAATCAAAGATATCCAAAAAGTAAGATTTTGCAATACGGTCATTTTTAAACTGAATATTTATTCTTCTTGTTACGAGGTCAGTGCAGTTAAAAAAAGAGTGTAAAGTAATAAAATTTGAGAGGAAAAATAAAGCGTATGTATTTTTCTGTCAGCGAGGCTTTAAATATGCTGACAGTATTCGCGTCAGAGGAATAAGACTCCTTAAAAAACAATTAGTGTTCGGTCAGATCTAAACCAATAACCACATTACACTTCACTGATAAGCACCGACGAGTAACATATACCCCACCCCAAAAAAGGAGTTTTAAAGAAATCAAACTCTGACTAAAGACATAAAAAAGAAAAATATTGAGATAAGTTTTTAATTAATCATGACGAAAATGGATAAGGTTATTAACTGTAAATTTAAATATCAATTCATAATCCATGTTCTGCCTCTCTTTATCCATAAACAATGGGCAGTCTCTGAAATATCTCGAATTGGTTTGTTTTTCTTATTTTCTGTCAATCCGAAATATGTCAGTACTTTGTTTAGCGCTTGCAACGAATCCTCTACACCCTCCTTCAATAGGTGTACAGCTTGTTTTCCACCCTTTTTTCATACACCCTTCCAATAATCCAATTCTCCCTCCAGCTATGGGTAAATAGCAGGGCAGACTAGACTCTTTAACCATAGCTAGGTTATCAGTCTAGGAGAAGGAAAACTCTGAATTCAAACCTGTTAAACTCCGCTTAAGAAATTGACCTTGTGTCGCATCCTGCTCGTGCGGAGGGGTTGGTAAATATATATATGCTTTGCAGCGTTAGAAGAAATGACTATGTCTGAGCTTACGTTAGTCTCTGCTACGTGATTGGGAAATTTTAGTTGGTTTAACAGATCTACTCTCATCTGCCAGTCTATAGCTGGATATTCCTTTCCGTCTCTGTAAGGGGTTTTCTCTCTCTAACCTTAAGAAAATGTAATGTGCTCTTGTTTGATTTTAGGCTGTTGGAGCGGATCGCGGTATTAAATGTGTCTGCGATTGTCTTTAAAATCTGGTCGTGGCGCCAACGGTACTGGGCGCCAGTCAAAGCTTTGGGGCACCCACTTAAAATATGCTGCAATGAACCCTACCTGCATAAAGTTGGCAAGCTGGGGACTCTATTTTATTCCAGGTGTGGAGATTTGTGGGGCTTGGCAATAATCATAAACTGCCTCGACCAAAAACTTTAGTTTGTTATAATTGGTACGCCATATGTATGGCCATTTTACTCTCCGCTTTGTAATATCCTCCCACCTTGTCCAGGACCCTTGTTGGCTTAGCCCAACCATCTTTGTCATTCTTCTTTCTTCTACCCCTGTGAGAATTTCTTCTTGTATAAGGTGGTGTCGATCCTTTCCTTTTATTGACTCTATTCCTAGTCTGGGAAAATAACCCAAACCTGCATGACCTTTGGCAACTGCGCCCACGAGCGTTTTTCTGCCACTTTTAGTTCTTTTGTGGCGCTCCATTTCTTGCATGATCAGACCTCAATACAAGCCTCACTTACTATTGGTTTGGTTTTGTTTTGTTTTACGGCATATCAACCTCAGTGGGTCATTTAATGCCGATAAAGTTTTGAAATAAATCAATTCTTAATGGATAATACAATTTTTTATAAATACATTTTTCTATTTAACCCATAGATGGGACCCTAACAGGTACTACCACTCCGGGTCAGAGTGGACCAGGGAGCAATGGTGATGAAGGGGTGCTCTACATTCCCCAAACCTCCAAAACTGGAACCTCACCATCAGATAGAGTTTAACGTCATTCCCAGGACATGTAGACCTTAGTCACCGCCTTCTAGCACCCATATGATAAAAAGGGATTGGGGCTTTCCATAAGGGCAATAGGGTTAGGAAAATCATATAGGTGCTAGGGCTTGACTTGACCAGCCGATTGATTGGAGGGGCTCTCTCCGACGGCCCGTCTAGCCCAAGATAGGACCAAAGTGGTGTATTGCAAGTCATGAACTGCTCATCCACCTGTGTTCTATCTTTAAGCATCATGGTCACCACCCACGGCCAACAGGTGGCCCCATTGGGGGTGTCATACCCCTCTGCAGAGGTGCAGTCGTGCATGCTAACGCCCCAGCCGACAGGGCGGACTTACGTTGGATTTCTGTTCTAGTTTTGACCACTACCTATACACCTATTTGCTCACAGTTGTATTGTTTAAAGTATTCCTATCTAATACTAATATGATTTTGAGTAATTATTTCTATTTGATGATAATAACTTGTTTTCCCCCAGTTATATTGTTTCAAGTAACTAATAATAACACTTAGTAAACAATTATAGTTTCAAGGTTTGGTTTCTTTGTTTAATGGCATATTCAAAATTGGATTATTTAGTGCCAAATCCATTATTGTACAAAAACATTAGTGGTGCCTCGACCAGAAGGATACCATTCCCAATGGTAATAGTCCGAAATAGTCTAATACTATTTGGAAATGTATGCATACAACTATTCCGCCAGCTATTGGTAAATAGTTGGTCAGACTGGGCTTTTTAACCTTGGTTAAGCAACTGGTCTAGGAAAAGGAAAACCTGTTAAACTCCGCTTAAGAAATTAGCCATGTGTCACATTCTAATTGGGCTATCGTACACACAAAGTCATATGGGTCTGTCGTCAAGTTATCAACAAGGTAACGACCTTAAACTTATCTTCAGATTAATCAGACTCTGCAATGAATGAAATGACATTAACACGGTGTAGTTACCGGCTTCATCGCTGAACACAATAGCGGGACTGGAGTTCGAACTCGCTTACTACAATATCGCAGTCCAACATGTTAGCCACTACTCCCCCTCTTTTAGTTTCAAGTATCTGTTCTTAATATTCTATATTTATATGACATCAAGTATTGCAAATAAATACGAATAGTTTTTAAACAGATCTATTTGAAACTTTGATTGGACCCTAACAGATGTTACAACTCCGGGTTAATGGACCTGGAATTAATGGCAATAAAGGAGTATCTCATACTACCCAGGTCTCAAGAACTGTAACCTCACGATCAGACGCAGTTTATTGTCATACTTATGGCCCCCAATTTTGGGGGGTTAGATCTATGCAAGGGATACAGTCTAAGCCTCGTTGACAGGACTGATAAAATCATCGATCGAGATATGAATATACATACATACAGTATTGCTGAAAAATAAGCACACCTCAAACAATGTTGTTTTTAAAAAAATAGAAAGTCCAATAAAATTTATCATCTTTAGATCTGAAGATCAGGTATATGAGAAGAAAGTAGAAAACAGACAAGGGAATGTTGTGGTGTGTTGTTATGTATCTGAAAACAGTATCGTTCTTTTGTATCGAAATAAGGATTTTTTGGGAGGTGGCATTATCTAGAAATATTGGTTGGAGGCACGTTGTGTAATGGTTATTGTTTGTCGATCTAGGCTTCGACCTATCGTCATTGAGATGCTCAAACAATGCATTAATCCCTTGCTTAGAATTAGAAGGGATACGTATTTTAACGAACAAATCAACGATTTCCGAGGCAAAGACCAATTATCTATATCAATAACTACGAGTAACGCCCCGAAAATAAGGCCTCCTATTCATTTCCACGGAAAGCCTCTTTATAGCTGGGTAAACATATATGTGGTGTCTATGTGTGAAAATAGTGTCAAAAAATAGTGTCAAAAACTTGATCTATACAATGGTGTTATCTGTTGCAATTTACGCCTATATGTTAGGAAATTGCAATTTACAATTTACGTGAAAATAACTTGCTTTTGGAGCGCACCGTGTACAAGTTTTGAAAAATATTTAATCACTGATCAACTCTTAATTTGTGGAAACGCTTTGTATAATGGTTATCGTGGTAGGAAATGGACGGCGACACGAGTTCAAATTCTAGACGAAGCTGTTTGTCTTTAGCTCTAATACTATTGGAAAAGGTATGCATACAACTATTCCAGTTATTGGTAAATAGTTGGCATATCATTCAAAATTGGGTTATTCAGTGCCAAACCCATTATTGTACAAAAACATTAGTGGTGCCTTGGCCGGAAGGATACCATTCCCAATGGTAATAGTCCGAAATAGTCTAATACTATTTGGAAATGTATGCATATAACTATTCCGCCAGCTATTGGTAAATAGTTGGCCAGACTTTGCTTTTAAACATTGGTTAGGCAACTGGTCTAGGAAAAGGAAAACCTATTAAACCCCGCTTAAGAAATTGACTATGTGTCACATTATAATTAGCCTATCATATACACACAGTCATATGGGTCTGTCGTCAAGTTATCAACATGGTAACGACCTTAAACTTATCTTCACATTAATCAGTATCTGCAATGAATGTAATAACATTAACACGGTGCAGTTACCGGCTTCATCGCTGGACATCAAACCTTACACATGGCAAAGGTTCGTAACTAATATTCAATAAAATAAACAATAAAAACGCGAATGAACTCGGCAATAATACGGTAGAATATTAGGAAAAAGTCCGAACAGAACCAGTAAATAACCTCAATCTGTACATTTGTCATAACATATTAAAAAAAAATTGATTTCATGACAAAGACATTGCTTGTTCTTTTATTTCATTCGTGTTCTGGGTATGACCTAAACTGCGTTTGGCTCTGAGCCTCCAGCTTCAGAGCTCTGTGGAGTGTGGAGTCACCGCTTCGTTGCCACTTCTCTTAGATTTACCCTGACCCATTAGGGCCCCAAATCTGCTTGATATATATATATATATATATATATATATATATATATATATATATATATATATATATATATTCAGTAATACTGAATCTGCGGTTCTAACTTGCTAACCATTACACCACGTTTTTGGTCCATCCCGTCTACCCGAGCGACGCCGATTAGCCGCTTCCAGAACTAACTGAAACTTAGCATTCAAAAATAATGAAGGGAAAGGTCATGTGCTAAAAACAATGGAGACATACAAATTGGCTAACGTTCTCCTCAATTTCCTAAGTAATAATAAGTCATTATATAACGTCCAAATTCTGTCGTGCGTAAAAGCAGTATTTATTTCTAGACAATATAGTATTTTAGTCCTTTCTATAGATGATGGGTGCGTTTCTTTCTTGGCGTCTTGTTTCATTGAATTTATGTAATTCGTCTGTCATTGGCTAATACGAGGAACTGACCGTCATTATCGGCGTCTGCTAGCAAAATTGGAAATTATTGACATCATTGTCATTATCTATTCATCAGTCAAATCATTAGATGATCTAAATAAGATTTTCTTGTGTCAGTTTGAAACGAAATTAGCGGATGTGATTTTGCAGGTGAATATTTAGAAATTTATTAATCAATAGTAGTACAGATGGACATGACCACCCTTTCACAGGAAACAATACATGAAACACACAACGTAAACATATACATATATATCATGAGACAAATTAGCCGTGTGAGTGCAAATCTGTTGTTTATACTGATTTTTCAAAATCCCATCATGTCTGTTTAACACACGGATCATTATAGTGGGGACCCACGCAAAAAAACGAAGCTCATGCGTGGCAAGTATTTCAAAATTGCGTGAATCTCGTCGGCATTCCTTTTTTGAGGCGCCCCAGGCACTGGGCAATAAACCCAACCCGACCCCTTTTAGACGAGGGCAGGTGCTTCCTGTAGGTATGGTCTCCTGGGATCACGTTGATATTAAATATCTAACCGGTCCAATGACTAAAGTCACAAGAAACAGAGACACTAGTCCAGGCAGAGTAAAAGCGGAAAAAATCGGAACCTGTTTGGCCAGGGAGAGGGGTTTAAACGTTTAGGTACATGATATGTCCCCTTAAGGAAAAATGTGATATTGTAAAAAATACCCGTTACCTCTAAGGGGGTGGGTCACTACTAAAATGAGGTAACCAAGCGAGTACCCGGTACTATTAGTATCTTTGTAATTTGACCATTGTAGTTCTTTTAGACTATAACAAAATAAATAAAATTATTCTAATCTATATATTAATACTCATGTTCCTTAATTTTATGACCGTTATCATCTTGCAACACCCTCTGGTTAAAAATGAGACCGTCTAAATCGTCCAAGATGTAATGCAAAAATTAAAATCCAGATTATCTGGTGTCACTTAATCGCAGATTTCTTATATCTCCCATTTTATTTCTCTGAATTTCTTAGATGAGGCTTGATGATTAGTATTATCTGCATTATTTGGACTATTTTCCTCATCTTCATTGTTATCTATACAACGTTTCGGCCGATGTGCCCTCCGGCTTTCTTCCCGAAGGTTCCCGAGTCCAACAAAAAATACCTGAATAAGGCTAGAGGGCACATCGGCCGAAACGTTGTACAGATAACAATGAAGATGAGGACAATAGTCCGAATAATGCAGATAATACTATTCTCTCATTTTATTTCACCCAATTTTTAAAACCAAACATTCCAAATTGCCTCGCATCGTTTAAATGCCCTACGTAAAATTAAAATGAATTGAAAAAAAAAAAAAAAAAAAAAGAAGTTACATGTTTGTTTTATTTATAATCTTGAAAATGTGAATTACGAATATATTTTGATAATTTTGATCTTATGTTTTCCTGGCCTCATGCTATGTTTTAGCGAGCCAGCGTCATGCGAAGTTCCGGCTCAAATGAGATATTTTCCCAGTTGTGTTTTTATCACTTTTTGTCGGCTAATTAATGTAGATATTTTAAACGCTTCCACCCACATTTTTATCGGCAATCAATATAATTATTTTACACCCCCCTTTTAAGAAAGAGTGAGAGAGGGTTAAATCAAGATTACACTTTTTACATATTGAACTATTGTTGCAATAGCACTTAAATAAACATATCAAATGTTGTAATAATTAAATTATCATACTGTGTTATATCTACAGGTCATGCTAGTTACTTATTATTCTGATAAATCCATTGCAATCTATTAGATTTCCATATGCCACAGTTGAATGCGCTGCCTATCTATATTAAATTCTATGATGACGTGATAAGTTAAGTTAAAAATTAAAGTTAATAGAAAGAATAACATGACATGTATTTAAAAAATTAAAATGATTTATTATAATTTATTTCAATTCATTATCTAGATATATAACTAAATTGTTTATATTATATTTACATCTAAATAATAAATGTTATACTTAAGTAATCGGTACCAGGTACTTTTTACAATATCACAATTTTTCCTGAAGGAAGCCCTTTTTTTGGCATACGTGTCCGGTACCTAAACTTTGACCTTTAAATTGAACTTATGTCACATCTTACTCGTGTGAAGGGACTGGTGAATATATATATTTTTTCAACTATAAAATAGGATAACAATAAAAACCGGATAAATAACACATTGCCGCATTATTCGACATGTTTGAGAATCGACGGCGTGAAACTTAGACTCATGAGTTTTTAACTTTTCGCTATTCTATTTGATAATTGAAATTATAGTAATATTGGTCTGCATTGTAGTGTATAGAGCCCTGTAATGATTTTCCTGATTAGAAATTCTTTTAATATTAAATCTTATTCATAGTAATATATATATATATATATATATATATATATATATATATATATATATATGTGTGTGTGTGTGTGTGTGTGTGTGTGTTAGAAGCAATGAAGTCTAATATTTTAATATTATTGATTGATGCGTTTTTAAAATTAATTGTATATCAAGTTGCATGTTGGTGATAAGAATTTATAATATATTTTATTTCTCTATCATTAATTCGTATGGTTTTTATATAATATCTGTTATCAGGACACCTAGCACTGAGCTCTCGCTGTCCCTTGTTACTGTGACAAAATATCTTACAAAAATGCTGTTTAAACACGCATACAAAGCAAGGCAAACAAAACGACATACACATACGAATACACATACCCACATACACGCACACATATATAAATACATTTATGGAGGCGCGTGGTCTAATGGTTAGAGTCGTGGGAAATAGAAACGTCGACCCAAGTTCAATTCCTGGACGAAGCTGTTTGCATTTCATATGGTGCTAATACCTTTGGGAAAGGTATGAATCCAATTCTCCCTCCAGCTATGGGTAGATAGCATACTTTTTAACCATGGTTAGGTAACCAGTCTAGGAGAAGGAAAACTCTGAATTCAAACCTGTTAAACTCCGCTTAAGAAATTGACCTAGTGTCACATCCTGCTCGTGCGGAGGAGTTGGTATATATATATATATATATATATATATATATATATATATATATATATTCACACACATATAACAATAACCTTGAACTTTTCCCAATAAACTTCAGAGTTATTTCCAATCCATTTAGCAAAACAACTGCAGGCTATTTATTGTTGAAACCAAGAACAATCATTGTAAAAAAACAATACAATAAATCTAACCATTCCTGACAATCTAACCCTTGACATAAAATAACCACAGACGTGTTGACGTGTCGTTAAAATCAATCAATCAATCAACACACGCACGTAATACACGCACACTTTTCATTCATTCATTCTATTCTCTGTCTGTCTGTCTGTCTGTCTGTCTGTCTCTCTCTCTCTATATATATATATATGTAATAAGATAGATAGATAATAAGTTTTAGTATAGAATGTTTTTTCCGTATATGTAAACCATAGTTCAGAGGTTTTCCGAACATTTTTTTTTCTTCACATTTATCATGTTATAGTTCTTTTCTGTATCCACCTAACCAATTCGTTCAGTATCTCTATGAAATAAATATAGATTGCGCAGTCATGACGACAGTATTACATCAGAAAATGATTGGCTCCTTTTTTATCCAATCAGAAAAATGTTGCTTCCAGATTGTTACTTTTCTTAAAAAAATACCTTTTCGGATTAATCATTAATACTTTTTTTTTTTCACTTGACCAGCATTTTATTTTTAAGATCTTCCTAATTGACAAGACCGAACATGTCAAATTGTTATTTTTAACAGTCACTAGAAAATATAAAATAGAAAGAATATGTATAAATAGAATGTATGATCCAATGTTTTTTTTCAAGGAAAATGTTGTTCATAATGCCAGCAAATTGGCGAAATCAAAGAATTGAAATGTCAACTTGTTCGCTGGTTGTATGATTCTAATTTCTTTCTGTCTCTCGCAGACAATTGACAATAGATAAAGTCAACGGTGACTAAAATTTGATATCTAACGATACAAGTTAATTCTATGGTTATTTATTTGTTGTAATACATTAACAAGCCTTTTTTTTTTAAATAAATGAAACATTTATTCTCTTTCTTTAAATTGTTATGCAGAAAAAATAAAAATGTTGTAAGTGGTGGCCTAATAACTAAAAAGAAATGATTTTGATTAAAAGGTGAACAGATGGACAGGCAAGCAGTCAGATAGATAGATAGATACAAAAAGACTGAGATATAAAAAAAAGAAAGAAGGAAAGAAAGAAAATGGTTTAAAGAAATAGATACGAAATTATCGAGACAGCTATACACATATTAGGATAGATAAACAGACATACAGATAGATAGATAGATAGATAGATATGAATACATCGAAATTGAGTAAAAAAATGAACAAATCGAAATGAATAAAAAAAATCTCCAAAAGTTATTTTTTTAGTTTTTATTTTCATTTTATTTTACGATTTTCGGTACTTATTTACTACCAGAACAGGTCCCTTAAAATGTTTTCTTCTATTCACACCCTCGGTCTTTTGTCTTTTTATTTATGCAGAAAAAGTTATCAATCATATATAACCCCACCGATATTTTGCGCCCCAAAAATAAGGGGGAAGGGTCAAAGTTATGTGACTTGAAAAAAATCAGAAAGTTTTGAAATACAATAACTGATGCATTATAAAATTCATTCATTAATAAATCAATACAGAAAATTTCATTAAAATCGAATAATTCCCTGATTTTTGGTAAATCTTTTTCAATCCAGAGTGTTAAATTTATTTTGTAAACACGGATTTAACATTATCTTTAAACAGTATTTACGGACATATTTGGTCAAAATTGACCGAAAAAATCGATCGTTTTAAATGTATTAAAAATAAATTACATGTGTAATATTATTTTTCCTTTTTTTTTTTTACTGATGCTCATTATGTTACTACTTTTCGGCTTGGACTAAAATTTGACCTTAAATAATCGGTTTAATTAATTTTAATTCATTTTTGAAATTAATAGAAGACGAAAAAATGTGTATCCCTAGATAGAATGTATGATCCCATTTTTAAAAATGAAAAATTGTCCATAAAGCCAGCAATTTGGCCAAATCAAATCAAGTAAAATGTGTACTTTTTCGTTGGTTGGATGATTCTAATTTCTTTCTGCCTCCCACAGACGATTGACTTTAGATAAAATCTGGATTTCGCCATAAAAATGTCGAACAAGGTTCGGCAGTAAAACAATTGCCAGCGAAATTATTGGCTAAGGTAATTAAAAACTGTATGGTGGGTCAAGTGTTTGAAGAATTAAAACTGTTGATTTATTGTTATCTGTCATACAAACTTGGTTCTTTCTATTCTTGGTCCTTCTTTTTCTTTTTTCTAAAACCACAACAAGATGTGTATAAGCAAACAAAGACTGGCGGAGATCGTCTGTTGTTTGAGATAAAATATAATCAATAAAAGCAACAACGTTTTGAAACGTCAGTATCCTTGTTGTTTATTTTCTTCATTTTTCTCAGAAAGGTTATTGGTGACGGGCAAATCGGGTCATTTGAACCGATATGCACGCCTAATTCATTTAGTTATAATTAATTAATTAACAAAATTAGGTATGACTTTAATTAAGCACATAATCTCCCACAAATTGTCGGCCTTTGCCATTTCAAACACATTGTTTGACTACTTCACACTGTCATGCCCTAAGTCACCCAAAAAGTGCGATATACATACCAGTTTAAAATGAACGAGAACTTCTGGGGAAGCTAGCTAGTGTAGTGGTTAGAATGTCCGCCTGTCAGCCTGACAGATAGGGTTCGAATCACGCACAAAGCACTACCCTGTCTATAGCTCTGCTGATGAGGCCTAATGGGCTCAAATGTATTTACAGAGATTACTTTTTCTCGATTTGTTTACGCTTTACATTTAAACCGATATGCACGCCTAATTCATTTAGTTATAATTAATTAATTAACAAAATTAGGTATGACTTTAATTAAGCACATAATCGCCCCCCCATATATATATGTGTGTGTGTTTGCGTTTTGTTAAACTCTACTGACGATTCTTGTCGGACGAGTTTTTGTTCGATCCTTTCTAACTGTCTGGCCATCTTTTTAATGTCAGGGTGGAACTGGTGTAGCAATCCACCAAAGGTTTCTTCATGAGCGCTTTCGGCATGTCTATCTGCCAGTGTGAAAGCGCTCGTGAAAAAAAACTTTGGTGGATTGCTACACCAGTTCCACCCTGACATTAAAAAGATGGCCAGACAGTTAGAAAGGATCGAACAAAAACTCGTCCGACAAGAATCGTCAGTAGAGTTTAACACAATATGTTTAAAAGAAAAAATGCTGCCTAAATACACTTATATATATATATATATATATATATATATATGCAAGATGTGTCAAAAAGTATCGAGATTTTTTGTACTTTTTGACGCACCTTGTATCCTGACAAAAATAACGTTCCATTCATTATTATTTTCAGAATACAGGGTGCGTAAAAAAGTACCAAGATTAAATCTGTATTTACCAAGATAGAAATAAAGCATGAATGGAACGTTATATATATATATATATATATAATTTTATGTATACATTTAATTGCATGGAAACTAATCGGCTTCATTGGTTTCATGCTCTTTTAAACTTGTTTGTTTAAACATACCAATCTTCAGGCGGTGAAAGACTTTGAAAATTGAAAAAATATGGACTCCACAAGTCTCAATTCTCAGATGCTACGACACATAGTAGCATCTGAGGATGGAGTTGACATTATTCAAAATCTCGTTAATTCTAATAATTTACTAGATTAATCTTAAATGTTAAAAAATACTTAATGAATAATGTTAAACCACATACAAAGTTTATTACATTATACATAAACAAACTTTTTTGTTTTTGTGTTATTTTGTTGGTTTCTTATTTCGCTTTGTAATTCTCGTTTCCTGAGATGTTGGGGGGTCGGAAATGTACCTTTTAAGGTAAGATCTAGTTCGCCTGAAAGTGGCTAAATTTTGTATTTAATTAAATAAAGACGTTTATTTTCCTCCTTTATTTCTTTATTTCTTTCTTTCCTTTTCATCTCTTTCTCTTAATTTCTTCATTCGTCTTTTTTCTTTTTTAATTTCTTCATTCGTCTTTTTTCTTTTATTCAAACGATTCTTTCTTTTATTTTTCTTCTTTTATCGCTATCTTTCTTTTATTCTCTTTTTCTCTCTTATATTCTGTTATTTTTAATTCTTTTTTTATTCTTTCTTTCTTTCTTTCTTTCTTTCTTTCTTTCTTTCTTTCTTTCCTCCTGAGGGATCAGCTACATCTAATTGATTTTCCATTAACCGGCACACGGTCAACCAATGTTTCCGATTTTACCGGATACCTGGCGGCCAGTCTGTAGTTTTCTTTCTTCGTGAATATACCGCATAGATGAACTACGCTGAACTGGTTGCTGAATATCGCTAAATTAATCCTGAAATCACGGGAGTTATCCCCCCTTCTTTGGAAGCCATTTCTGTTGAAAGTTTTATTATTAGATTAAAAATGAAATGCTTCGAGTTAATGTTAAGAAATGAAAAAAAGTAATCGACAGTGAAATGTAATTACTCAAATATTAATGGGCGGTAGTTACTTAGAGATACAGCAAAAAGAACCTTTCGACCTCGGTAAGATATTGAATCGAAATAAGTAGAGATAAAATGAAGTAATTAGAAAAAAAAACGTGTTGCTGGATATACACGTCAATCGATCTTCATTTTGCTTTGGTTTGGTTTGATTTGTTTAATTTTACGGCATGTCAACCCTGTTGGGTTATTTTATGCTGAAGAGGTTTTGCTCTATTTATGCTTGATGTGTATTCATTTTTTTAAACTCAATTTTTTAACACATTTTTTAAAACTCATTTTGTTCTATTTAACCATAGATGGACCCTAAAATCTACTACCACTCCGGATTAAAGTGGATCTGGGAGTAATGGTGATGAAGAGGGTGCTCCACACTCCCCAAAGCTCCAAAATTGGAGCTTCACTCCTAGATGCAGTTTAACGTCATACCCAGAATATTAAGACCCTCAGCCACCGCTTTCTAGCACATATATGATAAAAAGGATTGGGAGTTACCATAAGGGCAATAGTGTTGGGACAATCGTATAAATGCGTGACCAGCCGATTGATAGAGGGGGCAACTTGATTTTCTCTGGTTCATATCATATTTCATCTTTTCATATATTTCTATTTTAATATGCTCATATCTATTTATCTATTCCAGTCTGTTCATGTGCATATGGTGTCTGTTCAGTTCATCTATTTATTTCATTTATATCTATGTACTATAAACCCGTTGGAACGGGAACGATACTAAAACAAGTTATGTACTACAGGCCGAGTATAGCAACCGGTGGATTAACGAGACATAGGGACCTTTCTTCTTCTTCCTCTTTCGTTTGGCAGTTAGGGCAGCATTATCAGTTTTGGAGCTGCTATGCCAAAAGATTCACTGAGTTCTAGATTGTAAATCATCATTCCTACTTGCTAATGGTAAAAATAATTACTCTCTTAAAACAAAACTTCAAAGGGCAATTAAACACAACTAAAGTTCCATGGTGTCTGGAACAGACTCATTCTGTAACATCTATCTATATATCTATCTATCCAAGGAGAACTGTTTGGTTGCTGACTTGGCTGCAAATCTACCTCAGATGTTTGTAATCCATTTAAAAATAAATATCCGTAATGCTGATTAGGAAGTTTTTGATGTCTTTTTACATGCATGTTCTTGTGTATGCAGATATTTTTACATACGAAACAATAAGATTTTACGCACAGACAGACACGTACACATACACTCACGCCCTCTCTCTCTCTCTCTCTCTCTCTCTCTCTCTCTCTCTCTCTTATATATATATATATAATATATATATATATATATATATATATATTATTATTATAATTGATTATAGAGGGCTCAATTACTTATGTAAGAGCTTTATTTATTTATTTATTTATTTATAATTAATAATACAATTTAAAAGTCGGTCCTACCATTGGTTTCTGAATAACACCTTTAGGAAAAGGTGTTATTCAGAAACCAATGTAGGTCCGACTTTTAAATTGTATTATTAATTATAAATAATATAATATAATATATATATATATATATATATATATATGTGTGTGTGTGTGTGTGTGTGTGTGTGTGTATAAAAGCAGTAAATATCATTTTGACGTAAATCTTTTTATAATTTTATATGTTTTGGAAAAATAACCTTTTTTTTATATCTTTTTATTGTGGTTCAGTTAAAGTATAGCAGCAAACAATGTGTACTATAGATAAAAAATGCGTACGTAATTTTCAGCCCCTCATGTCTTCTTCATCGGCATAATGTGTCCATTAGACTTTATTTTGAATTGAAGTACATTACATATGTGACATACAACAATCATGTAGAATTTAGCGTCGAAATTATAAGTGTATACATGTGAAGATATAAATATATACATGTTAAAAAGTTCTAAGTATATACATGTTTTAAAGAAATCCTACGTGTATCTAACTTACCGAAACTTGAAAAAATCTGAATTGGTTTAGTTGATATTTTCATAAAAAGTCTACTAGTTAAGAATGTTTGAATCATTATTTAGTCCTGAAATGTGTGCATTTAGTTTAAGGATACATTTACTTTCAACGATTTTATTGTGAACTATATATATATATATATATATATATATATATATATATAATAAAGAAATGGATATAATAGAAACCTACTCGAGTTTCATCATAAGGATCTTCAGGGTTAAATCCACTGAATTAATCGAGGTACCGATTAATTCAGTGGATTTAACCCTGAAGAACCTTATGGTGAAACTCGAGTAGGTTTCTATTGTATCCATTTCTTTAATAAATTTGGTCTACTTTGTATTGAGCACTTTGTATTTGTTATATCGCCGACTTGACCCCTTGATTTTGTGCACCTCCAACGATCGTGCCCATATTCACCGGTAAGCCACCTATTATATATATATATATATATATATATATATATATATATATATATGCCTGTCATATGCGTATATGAGCATCACTTTCGTAGATGGGATATTGCTACCTTGGTGAATGAACCGGTCTACTAATTTCAGAGGCTTATAATCCAGTGTAAAAAACATCATCATAATCATCACATCATCATCATGACATACTTTCAGCACAGGCTTCCAATCTCTCTCTCGCCAACCGTCCCTATCAGTCATCGTTCCTGGTCGGTCTTTTGCGCGGCATCCAGAATCTGCACAGAGCTGATTGATGCAGGTTTTTGATGGTCGGCATACCATGTGTAGGTGTTCTCCAGAGTACGTCACTTGAATTCGTCCATTCTTCTCCAGCAGTAATCAACATGTTTCATTCATCTCGCTTGAATGGTAATCCGCAGAATCGGAAGTCTCGTAAAAACAAGGAAATTATCGCGAAAAACAAGGAATTTATCGCCATTATTATATCTCGATTGTAACTTTTTAAATTTTCACTCTCTTCTATCTATATACTAATATGTTTGTTTCTTAATCTTCCAACTGTTATCATTCTGCAACACCCTCTGGTAAAAAATGAGATTTCAAATTTCAAATCGTCCAAGAAGAAAAAAAAATGTAAATCCTGATTATTTGGTGTTATTTATCTGCTGAATTTATTTTATTTCTTATGAGTGTCGTCATCTCAGCAAATAATGGACCATTCTGTTTTTATTATAAAGAAAGAAAGAAAAGAAAAATGACATGCTACACAGAAAAATATAATAAGAAGAAAAAAGAGTGTGGGGGAAAGATAGGAACAGGAAAGATAGAGAGAGGTGTGAGCGCGTGGAAGCGATAATGCTAATCTGTTTCAATCGAACATAATGAAAAGATGAAAAGAAGCATAGAAAAAAAAAGAGTAAGAGAGAGTTAAATCAAGATTATTATACTTTTTACACATTGAACTATTTTGCAGTAGCTCGCAAACCTATCTAACGTTGTAATAATTAAATTATCATACTGTGGTATATTCACTTGTCTTGCTAGTCATATATGAATCATTCTCGAATGCCTGCAAGCCAAGCGTGTCTACTAAAAATAGGTTGCATACAAATCTTGGAATATCACCATGCATAAATAATCAAACAAAACGAAACGAAACAAAAATGAAAAGGAAGTTTTCAAAAGGAAATGAAAATCAAATAAAATCGTGTTATCTGAAACGCACAAGATAAAAATCAATAAAAAGAAGAGAGAAGAAATCAAAAACATCGATGGGGGTTAATGTTTTGTATTCCTTGAAGCTAATCAAACTGAGTGGAGGGAGTCAACCATTTCATCTTCATGGCCTCCAGTTGAACTGCAAACTCGGCAGCGTTTCGCAGGATTTGCTGTTAATTTCTTAAAAGCTCTTTTTTTTTTCACGTGTCATCGAACACAAAATAACGCCTCCGTTCCCTTTTGGGAATTAAACAAACACCCCTGGACAGGAAAAATCGAAAATTTGAAAACGGAACTAAAATGCAATCGATATTTATAAATGAATTACATAACGGGGAAAGTTTTCGTGTTTCAGACATCTGATAGAGATGAGACCATAAAACATGTATTAACCGAATGTAGCAAACTAGTACAACGAGAATACAAAGTTAGGTAGGACTGGGTTGGGAAGGTGATCAACTGGGAATTATGCAAAAAGATTAAATTTTGACCATACAACAAAATGGTATATGCATAAACCAGAATCTGTTATTGAGAATGAAACGCATAAAATCTCCTTATCCTAGCCAGGAGACCAGACCTAGTATTGATTAAAAATGCAATCCGTTTAAAAGTACTCGAGAATTAGCGCTTGACCTCAACACATCTCACGCCAGAATCCAACACCACCACTTGGAAAAAGATTGGAAAAATGAACAAGCTGTGGCGTTTAGGCTTCTATTATTCTTAGTGTGAAGAATAAGGATAATCAATGATCATATATCCCTTGTGATAAGTCTACTCTCAAGACAGAGCCGCCCTGTCGGTGGGGCGTTAGAATGCACCAACTGCACCTCTGCAAGTTGTTGATGAAATTTATCCCGGTTGTCCTCGCCGGCTGTAATTCTCTACACGTTCCAGCCATAGAAATTTCGTTAGTATTCTTAGTTATCATAACCTCCCACTAGACCAGGATGCGACACAATGTCCCTTTTAACGTGGGAAGCCACGCACAAACCGAAGCTCATACGATGGCTAATGCAAAAAAATGCCTGGTTCCCGTTAGCATTTCTCTTTTTGGGATGCCTCAGGCAACGGGCAATAAACCCCGCCCTGCCCTTTTAAGACGAGGGAGAAGATGTTAACTGGGGGATGCCCCTCTAGGAAAACGCGTTTAATTTAACTCTACATTAGAAGTAGAAGACTCTAAACTGGAAAACAGAGTTAGAAATTCTCATTATCACCAAAGAAAGCATTCTGCTGGCTTTTATGTGTGCCTCAGTTAGTCATGTAGATTTTCTTCATATCCACATACAGCATTTGATTAGTTCTAAAGTATTAGGTAATTTGGATGCCTGTGCATGACACAAGCAATTTTGTGCCTCTTACGCTGGAAGAGGACATGACTACTATAAAAGATGTTTTTTTTCTGCTGCTTCTGTCCGATGTAAAAAGGAACCGGCAAATACGAATAACAAAGCGCAGCAGTTCTCTCTTAGTTATTAATGAAATATCAAACACCCTACAACATTTGTCCCATTCTTGGGCGTCCATTCGTGGTGTAATGGTTTGCAAGCTAGTCTCTCAGATCCATTACTACTGTCTAGCGAGTTCAATCCTCGCTGGATGCCCCATACTTACGACCTTGAATCACATACTACCGCAGCGACGGGTTGGTGAATAACTACAACATTTGCCCCATTTTTCCAATCTACCTTCCAAGAAAATACGATATATATATTTACTCGATATCTTCGTACGAGCAGCATATGACATAAGGTCAATTTTTAAGCAGATTTTAGCCGTTTTCCTTTTCCTAGACCAGTTTCCATATCAAGGTTAAAGAACCCAGCCTACCCTACTATTTAAGGAAAATAGTTTGGTTCATACCGTTCCCAAGGGTAATTAGCGCTATGTGAAATTTAAACAGTGTCATCCAGGATTGGAAATCCGGTCACCGTGCCTATTTCCTACGGTAACCATTTCCCAACCAGCGATTCCTAACAATGATATATAACGCAATTTATGAATATTAAAGGGCATCTTTGGTGGCCATTAACAACAATGTAGAATCACATTGTAGTGGTAGAATGTACTAGATGACTCGTAAATCCGTTGGGTTTCATGGTGATAATAATGCACCTTTTTAGAGTGAAGAACCATTATTAACGTTTCCTAGTCATCTCCATGATATCGAGAATTTGGATGATTAGAAACCTGTAAACTTAAAAAAAAAAGTAAACTAAAGTATCGTACAATAAACCCCCATCACCAAAATGAAAAACCCAGCAAAAATGACCCTTTGAAAATGGTTATTTAAACCTTACAAAGTATTATTAAATTTTATCAAATAAAGAAAATCGAAGGCCTACCTTTTACTATGAAATGGGTTTTTGGTATCCCTCAATGACAAATTACTTACCTGCAAAAAAGAAAACAAAACAGTTAAGATTCAATGCATTTTACATTGTTAAAGATAATACATAACAATCAAAATCTTATCAGTAAAAACAAACAAACAATGAAGTCCCTGGACACCTGCTATAGAGTCATGCTTAGCGAATTCGTCTCTCAGATCAGTTTGCTAGTGTAGGGAGTTTGATTAATTTTATAATTAAAAAAAAACAAACTAAAAATCGTCTGTTTAAAACCGGATATTGACGGTGTAAATGAAAAACATGTCCTTTCTTAATCGAGATCAAAAAGGGGTGCCTAAAGGTCATATGGCCCAAAATGTTTAGCTTCTTTTTAAATGAAACATCGAAAATAGCACAATTTCTTTTTCACATAACACATTTAGACGTATTCAGACATACATATTCATAAATAGGAGCTTATTATTTAAAGAATTGAAACCAGAAAAAATAACTAATAAGATTATAGAAAAAAAGGATATAAATTAAAAGATATGAAATAGACAAAAAAAAAAAAAAAAAAAACAAAAACAAAACAAAAAAAAAATAAAAAAAAACATGGAAGAAAAGGAAATATTCAATGAACACAATACAAAACGAAGGAAGAAAATAAAAAAAACTAAATGAAAAATACAGTAAGGCAAAAAAAAATCCCCAAAACAAAATAATAAATGAAAACGAAGCTAAAAAGCCCAAAAGTGTAACAATAATAAAACGACATAAAAGGTAGATACCCCCTCCCCCAATAAAAACAAAAACACAAAACGAGACTAAGAAAAGAAAAGAAACAAACGCTGTAACAAAGAAAAACGATAAAAAAACACGAAAAGCAAAAATCAAAATCAAAAAAAAAAAAAAATCACGAAACCAATAAAAGAAAATTGGAAAAATATTCAAGATATCTGCAAAAATAACGAATAATTTAATTGAAAAAAAAATTGAAAGACAAAAAATTATTTGCTTAAGTATCGTCTAAGTCTTGATATTCAATAAAGAATAAGGTCTAATATTGGGAAATGTGGATAAGAGATTGTGTTGCGCCAGTTTTCCGAGCGGAGAGAGTCTGTCTGCATTGTAAATCAGCATTTGATATTCTTTGGGCATTAAATAACCCACACGCGTTGATATGTCATTAAACAAAATCATCATCATTATCAGGTCGTGCGGACAGCAAGGATATCCATGACAATCTGTTTTTGATATATATTTTGGCTGGTCCTCTATGCATCATCCAGAATCGTGACAGAGCCGATCGATATAGGTCCTTGCCGGACAGTTCACCATATGCAGGTTACCACTGGAGAACGTCACTTATGAGTTCATCCTTGCTTCTCCATCAGTATACAGCATGTCTTGTTTCTCTTGCATGAATGGTTTGTGTGATGGGGGCAAGTGGCCGTACAGCTGATTTCTTGTGGGGTGTTTTTTCCCACGATTAATTCAAGGGCCACACATAGCATTGTGCAAATCCGATATAGTTTATTCTCTAGAAGCTTCGTTAGAGTCCAAGGGGTGCAGCCGTACAGTATCACTGATACAACTAAGGCTTGGAAAAATTGTCGCTTTAACTTATTAGTGTTGTCAATTATATGGAAATCTGATCTCACTGATCTTAAACAAAATAACTAACCAAAACTATCAAATCTAGAAGAGGTGTAATGGTTAACAAGCTTTTGGAGGAACATTACTAATTTTATGTCTTCATTCAAAGAAGCTAAACAATTAGTGCCCATACATATATAATCCAGTTGGAAATAGTTCATAGATGGTTTTATGGCACGTCAACACTTGTTGGGAAATATGATTCCGAAGTCATTTTTAAAAACAATTACGGGATTTCAACTAACTAATCTATCGAATAATACTTTATTAACAAATATATATTCTTAATTAACCATTCCTATTCAATATCAATAATTAACAAGGTCGTGATTATTCCTAATACACAGATACATGGTTTCAACTATTCTTATCTAATACAAATATTTAGGTCACAGCTATCTGGTTTAAAAGACCACATACTTAGTTGCAATATCAACGTTTTAAGGAGTAATGTATAACAAAAAGTTCACAATCATTAGAAACGTTATATCAAACACATTTGCCATAAATGAGACCTTAACAGATACTACTATTCTGAGTCAGAGAGGACGTGGGAAGTACAGTAATAAGAGGTGAATTTACTATATCCAGAGCTTCGGAACTGTAACCTCACCACCGGGTGAAGTTTAGTGTTCTACCCGAGATACACCTGACATAGAAACGGCTTAGTGTAACGGTTATCGTGATAGGAATGAAATCGGCGATAGGGAATAAAATGGACGATACTGTTTCACTTTTCGCTAAGGTCTTGGGAAAGGCATGAATCAACCTCTTCCCCTAGCTATGGGTAAATAATAGAGTAGACTGGGTTCTTTAGCCTTGGTATAGTAACCAGTCGAAGAGAAGGAAAACTCTGAATTAAAACCAGCTGATCCTCCACCTAAAACGATCTTATGTTGTGGTAGACGGGTTGGGTAAATACATACCTATATACCTCTTTAATATTCCGAAATAAAAAAATCTAACGAAATAAACTTATCAAAAGTAGCATAGAACGTAAACTGCTAATGCGCATGTGCAAACGCACACACACACACACACACACACACACACACACACACACATATATACACTATATATATATATATATATATATATATTATATATTCAAACACAAACACACACATATATATATATATGTGTGTGTGTGTGTGTGTGTGTGTGTGTGTGTGTGCGCTCGCGCGTAAATGTGCATTTGCAGTTTAGAATCTATGCTACCTTCTTTAATTAGATTTGTCTCCTTCAGCATATTACACACACACACACACACACACACACACACACACACACACACACATATATATATATATATATATATATATACACACAGAATAAGATTTCCCCAAACCGCTTCGTTTGGAATTCTTTCAAAATCATCAGCTCATTGCCAAGTTTTTCTGAATGAGAAAACAACGATTCACAATGAAACACAATAATATATATATATATATATATATATATTATATATATATATATATATATATATATATATAAGAAATATCGAGACTCCAAGAAATTTGCAGACAAAGTGAAATTAATGATTAGATTTTCTGTGCTTCTCAGCCGGCAATATTACATTGTACTGAAACTGTGTCTAACTATGGCTTTTCGACTTTTATGAATAATCAATAGAGAAACAAAGTCTAAAATTACAATCTTCCTCTACTTTCTAGTTATCTCCCTTGTCGCAAAAAAAGCCCCCGAAAACAAACTATATCAATAATATTTCTTTTATTGTTTCTTTTGATGTGTATTGTTTCTTTGTGGGGACGACCGTATTTAAAATAAAATAAAACGACCAAGCTCAATAAACGCTGTGTTTTTTTTCCTGATTTGATTATGTTAGTGGACCATATATTGAAAGAATTCATCGTGATATCTTTCTATTAATAATTGAGATTGGCTGTATTTCTGTCTGTAACCAAAACTACGTCACAGCTTACGTCGCAATATCCTCAATGATTGCGTAAGTCTATTAATGGGCGTTTAATCTATAGTCAAAATCGTTAATACATAGAATAAAAAACAACGCTGTGTTATATACACTCAAAATTTGAGGAAGCAGTTTCAAACATTGTTTTTTTTTTACTCTTCCCCCAAGAAGTTAACTAATACCTACAATTTTGTGTAAAATTTGTGGGCAAAATAATAAAAAAAAAAATTATTCAATTAATAATTTATAGATGCACTCAACATTTTATTTGAGGAGGACAAAACTAAGTTTCCATTTCAAATTGCTGTCGGTAGAGCGTTCGGCTAGAAACCACAAGGTTCCTAGTTCGATACCGGCCCTCTCCAACTCAGCGTATGAGTAGCACAGGGATCTGTGCGGTAAAGTAAGGAGCTAATGGTAGGTATGGCGCTCCACCTCAGACGCAAAACCAATCTCCTTGGTCTAACGCTATTGAAAAGGGGATAGACTCCTTCGTTGATTGGCTGATACCGACTTCAGGCCACCCCGATGACTTTACTTTACTTTACTTCTTAAATAAATTTGCTGATTTATTAAATTCTGCTTTTGCTTATTTATGATACACACCCTCTGACATTGAATTTCTAACATGCCTCTCAGGCAATATCTTTTAAAACTAATTTTACGCCGCCCGGAGGGTTGTTGTTGTTGCTAGTTTGTTATAATAAACAAGGAAAATATTTGTTTTGTACGAGACATGACTATATGAGGGGAGACTGAAGCATGGGTAGAAAGAATATAATGCGCCAACCGTTCAAAAGAGTATGTACTGTCTACCTTAAAAATAGGTACAGTCATACCACTCCCTACGATGTACGTTGGATAATGATAAGCAAGCTAGTCTCATGTATCCATTACTACTGAATTGGGAGTTCGATCCCCGCTGGATGCCCATACTTGCGACCTTGATACATCCTACCCATGGCGAACAGGTTAAGTAAATACTAATGACGTTCATTCGAGGTGTAATGGTTAGCAAGCTAGTCTCATATATCCATTACTACTGAATTGGGAGTTCGATCCCCGCTGGATGCCCCATACTTGCGACCTTGATACATCCTACCCATGACGAACAGGTTAAGTAAATACTAATGACGTTCATTCGAGGTATAATGGTTAGCAAGCTAGTCTCATATATCCATTACTACTCAATAGGGAGTTCGATCCCCGCTGGATGCCCCATACTTGCGACCTTGATACATCCTACCCGTGGCGATCAGGTTAAGTAAATACTAATGACGTTCATTCGAGGTGTAATGGTTAGCAAGCTAGTCTCATATATCCATTACTACTCAATAGGGAGTTCAATCCTCGTTGTATACCCCATACTTGCCACCTTGTATCGACCTTGCGTACTTCGATGTCGCAGTTCAGCACTTTAGCAACTACGCCACGGGAACTTCCCCGTGTGCTATCATACAGTGTTGTGAACCTAATAGCCAGTGACCTCATGTATTGCCACTAAGCTATGTCCGCAAGTGCATCTTTAATCATACTGTCTTTGGTTGTTTTGTTGACGTGGCCATAACCAATAATGTATATATACTTTGTATTTGTATTTTTTTTATTGCCTAAAAGTCGGGATGTTCTGAATTGATGTCTGTTGTGGAAAGGCACTTTGAGATAGCAAAGTGCACATGCCAGCAGTTCGATTATATTACTAGACTTACATAAAAGCAGTATACTTAAGTATTGAGTTTTGTGATCGAAAGCTCCTTTTGTGAGGAGAGAGAGAGAGAGAGAGAGAGAGAGAGAGAGAGAGAGAGAGAGAGAGAGAGAGAGAGAGAGGGGGGGATAAAAATCACAGAAAGACAAAAACATATGGCATTTTTGAATGAATCACAGAAACTAATAGAACTATAGCCCATCTATACATATATAAAGGGCAGTTGTGTGTATATGTATGTCCGGAGGAAATTTGGAAATAAAACAATTAACGACAAAGTAAATATATATACACATTACAATATCACCAGGGCTTGGTTTTTGAGCAAAAATAATGAAGATTTGATTTATATTCGTGAAGATAATTAAAAAAATAAAATTCAAATGATAACAACATGGATTTTTGTTTCCATTTAGTATTTTAAATAGGAGACATAATTTTTCTGCTGGATCAATGCAAGGTTCTTTTTTACATAAGAATTTTAATCGGGCCTCCTGCGAGGATCCAACCCGTGATTCAATAATAATGGATCTGCGAGACTACCTTTTTACCCCCCTCCTCTACATAGGCGACGCTGGGTAGCCGCTTCAAGTTTATATATTAAAGGTTACATGGTTGTAGGCTAGTTTTCTGAGCACATTCACGTATACGGTGACACAATCCAGTGAGAATAAATGAATAAATGAGTAAATAGATATATAAATAAAATGCAGTCCAAGTTTAGATTGAGGTCTGCGGTTCTTGAGACAAGAATTCAATGATAGCCTTTGATCAGTAGAATGATTGTCTAGTTGAGGTCGTCTCCAGTTAATCCATGGTATCACCAACAGGAAATGAAGTATACATGACTGAGACGTAATGACATTTCGTTTTTTGTTTTGTTTAATATCAACCACGCCCTAGTTATCCGTCAATCAATGGGATGGGAAAAAAATAAATAAAAATGTGTTTTTGCTGGTTAAGATCAAAGATGCACTAAGCACTTCGTTGAGAGCGTTTACGAATTAATAGAACTGAGGTATAGTAGGAGGGCGCAGGTGAGTAATGGTTATTGGCACGAAGAACGGAATCAGCAAGCCGAGTAAAGATCTGACCGATATTTTTTTTCAGTTTACCGGGTTAGCTTAGTCGTTAGAGCGTTCGGCTAGAAATCGTTCCTAGTTCGATACCGGCCCTCGCCAACTCAGCGCATGAGTAGCACAGGGATCTGTGCGGTAAAGTAAGGAGCTGATGGTAGATCGCAAAAACGATCTCCTTGGTCTAGCGCTAGTGAAAAGGGGATAGACACCCTCGCTGATTGGCTGATACCGACGCCACCCCGACGACTTTACTTCACACTAATACTATTGAGAAAGGCATGAATCTATCACTTCCCTCACCCTATCTGGTGTGGCAGTAGAAAACGCATAACTATTGAAATAACATATTCCTGGTTTTTTGTTGTACTATATCTGGATTAACTTCAGTCGATTTTAAGCTGTATACGAAGCTTTTTGCAATGTGTCTGTGGACACCTACACAATGACTCACCAGTGAAGGATGATCAACAAAAACTTACATCAAGAAACACTGTGCCGATTTTGGATGCTGCCAGAGGGTAAGATCGATAGGTAAGGTTGGTGAGAGAGAGAGAGAGAGAGAGAGAGAGAGAGAGAGAGAGAGAGAGAGAGAGAGAGAGAGAGAGGAGTCATCGATATCCGTGCTGTCATCTGATGATAATGATGATTAGAAACCCAGTTTTATTGACTGTTGAGAAATCCTATTGTTATGGCAACACGAGGTATGTTTACTTCAAGTCTTACTCTAACAAAGTAGATATATTATATATATATATATATATATATATATATATATATTATATATATTGTGTGTGTGTGTGTGTGTATGTGTAGTATATTAGGAAAAATGAAAAACACAGGTTTAAATGGGTTAAGTGGCGAGTTTACATTTTTCCTAATATACTACATACCGTCGGATTCACTTCCCTTTCTTCACACACACAACACACACACACACACACACACAACACACACACACATATTATATATATATATATATATAAATGGGGGTGTTTTCTTGATAGACTCAACCAAAATTGAAAACACGAACCTGTACGGAGTATAATAAATAAATGAATACGTTAATTCAGATATAAAAACAAAACAGCCTGAAACGTCACGAACCAGATGAATATTCACAACCCATAAAATTTCTTTAAATTGCAAGTTCCCCATAACATTCTTATAAACTTGTGAGCCCCTCATCCTACTAATTCCTAATGCTACCGTTTATTTAAAAAGAAACAACGGAAACATCTCACGAGTTTCATACCTCATGATGGCACCAAGTAGTGCAGAAAGCGTTCGTGGTAAAACCCTTTGGTGGATTCATACACCTATTCTACCCGGATATTAAAGAGATGGCCAGACAGTTACAAAGGATTGAACAAAAACTCGACAGACAATAATTGTCCGTTGAGTTCAACAAAACACACACACACCACACACACACACATATATATATATATATATATATATATATATGTGTGTGTGTAGTGTGTGCGGTGTGTGTGTGGTGCGTGCGTGTGTGTATGTGTGTGCGTGAGAGGACAGATGAATCTATGCCTTTGTTAAACACAAACAACTTTGTCCAGGATTTGAACTCGGGTTACCGATCTCATTTCCTTCGATGATAACCTTTACTCTCAGCGCGGAGTCTCTAAAGTAGTCAATTCAGATTACTCATGCAAAAGAAATGGTGTCAAGCTGTATCGGCCCTTGCCCTTCTCGATAACACTGAGAAGGGATACTTACAGCAGTAGGCAACTGTCGAGCCTCCACATGGCACTGTCTCGATCCTGGCGAAAACACATGATCCAACGAGACAAGTGGATGTCTCCACATCACAGCTAAATACCCAAATTGAAGGCGGGATTTTCAAGCTAGTCCTCACAAAAGGGCTAAATAGGGACGTGGGCCTCAATAGGAAATTATGGATTTCAACCAAGAATTTGTTGGACCATACACGAATAAATCTGCGAATGAGAAAATCAATAAGTTATTTTTTTTATGTTAGTTGACTATAAATTTATCAGTCCAGTTCTTATTGTAACAATAAACATCGGTGTTGCATAATCCATGCGGTGGCATAGATTATTGGCAACGCCCTATATTTCTGCAGGGATGGTCCTTTTTCATATCACGGGCGGCACTTTCCATGGAATATTACAAGTGAACACTGGAAGTCCTGCACGTCATGTGATTTTGAATTAGTAACCAGTTCCAACGAGGATCCTAAGCAAGAAAGACATTTCTTGTTTAGTTAGTTGGACTCACCTGCACGCGCGCTGTAGTTAGTTTTAGTTAAGAATAAAAGATGTAAAAAGAACAATATGTCGTTGTTGGTTGATGCATACATTAGTTAGAAGATCGGCCAACAGGAAGAAGAGAAGAGAAGAAAATGAATCAGAGATGAACAACCAACGAAATAGAAAGAAATTAGACATCACACAAACGGCCAGAGAATAAAGTAAGTTATGCATCTATGCATCTCTCTGTTTGCCTCTCTAGTTAGAAGGTCAGCCAAGAAGAAGAAGAAGAAAATAAATCAGAGACGAACAACCAACAAGATAGAAGTCAACATGGCCATGGAGAGAAAGAATAGAAAAGACTAGAGATCACCAATGGCCAAAGAAGTAAGTAATGCAAATATGCATCTTATATCGCTGTCTACCTGTCTATCTCTCTCTCCCCCTTCTCTAGTGAAAGAACATAAGATACAAAAGATGATCAGAAGTAGAAAGAAGTGTATTACAATCGGTATAATGCAGAGGACTTAAAAGTAAATAAACGTTGTCAAGAGTTTAATGCTTATACCTCATTACCTGGCTCATACTGAAAACAAACAAAAAACCAAACAAAAAAAAAAACAAAAAACAAAACAAACAAACAAAAAACACACGCACACACACAGAGTAAACACAACACTCCTTGCACAGACAAACATACACACAAAATACTCACAAACACTTACCCACACACACACATATACATCCACACACATATATGTATATAGTGTAAGAGAATTCCCATGTTGCTACCTTTAGTTTCACGTTTTTCACGTTCACCAACAAATACCACTTTCTCATGTGTATCATCCTTACTTCTATTCATAGTGGGGAAAGAGAGTACTATATTGAAAGCAAGGACAATAGAATGGAACTTGATTTACAATACAAGAAACCTGAAACTAAATCAAATTGGAGAAGTCGACAACCAAATAAAGAAATTAAATTTGCTTGTATCATGAAACGATTACAAAATGTTAAAACAACAAAACAGCGACCTGTCTCATGGTTGAAGTACTTCCGTGCATACCAAGATGGTCTTAGGTCGATATTCGATGTAAAAATCAGAATTTCGAAAGCTCATTTATGACAGTTTTGTCATTTTGTTTGATTTAACGTAACCCAATATTTGCAGTTAAGTCCAAGCTGCATTCTGACAAGTTTATAATCTCGTACTTTTTCATTTTGACTTTGTTAAATTATTTGACGATGTCTAATCACCCCATTATTCTTTTATTTTAATGTAAGCAGAAATTGTTGGCATCCTTCCGTCTATTAAGGACGATGGCGTAGAATCCACTTTTTTTATCTACAGCTACGTGAGTGGCTGAACAGATCAATTTTTGAATAGCAATCTCTGGTACAGTGATTGCAAACAAAAGCTGATGCTTGCTGGAGATGCTGGAGATGCTGTTGAGACAAAAGCATCCTTTTTTAACTCTCTTTTCTGCGGCGGCTTCTCCCCCCCCTCTCTCTCTCTCTCTCTCTCTCTCTCTCTCTCTCTCTCTCTTTAAAAATTTTTTTTTAACTTGTAAGATTTAATAAGGAATTTCAGGATAGCAAAAATATTTCCATTCTGAACGAAGCTCTTGAGATTCTCTCTTGTGATTTCTCGGAACCGTTAAGATTTGATTTGTGAGTATATAGAAAAGTTTAGTTATTATTTTATTATTGCATTTCACTTAGCGTTAATACCCTTGGGAAAGGTATGAATCCTACTCTCCCTCCAGCTATGGATAAATAGTAGGGCAGACTGGACCCTTTAACCTTGGTCAGGCAAACGGTCTAGGAGAAGGAAAACTCTGAATTCAAACCTGTTGAACGCTTAAGTAAATGACCTTGTGTCACATCCTGCTCGCGCGGAGGGGTTGGTAAATATATATAGAAAAGTTTAGTCAAAACCAGCAATACCCCGTTTCAAAAATAGACCCTGCGTCGCATCGTACTCGTTAGGATAGCGTGGAGATAAAGTCAACGATGTTTGGTTACTAACAGTATCTTGCCTATGCGAATCTCAAACTTGGTTCCAGCTTAGATAAAAATGGTCTATCAAAGATATCGAGCTCTATTTACTTAGAGATATAGTACACTATGTTATCAATATATATACATACATGAATACATACATACTACATATATATTATATATATATATATATATATATATATATATATATATATGATTATTCATAATTTATATATATATATTAATATTATTATTTATAAACTTATGTATATCAATACACACACACACACACACACACACACACACCTATATATATATGATTATTTATAATTTATATATATATTAATATTATTATTTATAATTACTTATGTATATCAATATATATATATATATATATATATATATATATATATTATGGTTATTTATAATTACTTATATATATATATATATTATTATTTTATAATTATATATATATATATATATATATATAATATATATATATTCGTTTAGAATACAAACTACCGTTACTAAATGTTTCACGACTATGTGGTGATCTTTACCAGATTAATACCTACGCATACTCTCACTCACTCACTCACTCACTCACACACACACACACACACACACACACACACACACACACATATATATATATATATATATATGTATATGATTGATATTTTCATGTATAATGATTTTTAATTGTCTGAGAATAGCCACATAGGCATGAAATGTTTAGTAATAATTAGTTTGTGTTCTAAATTACCCGTTGTTACAATTGTAACTCTGGAACATGAGGGTGACGGTGAGACAACTGATAGTTGGTGCCCTTGGAACAACCCCCACAGGTTTTGAAAAATACTTGGAGGACTTAGAAAGCAGAGGAAGAATCGAGACCATCTAGACAGAATTGTTAAGATCGGCTTGAATACTCAAAATGGCACTGGAGACCTGGGAAGATTTTCTGTCACTCAGACTCCAGTGAAAGACTAGCAAGGAATGATATACTCCTCCTCCTCCTCCTCCTCCTCCTCCTCCTCCTACTACTACTACTACTACTACTACTACACAAAATAATGCTATAAGAACTAATTATATGCTAGCAAAGAATTATAACACGCAGGAGAATAGCAAATGTATGTTATGTAGTGACAGAAGTGAAACAGTTTATCATTTAAAGCTAATTGGCACAAAAGAAATATTAAAGTAGGCATGAATGGGTGGAAAAGGTTATCAGCTGGGAATTGTGCAAGTGATGGAAGTTTGGCCATGTTGACAAATGGTATATGAATAAATCAGAAACTGTCCAAGAAAATGAGAAGCATAAAATTCTTTAGGGTTTGAAATAAAAATAGACAACCAAATCCCGACCAGAAGACAAAATGTGGTGTTAATTAACAAGAAGAAAACACTTGTAGATTTTTTCGTTACAGAGTGAAAGTAAAATAAGACAGAAAAAATACTATGATCTTGCCAGAGAGCAGAAAAAGCTGTGGTAAATGGGGGTAACACTGATACAAATTGTAGCTAGAGCCATTCGAACAGTCCGCAAAGGCCTGAAAAAATATTGGGGAAACTGGAAATCATAGGAGGAATAGAGACTTTACAGACCACAGCACTATTAAAATCAATTAGAATACTGAGACGAGTCCTGGAGAATTGAAGAGACTTGCTGTCACTCAGACTTTACTGAAAACCATGAATTAAAACTGGCGGGAAAAAATCGCATAGAGTAAAATAAGAATGACGATAAAGTCTAAATAAGATCGTAGATAAAGTAGAATTTAACAAATCTAATAAAAAGTGACTATTCAAATGGCATAATTTCCGTTCACAGCGTCACCTAGTAACATTACTCGTCACCTAAAAAATAGAGACACTGACGTCTTAATTGAAAATTCTTTCTTTTCAAAACACAAAAGGATGAACATCAAATGCTTGAAACTCGTTAATCTTATTAAGATCTGTTACCCGCTGGCACAACAAATCATACAAACCATTGTAAAAAAAATACAGTAAATATTCTTCTTTTGACGTTTAAATTTCTATTTTTCTATCACTTTTTTTTTCTAAATAAAAAAAACAAAATGAAAGAAAATGATATAAAAAATGACCTCCCCAAACCAAAAATAGATAAATAAACGAATAAATAAAATAAATAAAATAAAATAAATAAAATAGATAGATAAATAAAAGAAACAACCAAGAGAAAAGAAGAGTCCAGTCGAAGGAGCCAGCGTTCGCTGTATTTTTTCCCTCCTCACTCGCCAGAGGTCGTATTCGTTGACATGAATACGCATGCGCAGTTCTTTCTGGTTGTTATTGGTTTTTGCAGACAGCGAGGTGAGCTGTATTTCTTTTCTTTTTTGTCTCTTTCTTTTGAGGACTGTCTAAGAGGACATTACAACCCAGATTAGGTGCTAACAGTTTTCAAACATCCTGGCATAGATTAAAACATACATTACCGATGACAGTTATCTGTTCGGATGTGTAAACACATAGTTGACACTATACAAAAAAAAAAAAAAAAAAATGAAAAAAGAAAAGAAATATTTACATATTTATAAATTATACTTTAACACAAATACGTTCTAACATATGCAACCAAAGGGAACAAACATTCACACTACCCCCTCACCAAAAACAAAACAAAAACCCATCCACAAAACAAACCAAAAAAAGAAAACCAAAAATGCCCCCCCCAAAAAAAAACAACAAACAAACAAAAGAAACAAAAAACACACAAAAACCCAGCAAAAAAAAAAAAAATGTAATAAAAAAAAAAAATAAATAAATAAATAAAATAAAAAAAAACAAACAAAAGAACAAAACGAAAAAACAACAAAAAGCAAAACGCTTTTTGTTGTTTTTTCGTTTTGTTCTTTTGTTTGTTTTTTTTTATTTTATTTTTTATTTATTTATTTATTTTTTTTTGGTTTTATTACATTTTTTTTTGTGGCACGTTCTTTGGATTTTTAGGTGTTTTACCTAAAAATCCAAAGAACGTGCCACATATAAAATGTTCACACATCGATTAGATTATAAGAACGCACAAATGCATTTCCATCTGCTGTTCCTCCGCAGACATTAGTAGCGAAATATTGTTAGATTAGAAAAACCAACGTTATATACCATTGTAACTCATAGGATACAGCGGTCGTGTCTGCTGGGTCGTCATAGGTGTTAGGGCGTTCACTATAATTCACCGTCTCGAATATTCACTCGTTTTTGTCTTCTGTTCTGTCACTCTTACAAAATATAATCCAGGTTAAAGTGTTACCCAAAGCCGAACTTTTTAGACCTTATTTTCCCGTTGCCTGTATCAAATAGAAAAGTGTTTGCAT
This sequence comes from Doryteuthis pealeii, assembly GCA_023376005.1. Lineage (NCBI taxonomy): Eukaryota > Metazoa > Mollusca > Cephalopoda > Myopsida > Loliginidae > Doryteuthis > Doryteuthis pealeii. Next base: position 87,871,449 of record CM042147.1, read on the forward strand.
ACGTAAGTACTCGACGCTAAATTACCAGAGCAGTTATTAAACCTAAAATACAAGATTATGGGACTATATTACCGTTAATCAAGTTTCATATGTAATTACGCAATCTCCAGGCGGGTGAATAGTAAAATGTGGTATATATATATATATATATATATATATATATATAATATATATATGCACTGATGAGGGGTGAAACCCGAAACGCGCGTCTGTAGATTCCTTTATATACGCTCCCAATTTTCGGTTGAGCACTCAGAAGAAGGGACTAATTGCAAAAATTCACGCTCGGCGCAAGCTAGTCTCACTTGTTTACATAAGTGGAGACTCTGTGAGTTTATTTCCGGTTTAGGAAATATAGCGATTATTCTGCCTTCTTTCTTAGCAGTGCTTTGGGACCACGGTAAGAGCTTGACGAGCGAAAGTTCGTTCGGGTCTCGAACCCGACCAGAGGTAGCTGTTTGAAAAATAAGTATAGCTGCACTAATGAGGGGTGAAACAACAGGTTTGGATATATATATATATTTCGACCGAGATATTTGATGAAACCTCCGGCCATCGAAGATAACAACAGGTTTGGATTCAGGGTTCTTCCTTTTCATTAGCCGGCTGCCACATCAATGATAAAGGGCCCATCCTTCTCTACTACTTTCACATAGCTGGAGAGAGAATAGTTGGATTCATACCTTTCCCAGGGGTATTAGCGCTATGTAAAATGCAAACAGCCTAGTCTAGGATTTGAACTCAGTTCGCTGTATCCATTTCTTACGACGATAACAATTACACAACAAACGCCCTAGATGTTTCATGTATACAATGTAATTGCCAAATCACTTAAGTATAGTGTAAATTTTCTGACGGAACGGGCAAACTTGTTTGAAAAATAGAAATTATGTTTTTAAAGCAATTATGAAAGAATTCTTTTAGAAAACGCACATTAGTAATATAAAATCACTATTTGCCTGGAGATTTTCTCATATCCTTAATTGATGTGAATAGCATTTCATGTAAAAAAAACATTATTAGTTTTTTTTCTATTATATTATTCATTATCAAAATGATTTTTTCAAAAGTGAAAATTGGGAAATTTACGAGTGGTTGAATGTTTATTTGCACCAGGAGAATTTGAAATTAATTTGACTGAAAATATTTGGATAAATTATTTAAAGAAATTTAGAATAAAAAATCATCCAATTTCAAATTGCTCATTGACGGATGCTCATCATTTTAATACATGAGACATAGTTATATATATATATATATATATATATATATATATATATATATATTATATATAAGATGAAAAGGTTGTCTGAACCTCATACGTCGAAATCAACGGGAGAGTCCATCATATATATATATATATATATATATATATATATATAACAAAGATTAGGGAATAATATACGTTGTACGTCTATATTAACACTTTGGTAGATAACGGTTTTAACGATATGTTAGCATCATTCGAGATCGTGTTCAAGGGTTACATTTGTATGGTATTGATCAGGTTTACGTATATATTTTTTGGTAAATTTTATTTTTATCAAAATTGACAAAATGTCATCTATGCTGACACTTTCAAATAAATCTTTGATATTATTCCCAATGGGCAGGATGCGACACACGGTCAATTTTTAAGCCGAGTACTGTTGGTTTGAGTTCATAGTTTTCCTTTCCCTACGACTAGTTTCCTTCCCAAGGCTAAAGTATCCAGTCTACCCTACTATTTATCCATAGCTGGAAGGAAAAGAGACGGATTCATGCCTTTTCCAAAGACATCAGTATGGAATGAAATACAAACAATTCCGTCCAGGATTTGAACTTGAGTCGCCGATTTCATTTCCTGAAGCGATGCCTGTTAAGCTAAACGCGCATAGAAATAAAATGTAATTACAATTTTTTGTAGGATTTATTTAGAAGACCATGGAACATTTTTACTCATTTTCGACTTCATCTCATCTCCTCTCTCAAACCTCTGGTTGGTGTAACGTTTATCGTTTCGTGCAAAAAATACCTTTGGAAAGCGAGAAATAAAGCAGCACATATGAACAGACCAGAGAATTTTATAAGCCATACTTGTACAGATTTCAACTTGTTTCTTTCCCTTCTCACCAAAGAACAGTGTCCTGAGTAGGACACTAAACTACATCTGACGGAGAGGTTCCAGTTGAGAGATCTGGTAAGCGTGGAGTACCCATTCATTGACATTATTCGCAGGTTCACTCTGATCCGGAGAGGGTGTACCTGCTTGGATCCTATCTATCGGTAAAAAAAATCTGTTTAAAATTATTCATATTCGATAGAACCACGTTCAACCCTCCTCCCAAACCAACACATTTTGAGAAACAACTATGTAAAATATAAAATGAAAATTTGAATGTACAATAAACGCGATTTCACTAACCTCTATCAGAAAATAATCTTAAATGGTTCGACATGCCATTAGAATAAATAAATCCATCAACAGAAACCAGGGATAGGATATAAAGTTATCTGGAAAGATCTGAGAACAATACTCTGTAAAAAAAAGAGTCTGATACCGTTTTTACTTTGCTCTATTGAAGAAAGAGAAACTAGAACAAGGGCATCTTTTCTTACAGAGATGCATGTTGCACCTGAAGAAGACTGGGGTATGTATCAGTTGAAACATCATGGGAAAAACCAAAAAAAAACCCTAAACCCCCCCCAAACAAGCAAAATAAAAAAAGAAATTGTCTGTATAGTTATTTGAAATTGTTTATCTCCATTTCGTTTTAATACCATTGTAAGAGGCATGAAACTACATTTCCTTGCATTCTCCCCGACTTTCGGTTTCTTGACAGAAGTTTCAACTTTGGCATGCTACGATAGTTGAGAGACAAAAGCAGATCTGTTTGCTCAGTTCAATTTTTTTATTTGCTGTTGATATCCAACCCCTCCGCCACGAACCGGATGTGACATCAGGTCAATTGCCGTATCAAATTATCAAACAAAACAGAAATTAATAAAAAAGTCACTGAGGAATACCTCAGAAAAAAAACTACTGGAAACGGAGCCGAGCTGGTTTGAATTCAGAGTTTCCGTTCTCTTAGACTGGTTACCCATCAAAATTAAAGAATCCAGCTTAACCTATTATTTATTCATAGCTGTGCGCACGTGTGTATTTGTGTGTGTGTGTGTGTGTGTGTGTGTAATGATTTCATACCTTTTCCAAGGGTATAAATACGAAACGCCAACAGCCTGATATCTATTTACCCATACCCCTCCATACAAACAGGATATGACACAATATCAGTTTATAATAAGTTTGATTATGAGTTTTCCTTCTTCTAAACTGGTTATCATACCAAGGTTAAAAGCCCAATCTGCCCTTCTATTTACACATAGCTGCAAGGAGAATAGTTGGGTTAATACCTTTCCGAAAGGTATTAGTGCTATGTGAAATGCAAACAGGCCCGTTCAAGACTTGAACTCGGGTCACCGTGTCCATTTCATACGACAATAACCATTACAACACGAGTTGGTACCATGTAATCCAATACAACCTTTCACATTTTACTTGCCCTAGGAAGAAGCCACGGCTTTCACAGTTATGTCCAGGAATCAAACTCATAAACATTACACGACAAACGCCTCCTAAATATGTTAGTATTGAAGGGAATAGTTGTCACTTACAATTCAGTGAAAGTTACTAGTTACTATTGGTGTGTAAAATTAATAAGTAATGATAAAGAGATAGTGCGAGTACTACTACTACTACTACTACTACTACTACTACTACTACATCACTGAATGTGTCGTTTCCTTATATCCCTATAATATTCATAAATAAGAGGGTATCTAATCTAATTAACTATTCATAACCACATGATTAAAATGAATGTTTAGCTTATTGAATTTATATATTTACCACACCAAACACAGAACAGAATCTGTTCTTAACTCTTATCAATAACACAATAAGAATTAGTCTTAACATCATCACCATAATCACTACTATGGGAGTATAGAACATGTCCTTTCCTCTCATCCCCGAAGTAATAAAAATTAGAGGTCTGAAACTATCACCGTAATCACTACTATAGGAGGCGTGTGGTATAATGTTTACCGTCGTAGGAAATGGAATCGGTGACCCGAGTTCAAATTCTAGACGAAGCAGTTTGAATTTCACAAAGCGCTAATACTCCTGGGAAAGGCATGAATTCAACTATTCTCCCTCTAGCTTCGAGTAAATAATAGGGTAGACTGGACTCTTTAAACTTGGTTAGGTAGTCAGTTATACACATACATAGACACATGATACACTGAATACACACACATATACCCATCTGTGGTGGTCTTACTCTATCTACACCACACACACACATATTTATACATATACGTGGTTTGACTTACTACTTATTCATATAGCCCACTATACAGTTACATACACATGCACGCAACTGCACCCATGCATTGTACCACACAGTCTACGAGAAGGAAAATATCTGAATTCAAGCCTGTAAAACGCTTAAGAAATTGAACTTGGGTCGCATCCTGCTCATGCAGAGGGGTTGGGTAAATACATAAGCACTACTACAGTATCATAGAATCTGTCATTTCCTCTTATCACTGAAATAAAATAGAAGTCTGACTATCACTATAATCATTTCTCTAGAATGCGCGTCATCGTCGAAGGGAATGGAATCGGCGAGTTTAAATCCTGGGCGAATCTGTTTGCATTTTCCATAGCGCTAATACCCTTGCGAAAGGTATGAATCCAACTATTCTCTCTCCATCTATGGGTAAATAGTAGGGCAGACTGGGCTACTTGACCTTGGTTAGGCAACCAGTCTAGGAAAAGGGAAAATCTGAATTTAGACCTGTTAAAGTCCACTTAAAAATTGGCCTTGTTTCATATCCTGTTCGTGTGGAGGGTTTGATAAATACACGATTACTGATACGGCAGTATAGAATCTGCTCATTCCTCTTATCCCAGAAATAATGAAAAATAGAGACCAGACGCTATTATCATAATAATTACTACGAAAGTATAGAGTCTGCTCATTCCTCTTATCCCAGAAATAATGAAAAATAGAGACCAGACGCTATTACAATAATAATTACTACGAAAGTATAGAATCTGCTCATTCCTCTTATAACAGAAATACTGGGGTGAATTAGTATCTCTGTCGTAAAGGAAGGAGACAAGACAAATATAGCATGTATAATTGGGTTAACAGTTTATTGGTTTTGGTATCAAATGTGTGAGTATACAATTGTGTAAATGTCTTTAAGAGGTTGCCAGAGAATTTCTCTAGGCGGGATACATAAAAGTATACATTGAGGTACAAGAACGCTTATCTTTGTTTTATTTGTCTTAGCAATGTCCAGAAGTTGTCCGGTAAGGTCGCTGTGGTTCTGTGATGTCTGCTTGTCGGGCCTGTCGTATCTCTTCTGCTAGTGCCAGCTAGTTCTGTTCCCTTTGCCTGTCGGGCCTGTTCTGCTGAATCAGGGTTCAGTGTCTGCTCCCTATATCCGGACTTCCGGGTGAGGGCAGATAACCCAATTTCCAATACTTATTCCTGAGATAAAAATTGGAGGTCTGTCTGATACTATAACCATAATCACTACTACGGCAGTATAGAATTTGACCTTTCAGCTTTTTCGTCGAAATATTACAAATCTAACATCACTATTATAATCACTATTATCGTAGTAAAGAACTGCTCTTTCTTCTATGCACTGAAGTAATAATAAATGACAGGTCTAACACCATCGATATAATCACTATCACAGTTTTGAATACGTCCTTTCATCTTTCTTCTTTTTACTGTAATAATAAGCGACTAGTTTGATGTCATCCTCAACGCTAGTAACACACTAACACGCTTGTAGAACGTCTTTTTGTATTATTACATAATGAAAGGCTGTTAGCATCGTTATTTTTTTATTTTATATTTCCATATCTAATAACGTGGCGAGGAAATCCTTCTCTCTGAATATGATTGACATGGCGTCTATCTTATTGGAACTTCTTTTCTTTTTATTTTCTTTTAATCCAAATATTCCAAAAAAGACAGAAGAGATTATTCGTTCGCATCACTGTTTTGGCCCAGGGAAATCTCAGCAAATTGAATAACAACAAAAAGCATTTTCCCGTTTATTGTATTTCTTCTTTTTTTAATACTGGACACAAAACAATTATTTTTGTTTGATTATCAATGAGATTTTGGTCGACATCACTTAGCAACAAGCATAACATTTTAGAATCTCACATTCTCCCACATTCAGTGAATCAGCCAACGGGCAGAGTGTATTTATTTATTTACCGTATATACTCGTGTATGAGTCGAATTGTGAAGACCTAATTTTGATGCAAAAAAAGTTAATAATCACTAATACAGTAGTATGTGTTTACTCAACTCGTCCTCCGCGGGTAGGATATGACACAAGGTTGCAAATATTGGTTATCAAGCGAAGATCGAACTCGCTATTACAGTAGTAATGGATCTGCGAGACTAGCTAGCTAACCATTACACCACGACAGGACATCCAAAGTAGGTATGCGTTGAATTGTGAAGACTTAATTTCGAGGCAAAAAAGTTAATAATCACTTATAGAGTAGTAGGTATTTACTCAACCCGTTCGCCGCGAGTAGGACGTAATACAATGTCGCAAGTGTGAGGCATCCAGCAAGGATCGAACTCTCTATTACAGTAGTAATGGATCTGCGAGTCTAGCTAGCTAAATATCAAACCACGATGCGTGCTCAAAATTGATATTTACCTAACCCGTTCATCACGGGTTGCATGTAACACAAAGTCGCAAGTATGGGGCATCCAGCAAGGATCAAACTCTCTATTACAGTTATAATGTATCTGCGAGACTAACTTGCTTGCTATTACATCACGATGGTACGCCCTCACTACTACGGTAGTATAGTATCTACCATTTCCTATCACTAAAATAATAAAAAAGAAGCCTGATACTATCACCATAATTCAATACTACAACAGTGAGGAGTCTGTACTTTCCTCTTATTATCGAAATGATAATTTTGAGGCATATACGTTCATTGAATACAAATATTTTTTAGATAGATATATATGGCACATAGGATTCTATCAGGTTCTATCACTCCGGGACAGAGTAGATCTAGGAGTAATGGCAATAAAGTGGTACTCTACATACCCCAGAACTTCAGAAGCGGAGCTTCTCCATCAGATGCAGTTTAGGTCAGTCCATGAACCCAATTTTGGTTTGGGTCTTACCCCTCTGCAGGGGGATACAGTCAGCGTATACCAAGCCCCAGCGACAGGGCGATTGGTGTCGTTTAGTCTGTAGGCGTATATTGTTTGAATAAAAATGAATAAAATAATTATAATAGTACTTTGTGGTGAACTCGCAGCACACGAAGGACAGGAGGCCCCCAAAAGCGGTTCAAAGTCCATATAAAGTCGACGCTAAAGAAATGCACCATCATAACTTCAAGTCTGGAAGATATGGCCTCCAACAGACAGGGTTGGCGAGACATGTGCCGCACAGGAGCTGAGCAGTTCAATATCGAGATTAAAAGGGCTGCAGAGCGGCGACGTCTTCGTCGTCATGAACCACCAAATGCAGATGGGAACTTCCCTTGCAATGTGCGTGACCGCATTTGCAAGTCCAGAACTGGACTATCTAGCCACCAGAGGGCCTACAACTGTTGAACGACATAAAGCGACGTCCTCGTCGTCTGCAATGGATTTTTAAAATGAAAAGAAAGGATTGTTTCAATAACAATATCTTTAATCTATGAGTTTATTATTTACTTACCAGGAGTAATTGGTGATCTTAATCTGGTCGTTGCACGTGATGCACCCTAAGATCCGACGCATCACACCCTGAGACCCAACGCATCGCAAACTGAGACCCGACCCATCGCACCTTGAGATTCGATGCATCGCACCTTGAGACCAGTTGCATTGCAACGCAAGATCAGAGGTATCGCTACACGAGACCAGATGAATTGGACCCTGACATGCCGGAATCTGTGACCTGATGTATCGTTCCACGAGACCCAACGCATCAAACCCTGAGCCCTAATGCACCGTATCCTGTGAATTGACGCACTGTAGCCCGACCCCCGATGCATCGCACCCTGGGACAAGACTCACCTCACCCTGAGACCCGATATATCGCAACCCGAGACTCGATTCATAGCAATCTGAGACCTATCACCTTGCACCCTTTAGACCCGACGCATCACACCATGAGACTCGATGCATCGCTCCCTCAAACACGACACACTGCACCCTTAGCTCCTACACATTCTGAAACGCATCACATCCTCCGACCTGAAACGCATCACATCAAACACGACGCTTCGCACCCTGAGACCTGAATCACCGCATCCTATGACCAGATCGCATCCCCTGAATCACCACGTATCGCACCCTGAAACCTGACGCATAGCACGCTGAAACCCGATGCAACGCAACCTGAGACCCGACGCTACGCACCCTGAGACCCTATACATCCACCCTGAGAACTGACGCATCACTTCATGACACCCAATATATCGCACCCTGAAACACGATGCATAGCAACATGAGACCCGATGCATCGCATCCTGACGCACTGCACTCGGAGACCTGATGCATTGCATCTTGAAGACCGACACATCGCACCCTGAGACCCGACACATCACACCCTGAGAATTGACGCATCACATCTTGAGAACTGATACATCACACCCTGACATCCGCCATATCGCACTCTGACACTGAAGCATCGCATTCTATTAATAATAAAGCAATAAAATTTAATAGGTTCTTTGAGAACTTCAATTTTATAGCTTTAAGAGGATATTTCAGAATATCAAAGAAGGAAGAATTCTTTTCACAATATTAACCCTTTCAAAGAAGATAAGAATTGTTTTATTCATAAAATCACTGTAAATGTCCCAACTTTCATGTTTATGTTTAAATTAATTTGGTTTAGAATTCGATAAATCTATGGGCTTAATTTTATTGAATGTTTACATTTTTATTCCCATCGTTAGTGGCCCAAGCGCATTGATTTGCGAAAGGCCTATGCTCACTTAATGACCCTGCCACTCTCTGCAATTCTAGATGGTGGATGTATCGGACATTTTCGGAGGTATAATTTACTGGGTGCTGGTCAGAGGTCACGATTGTTGCTGCTAAAGCCTGGGAAAGTAAAAATCGCATAGACATTGGTTAGAGGCAATTATTTTGGATTTGGTATATTTCGTTAGATTCAAAAATTCATTTGGAACAGAGACTCAAAGGGTAAAATCTAATAGTTCACATGAAACCAACCCCTTTGAGGGGTACGATATGAATGAAAGTCTATCTATTCTCTCCATCAACTGGGAAAAGCCACCCTACATCTTCCATTGAGAAATAAACGTTAATTAAAGAATACAGCCGGCTAGCCTTGCTTTCTGGACAAAATAATCGCGTGATTCCAAGAAGCCGTCCTCCAGGCAATACTTGCCCCCTCAATTTAAAGGGGCAGGGCTGGGTTTATTATCCGGTTCCCGAGGCGCCTCAAGTGAGAATGCTGACGGAACACACATAATCTTTATACTGGCCCACCGCGTGAACTTTGGTTTGTGCGTGGCTCCCCACAATAATCGTTGATCTGATTGGGTGAGATGTCAGAAAATCAAATCAAGGGAAATAAACGTTTGTGTTTTTCTTTACCAACGTGTCTGCTGACATAGGAATCAAGTGACAACCACTTTCTTTGATACACACGATTATACAACACAGCAATACTGTTAACCGTTCTGTCGGCGGGGTTTAGAGTATGGCGACTGTATCCTCTGTAGAGGGTAAGATACCCCATCAAAATGTGTGTCCTGGCATGACACTGAACTGAATGGAGAGGATCCGCTTCTGGGGTTCTGGGCGTGTGGAATACTTCTTAATTGTCATTACTCCCAGATCCACTCTGACCCAAAGTAGTAGTACCTGTCAGGGTCCCGTCTATGAGCCAAATGGGTCTGTTTAAAAAGGAATCGCATTCGATAGGAAGACTTAATGTCATTTAACTAGATTATTTGTATGACGAACGGTTAATTGAAGATATAATTATTTACTAAGGATTATTATTATTAGTTACTGAAACCATATAACTGTTTACAAATAAATGATTATTATTAAATAGAAATAATTACTTGAAACCATGTAATAGTGTACATACAAATCATTAGTATAGATAGGAATACTTGGTGTCATAAAACTGAATTATTTGTATGACGAATAGTTAATTGAAGCTATAATAGTTTATTAAGGATTATCATTCTTAGTTACTGAAATCATATAACTGAATGAAAACAAATAACTATTATTAAATAGAAATAATTAGTTGAAACCATGAATTATTAATATTAGAGAGGAATACTTGAAATCATTCAACTGTATGCGAAGTATGGTATAATTGAATTAAGATGAAATAGACCGTGGAGTTTGTCTTCAGTTTTGGCGGTTTTTATTTGCGTTGACTTAGTCAACCTACAAATGAACTACCCTCTCGGCTGGGGCTTTAGAATAAGCCGACTACACATCAGCAGACGGGTTATACATCCTACCACGGGACCACCTGTTGGCTCTGGACAGGATTTTGGTGGCTGAGCGGTCTGTGACACGGATACTAAAAACATTCCGTGACATGCAACATACTTCCAGCCCCATCTCTAGCCATGTCAAGCCCTAGCACCTATATGATTGTCCCAACCGTATTCTTTAAATAGTTCTTATGGCAAACACCCGAATCTTTCTGTCATATGGTTACTAGATGGTGGTGGCTGACGGTCAACTACCAGTATTTATTGAAACACATGCAGCAATGAAAATTATTTCTATAAAATCATATATATGAAAGAAAACAAAAAGACACGAGATTTGACATTAAATAACCACGAGGGTTGATTTGTCATTTAACCAAACAATCAAGCTAAAACAAATGACGCATCTCTGAAATTGTCTTAAGAAGAAGAAGAAGAAAAGAAAAGACACGTAACGACAAAGGATGATTAGAAAAAGAAAAAAAAAGGGTAAAGAAAGAAAAGCGAAAAGAAATCTGATTAGATGCATATTAAAAAATAATAGAAAAAAGTGTCTGTCGTGTCTTTCTGTTAAACAATCTTGTCACGTCGACTATTCGTTATTGTAAGTTCCATTCTAACTAAGTCCCATATTACCATTCTCTTGTGCTATGCTTACTAAATAGACTGTGATTTGTTTCGTGACTAAAATACTTCCCACCGGTGTCAGAAGGGGAATTTAGGTATGGAAGATGCACACCATCAGCAGCTGCAGCAACAATAACAATCGTTTTTTTTTTCAAGTTGAGAGGTTTCCTTAAGCAGGACCCTTCGTGTTTATATATCCCAGGAGTCGTTTCAGAAATGGAATACGAGAGTTGACAGTGTGAAAGCATCCTATTTTATGTTTGCTAAACGTGATGTTGTGAAAGCGAAGTTTTAACTAGTAATTGAGCTTTTCTTTCTTCGACATCCCTCTCCGACTTTGGTCTCATTCAGCAGAATGAGACCCGAACTCCGTTTGCTTCTTCGAAACTCTCTTGTCTGTTTATCAGCTTACTCTGTTTTTCTCAAATTTGTTGTGCCTTTGTCTTAATGATCAGCGGCTAATACGCTGTTTTAAAACCAATAATAACACACGCCTTTTAATTGTATAGTACACCATAACAAATGAATATAGCTCTTGCATCAGTAATCGAGCACTGTATTTTCATTTATATATATATATATATATATATATATATATATATATATATATATATATATATATCAACCCCTCCGCACGAGCCTGATGCGACACAAGGTCAACTTCTTAAGCGTAGTTTAACAGGTTTAAATTCACAGTTTTCCTTTTCCTTGACTAGTTACCAAGCTAAGGTTATATACTTATTTAGGTATATATAATATATATATTATATATATATATATATATATTATATATATATATTATTATTAAGACAATCAGGAATATTTCTTGTATGTTGTTTATCTCAACTAGTTTCGACCTTCGGTCATCTTCAGGAGAAAAATTTCTTATTTGAAGAAATTGTTGATACATTATTAGAAAGTATATTAATATATATATATATATATATATATATATATATATATATATATATACTGTTTGATCAAATCTTTGATCTCGGAGAAAGCTATCACATACCACAAGCCAATTCGCTTGTATAAGTAAATTTGATACTCACTGGAGCTCCATCCTTTTGAACTTGTGCTCTAGGCAGGACACATTAAAGTAGCGAGGGGGTGTCATCGTGGTGTAATGGTTGGCGTAGTGGACTGCAACATCTCACTCAATAAGCGCGCTCAATACCTCTTAAGTAAACATATTAGATGTTATCATAATTAAATTATCATTCTGTGCTAAATCCACAGGTCCTGCTAGTGCTATCATATTGGATTTGAGTTTCATGAGATGGTCTGCACGTGTTTCTCCTGCTTTTCTCGAATCTCGGCGTAGCATTATTTACAGTGCCTCTCTGTAGAGTAAGGGTTAATAAGCTCACACACCCTTTTTATTGGAGTATGTTATATTATTATTACTTATGAATATTCTTGTAAAGGTACGTCAAGGTCTACACATATATATGAGGTGTGATATATCAAACATATCAAACGTCGTAATACTTGAATCATCATCTTGTTGTATATCCACAGGTCTTGCTAGTATATAAAGATCTCACCATCGTCCAGAATTTGAACTTTTCCCGCCGAGAAAATTTTTTACGACAGTAATCGTTACGCCATTTCGCCTCTAAACAAATAAATAGCGGATTACAAAGAAGAAAGAAGGATGAAGTAGAATTAAAACTAAAACAGAACTCAACAATAAAATTATAAAAGACAATAAGAAATAATTTTAGAAGAAGATTGAAATGGCCGTGCGAGATAAAATTGATAAGCGACACAGACAAAGCCGACGATGCAAATAGACGAAATATATTAGAAGATATCCTGAATTACTTTATAGAGAGAGAAAAAATAACAACAGGACCTATTTTGCATTTTGGTATAACCGAGAGACACAGTTATTTGTGTAGTCGTTAATTAGATTTTATATTTGCAATTGGGTGTGTTGGCTTTTATTGCGTCTTTGTTGTCCACTTTCAGCGTTCATTTTGGCGAACAATGGAAGCCATGACTTTAGGAGCGTCAAAATGCATCGCCGCGGAGAAATGGTTAGCACGGTAGTCGTCTTGAGAACTATTACCACTGAATGTCAATAAAGGAGTGTCTGTTACACACACACACACACACACACACACACACACACAC
>CM042147.1:87894754-87904754 GCA_023376005.1 Doryteuthis pealeii
GTTGCATACTATCGAATTCAAGTTGTTTTGAAACTTTAATTTTCCAATTTTCTAATAATTTTCTTAATATCATCTCGAAAAGAATTTACAAAAAATCCAAAAAAGTAATCATTCCGCGTATTTTCAATTTTGCTCTGAACCATCATCTAGGGTTTAAACAGGTTGTCTAAATTCTATATAAAAAACTTCATATGAAATTTGAACAACCCACTATTAATGGAATTAATTACGAACCGGCGATGATATTCTTCTAAATAAATAGAACAAATTAGAACAGTATATTCTATATCAAGTTTGCATATCACGTCACATAATTTTAGAAATTGTAATTTAAATCTTACAAAATAAACCACTAGCATTATATAGCGTCACCTTAGCGACGAAAGAAAAACAATGATGACCTAGATTAAATTTAAACAAAGGATAACCTGTATTATTGTCATAGGACCATATAGTACCCGGATCAAAGACCGCTCAGGTCGCCAACACGTTGTCCCATTGGGGTCATATTACACAGCCATAGCTGATAGAGCGGAGAGAAATATGAACAGAATGCGATAGATAGATAGATATTAATGAACAGACTGAGAAAGATAAATTGATAAGAACATACAGAGACAGATATGAACAGACTGCACAATCTTTTATTACATCAATATGATATATGGTAGTGAAAATCTGTGCTTCACTATTGTAGTCTTAGGCCAAAGTAAAGTAAGCTTATTAAATATTTAGGGCGATTATCCTAGAGCAATTTCGTCTCTCAGACTCTCGTAGTCTTAGGCTACACAAGGTTAAGTTTAGTAAAAGTTTAGGGCACCTACTCTAGAGCAAACCACTCAAATAGAACAATTGTTGAAATCTTAATTCAGAATAGGCTAAGCTTAAACGCATTGAGTGCTTGCTATAGAGTGTGCATTGACTCAACTTCTGAACAAACTGAATAGAGAGACAATTACGAAGAGACAGACAGATGTTAATCTATTGAGATAGTTCGATTGCATTGATGTAGAAGGATAACTATGTTTCACATAGCCTCTCCGCTGTGAGCTGGATGCGATACAAGGTCAACTTTTAAGCGGTGTACTGCTGGTTTTAATTCCGAGGTTTTATTCTCCTAGACTGATTGCCTAACCAATACTAAAGAAATCAGTATGCGCTACTACTTTCCCATAGCTGCAGGGAGAACAAGCGGATTCAAGCCTTTCTGATGAGCATTAGCACGGAGTGAAAAATGATCAACCTCGTCCATGATTTGAACTCGCATCGCCGATTCCATTTTCCATGACTATTACACCAAACGTTTGATGTAGAGTAAATTAACCTCATATATTCTGAAAATTTTAATTAGATCAACTCTCATTCTTCTTTCTTGTAAAGTAGTTAATCCTAATTTCTCTAATCTCACCCTGTAACTGTAATCTTTTTCTCTTTTTGTTATTTTTGTCACTCTTCATTGTATGTCTTTCAATCTCAATATTACACTCCAATTACCATGTCTAGACACTGGAGCCTAGGGCTTAGTACAATATTCTATACTAGCAGGATCTGTGGATATACCACAGTATGATAATTTAATTATTACAACGTTTGATATGTTTTCTTAAGAGCTATTGTAATAGTTCAATATGTAAAAAGTATAACTATCTTAATTTAACTATCTCTCACTTTTTTTCTTCATTTGCTTCTTTTCATCTTTTCATTATGTTTGATTGAAACGGATAAGTGTTATCGTTTCCGTGAGATCACCCCTCTCTCTATCTTTTCTCTACCCTCTTTCTTTCTTTCTTTCTTTCTTTCTTATTGTATTTTTCTGTGTAGCATGTCCTTTTTCTTCCCTTTGTTCCTTTATAATAAAAATGGAATGGTCAATTATTTAGCCTCTCCGCACTCGTAATAAATAAAAATCGTCGGAAAGCAACACCAGATAATCAGGATTTACATTTTTGAATTTTATGTTCGATGATTTGGATGGTTTCATTTTTAACCAGAGGGTGTCGCGGTTGTACAATTAAGGAACATGAGTATTAATGTATAGATGAGTTTTTATTAGGGTTTTATATATTTTTAAAACAACATCCTTGCTGGTTGCAAAGTCGTTCCTTCTGATTCCTAATATTTTCTTTTGGTCTTTTATGGAGAACGCATCTAATCTCTCCCTCTGAACAAGAAGGAGAGGGCATCAAAATTGTAAAAAATCAGATACTTGATTGTCCTAGGTATGATACTAAACTACTTCCAGTGGTGAGGTTGCCATTCTGGAGCTCTGAAGAGTATGGAATCGAATCTTCGTTGTCATCATTCCTATTGAAGTCAGCCAGTCTACAATTGGTTTGAACAACAGCAACTGGCTAAGCACAACTGAAGCAGTGTCCAAGACAGTTGGTATTTATGAAAATCAAGAATAGTCTATTCATGTATTTGGGTGATTCCATTCCTTGAATTCTGATTGGCTGCTTAGTTTCTATGATGTTGTGGAGTTTCATAAATACCCTGTCATTCTAAGTAGGGTAGCAGCAAGATAGGTTCGTATTGAGTTACGACTACTTGTTGCCGTGTCTTACCAATTCGACGGTCATTGGAACTTAGCTTGATTATTCTACAATTCCCAGGTCCACTCTAACCCATACCACTCTGTCAGCAAAGCTTAGAATATGCTAATTGTATCCCCTATAGCCCCCTCTCCTACAGGGGATACAATTAGCATATTGTAAGACCCTCCACCCAATCTCTTCTACAATTTACTCATGACTAAAGACGGGGAAGAAAAGATAGATTCATGTCTTTGCTAAGAACATTAGCGCAAAAGTAAACCCAACCAGCTTCGTCTAGGATTTGAACTCGGTTAGCCGTCTCCATTTCATACGACGATAACCGTTACCCCAAAAGCGTCTTCCCATTAGTCTGCAGCTGGATGTTTCTTGTTTTATGAGTCCTGGCTGATGCGTGTTAAGGAGTCTCACCTTTCCGTCATCCAGGTTTTTATTTTCTTTCTCTGCAACTTGGATATTTTATAAAAGCCATTTATCACAATTCAATTCTCTTGAATAGTAATATTATATTAGGAAACGAATCATATAGTATTGTCATTCGCTTTTCCTATTCAAATTACCCGTGTAAACGAATGCTGGTACGTATTAATTACAAATGCGTATTCACTAGCATCTCGAGGCAAAATTTCATTGAGTAATTATTGGTCATTGTTAACGTGATTACCATTCCACGTTTTGTTATATTAGAACAGCAAGCAGCAGCAGAAGCTACTGCTGCTGCTACTAAAATATTTGCCTCATTCTGGATTCGCCCTTTCCGCCCTGTTGAAAAAGCGACTCGGGGAAGCATCTCTGTTCATAAATACAGACGGCCATCTTACACGCAGATGGAGATGGTGTGATAAAATTACAAACAATTATCGATTATGAATGGCCTGATGTCAAAACGAGGCAACTTTCTGATGGTGTTTTAAGTTGTTCTTTAGTGTTTCTTAAGTTGCTTCCGTGAAATATAACACTTCCGGCTTGACGTGTTCACGATCTGAACTCGTTGGAAAATGGGCAACGTGCCAAATTGTTTGAAATTATTGTCACGATGAAATTCAAAGTGTTGAGTGATGGTTAACAAGTACTTCAAAGGATGGTGAGTTCGATACTCATTGAGGGTTCTATTTTTGTGGTCTTTTTTTCAGGCTTAGTTACATTTAGTAAATATATGTACAAAAGCAATAAGATATGTCTACTCTATTTTAATAACGGCCTGTCGAAGGAGCTTAGAATACACCTACAGTATCCGTGTCCAGGTATGACGTTAAACTGCATCTAATGGTGAGGTGACAGTCCTGGAGATCATGGGAATGTGGAGTACCCCTTCATTGCCATTACTTCCAGGTTCACCCTGACCCGGAGTGGTAGTACTCACGCATGGGTTAAATAGAAAAAAATAAGTTTGAAAAATTGTGTTAAAAAATTGAGTTTAAATAAAAAAAAATGAATAACCATCAAGAATGAATAAAACAAAACGTCTTCGATATAAAATAACCCAACAAGTGTTGACATACCGTTAAATCCAACCAACCAACCAACTCACTGTATCAATTGCAGGGGGTATCCCCTAAAAAGAGAGGTGTTCTGGGTAGGAAACTAACCTGCATTTGATGTTGTTGTTCCAATTCTGGAGATCTGGAGACTGTGGAGTATCATTTCATTACCATTTCTCCCAAGTCCGATCTAACCCAGAGTGGTAGTATATATTAGGGTTCCACTATGGATAAAATAGATGTTTGAAAATTATTCGTATTCGATAGGACTGTGTGTAAAAAAACTTTTAAGAAACAATGTTAAAAAAGAAAGATAGATAGATATATATATAGATAGATAGATAGATATGAACAAATTAAGATAGATGAATAGATAGATAGATAGATAGATATGAACAAATATATATATATATATATATATATATATATATATATATATATATAGAGAGAGAGAGAGAGAGAGACAGACAGACAGACAGACAGACAGACAGATGAACAGACTGAGATAGATGGATAGATAAATAGATATGAACATTAGATAGATAGATAGATAGATAGATAGATAGATATCAAGAATATGATAGATAGATAGATATCAAGAATATGATAGATAGATTTATAGATAGATAGATAGATAGATATCAAGAATATGATAGATAGATTTATAGATAGATAAATAGAAAGATATATAGATATGAACAGACTGAGATAGCTATCTATCTATCTAGATATCTAGATAGATAGATAGATATGAACGTATAATGGATGCGATTTTCTAAGCTTCAGGCATAAAATATCCCTAGATCAGTTGACATCTCATTAAATCAATCAATTGATCCATCAAACACGTAACTACTCTATTTTAATAATATACATAAAATAAAACACACACTCATACTAAAGTACTACTGAGTAGCGAGTTCTATCCTTGCTGGATTCCCCTTACTTGCGACCTTGGATCATATCTTACCCATGGCAAAAGGGGATGGGTAAATATCCACTCTTATGCTAATGTTTTAATGTTGTCGAATTTGAAACGCAAATTACAACACTACAGAGCACATTAAGATAATATAAGGTTGAAGACCATTGTTAATGAGTTTGATTCTAACAAAGTGCTCCATGCTTTTGGCCTTGTGCCAAATTAAGATAAACTTAAATCGTGAAAACAACACCCACGAGAAAACAGTTGTACGGCCACCTGCCCCATATCACCCAAATCATCCGAGTAAGACGGACAAGACACTGCTGGAGAAGTAAGGACGAAATCATAAGAGACATCCTCCTGTGGAAGCCAGCACATGGGCCCGCCAGTGTGGGCCGAGCAGCAACGACGTACATTGACGGATACAGGATACTGCTGTGAGGACCTCCCGAGAATGATGAGTGATAGGGACGGATGGAGGGAGATTGTCATTGATATCTGTGCTAATAGCGCGACATGATGATGAGGATGATGATGATGATGATGATGATTCAGACACGTAAGCATTTTAAATTTGGTGTAGGTTAATTCTGGCATCTGTGAATATTAGTGGAAGAAAGAAAATGAGAGAAATAAAGATATATATATATATATATATATATATATATATATATATATATATATAGAGAGAGAGAGAGAGAGAGAGAGAGAGAGAGAGAGAGAGAGAGAGAGAGAGAGAGAGAGAGAGAGAGAGAGAGAGAGAGCGTGTGTATGTGTGCGTGTGTGCGTGTCTGAGAAGGTGGATAAAGACTTCGTATGTTGGCGCAACGTCTTCGTTTGATGAGCATTCGTCGAGCAACGAGCGAGTGTGGCTCTAGAGATTGTCGAGATGAAAAATCTGTTTGAATCATGAAATGAGAAAAATGGAGAGAAAAGATTTTGTCAAAGGAAGGTTGCTTCGTCTTTTGAATGCAGCCGTTGGATGCCTCAAAAAAAGAAAAAAGCAAAAAAATTAAACTAACTAATCAAACAACCAAACATTACCCCCCCCCAAAAAAAAAACCCAGATTCACGAAATAGGAAATACTTGAGCATACGCCAAATATAGCACATTTTCATTTGCACAGTAAAGTCTACTTGATTCGTTTAGATCGATGCTTTTCTCGTTCACATTTTCCATTTTAGCGTGATATGGTTGTTTTGATTTACGGCGTATTAACACTTTTCAGGTCATTTAATACGAATAATTTTTTAATAAAAAAAAGGGCCCGGATTGCTTTCAACACCTGCTGATGCATAAGTGTTCACCCCAGTAAGTATTGACCAGACTGCTTATCTCTTTGCCTACTTTAAGCCGCTAACAGTAGCTTTCCCACCACTGTGATCCTGCCGTTAGGCAAATTATAAAAACCAATGGTTAGTTCATTATAATTGAACAGATGGACTCAGATTACAATAATAATAGGACTTTATTTGAACTCGTACAAAATAAAAAACACCCTCCGGGCGATGTAAAAATAGATTTTTGAAACATATTGCCTGAGGGGTGGGAGTAAAAAATTCAATGTCAGCGAGTTTGTACCCTAAGTAAGTAAAATCATCAAATTCATTAAAGGATTAAAAAATAAAACAATTTGAAATGTAAACTTTAAATATGTATTAAAATAAAACAAACCATATCGATATATAATACCGGTCATGTATTTATTAAAACTTGTTTTAAAAAACAACGAGGACTGTCTAATGTTGCATGTTCAAATTTTTAGTGTATTTATTCTATGTTATGACGATTCTGAGTAATGTGACGTAAGCAGTGACTTAATTTTTGTTACAGACAAAAACCGGAAGCGAATCTCCATTATTAATAGAAGATAGAATGAGTTCTGAGGTGAATAGATAGCGAACTTTGAAATATCCCATCATACAGCTAAAATATAGCAAGACAATTTGGTACAGCCATGGGGGAAATTTGGTAGGTAAAGAATTAACTTCGGTAATCTAGTAGGATCCGGTACTTTCAGAGTAACTTGATCATGAATTTTCCATCATATTTCGAAATGTAATTAAATTTTTACTCAGATAAAACGAAGTCCATGAGTTTTAAATAAGATTGATGCATCTCCACATTTGATTGTAAGCCTCTAAAATTAGTAGACTAGTTCATATACCTAGGTAGTAATATCTCATCTACAGGAAGTGATAACAATATACGCATAGAAAAGACATAGACTGCCATGGATAGATTATTGATCATATGGAAATCTGTTATCACTGATAAGATAAAGCGAGAATCCTTCCAAGCTGTAGCCCTGTCAGTACTACTGTATGGCTTCACAACTTGGAATCTAACGAAACGCTAGGAGAAAAAGTTAGACGGGAAGTGTAGAAGGATGCTGCGTGCTGTCTTGAACAAATCCTGGAAGCGGCACCCCACAAAAAAAGAAGCTCGACGGCCACATGTCTCCTATTACACAAATCTGTCTGATAGGGAACAGTTGGTGCGATAGAGAGAGAGAGAGAGAGAGAGAGAGAGAGAGAGAGAGAGAGAGAGTGAGAGAGAGAGAGAGAGAGAGAGAGAGAGAGAGAGAGAGAGAGAAGTGTGTGTGTGTGTGTGTGTGAGAGAGAGAGAGAGAGAGAGAGAGAGAGAGAGAGGGAGATGGACTATTCGTGCTGTCAGCGTGACCTGATGATAATTCAATATTCCCAGATCGTTTATTAGTAAGCGAGTTCAAACTCTACTACCTTCATTTTTGAACTAAGGCCTTTTGGAAAGTTATGAACCCTCGCCCCCCACCGCTATGGGTTAAATAGTACAACTGCTGTTCAACAAGCATGACTTTGGCATTAAACAACCAACGATGATTGATATCATATTAAACAAAGAAACCAAATCAAACGAATTCCTTGAGTAGAAAACATCTATCTTAATGTGAGTGCGAGAAAGAAAGAACCAACGAATAACGAAGTTATGCAATAATGATAATGATATATTCCAACGGTTAAAGACACGAATGGAACATTACCATACAATTACTATCCACATTATATTAAGCATTTCTATATTTATGATGTCGTAGAAATGATTTTAGGTATTCATATAATATTAATAATTTTCAATCATCTCTACTGGACTCAAAGATGGGACCATAGCAGATCTGATTGATTGATTTTAACGGCATATCTACTCATCTGGGGTTATTTTATGCAGAGAGGTTATTGAATCAAATTCATTGTACGCTCATATTTGCATTTCTTATGTAGTTGTTTCTTTAGAGTTTTTTTTAATACAAATAATTCTTAAACAGATCTATTTGAATCATAGATAGGACCCTAACATGTACTACCACTGTAGCTCAGAGGGAATCTGGGAATAATGGCAATGACAGGGCACTCCACACTCGCCCAGATATTCAGAATTGTGTTACATAATCTATGCGGTTGCATAAGATTATTGTCAATCCCCTGTATTTCTAAAGGGATTGCCCTTTTCATTTCACGGGCGGGACTTTCCATGGAATAGTACAGAAAGCCCGCGAAATACGTGAATCACGTGGGACCTGGTTGGGTCCTCAGTTTCAGTTTAGACGTCAGGCAGAGAAGATGTCCTGCCTTAACTGGAACTCACTGCATACACGCGCTATGTTAGTCAGATGTTTAGTTACATGAAATGTTTAGTTAAGCTTAAGAAAATAACAGGTTTTGTGATTAATGAATGTCTTGGTAACAAGACTGATCTAGAAGAAGAAATGAGTTAAGTGCGACCGACCACCAAGACAGTCCAGATGTTAGAGAGACCTAGAAGAACTTAAGATATCAAAGACGCCAGAAGAAGAATAGAAGTAAGTAAGAAAAGGGTATACAACAATTGGAGCTTTACCATAAGGTACAGTTTAGTGTCACACCCAGGATACTTTTGAGATGTAGGGGATACGGAGTGTGTATTGGACAGTGCGAGGACCATAACAAGTAATGCCATTATCTGAGTAGAAGTAGGAATAACGGCAACAAATGGGTGACCTCACACTCCCCAGAGGTCTGATACTGTAACCCCATCACCGGATACAGTTTAGTGTTATACCCATAATAGGATTGATGCAAAAGATGCTTTATGGAATTGTAGTTTTTGAAAGACCGACAGTTTGAATCTTGCAGCCCGAAGCCCCATTTCCCTACCCCCGAAACTCTATATTACCCCACGCAGTTGTAGTGGAGGTAGGGAAATTCCCCTCTGATTCAAAAACACTGGTTTTGATATTAAAAAGTAATCATGTTTGAAAATAGAAATACCTGTTTACTCTATATTTACTTGTATATGGTTATCCGTGCCTAAATCAATAAATGATTTCGAAAAAATAAAAATGAATTCCTTTGGGGGTGTCCTCATGGTGTAATGGCAATTGTACTGAACTGGAACACCATAGTAAGCGAGTTCGACCTTCAGACGCGCTATTACCTACTTACTTGTGAAAGGTATGAACCCCATCGTCCTCCCAGATATGAATTAAATAGTAGCACTACTGTTCTACAATGATGCATTGGCATTAAATAACCCACGGAAGTTGATTATCTTATCTTTATGTGAGTGCTTATAACAAATAACCACACTGTATGTACGTTGGTAGCTAAAAATGAAGAATATACGCAATAATGATAATGATATATTCCAACGGTTAGAGACGCGAATTGGACATTACCCTACAATTACTATCCACATTATATTAAGCATTTCTATATTTATGAAGTCGTAGAAATGGCGGTAAAAATCCAGAGAATCTATATATAATTTGCTGGGGCGTAGATATTTCATTAAAATATATTTTATGATTAAAAAAGCCTAACACATACTTTTCGTAGTCTAAGCTAATTAGATACTATCAAAATATTGGTTTCTTACTTCTTACTACACCTCACCAACCAACACCACGTCCATTAAACACACACACACACACACACACACACACACACGTGTATAATACGCGTGTGTTTGGAAGTACTAAAAAGTCTTTCATAATTTTGGAAGTAGTGAAGTGTTTCTGGAATTT
>CM042147.1:87907254-87932254 GCA_023376005.1 Doryteuthis pealeii
AAGAACCTGTGTTATTTATTTTTTCCCTTTGCCATGAACTATCACCAATTTTTATCTGTGCAATCGATCGAATTTCAGCGATTTTCTTGATACCACTTGTATATTGGATAGTTTCCTCAATAATAATAATAATAATAATAATAATAATAATAATAATAATAATAATTGCAGCAAACTGGCACAAAAGACATACTTGTGTAAGAATGACTGGGTAGGAGAGGTGATCCTCTGGGAATTGTGCAAGATATTAGAATTTGACCAAGCATGCAAATAGCATATGCACAAACCAGAATCGGTTCTAGAAAATTAGACGCATAAAATTCTCTGGGATTTTGAGATAGAAATGAACCACCCAATTCCGACCAGACGATCAGGCCTAGTATTGACTAAAAGGAAAAATAACTTTTTGTCTTGTAGATTTTGCCGTTCCAGCGAACAATAGAGTGAAAATAAAAGAAAACGAATATTTAGACAAATACCTGGATCCTATCAGAGAGATGAAAAGGCTGTGGAAAGTGACTGTGATATCAACTATAATTTACTGGAGAAGGGACTGGGTGAACTGGTGTTGGTGTATCTTGGTATAGGATCTAAGTAAAATCGCCACTTCTATTTATTGACGCTACCAAACAGCAGCAGCAAGTTTCCAGTAGAAATTGGCCAATGAGGTGACAGGAAAAATCATTTAAGATCGTTTTCACTGTGCTCAAGATCCCTTACTGACAGGAAGCTTTTACCAGAAAGACGTATCCTTGGATTAACGCCAGAAGAACTACAGAATTAATATTAACACCAAAGAGAGTACAGGAGTTGAACTAACACCAGGATTCTTTGAACAACAACACCAACAAATATTACATGTCCTGGGAATGCTGTTAAACTATATCTGATGGTGAGATTCCAGTTCTGGAGGTTTGGGGAATGTGGAGCACCCCTTCATCACCATTGCTCCCTGGTCCACTCTGACCCAGAGTGGTAGTACCTGTTAGGGTCCCATCTATGGGTTAAATAGAAAAATGTATTTATAAAAAAATTGTATTATCCATTAAGAATTGATTTATTTCAAAACTTTATCGGCATTAAATGACCCACTGAGGTTGATATGCCGTAAAACAAAACAAACAAAAAAACAAAAAACAAAAAACAAACAAACAAATATTACATAACCCCTACCAAAATGGCTTTACGGATTCTAACTGAGATCAGAGGAAAAATTGAGACCATCTAGACCACAGCACTGTTAAGATCAGCAAGACTACTTAGAAGTCCATGAGACCGAAGGAAACATGCTGTCACTCAAACTCCAATGAAAACCCACCAGTTAGAGCTGGTGAGAAAAACTCGCATAGAGTGAAAATGCTAATAATATTGAAAGAAAGCGAAACGATAGACAAATACCTGGATCTTAATAGAAGGCTGAAAAAATTGTGGGACATGAAAATGACTGTGCTACCAATTGTAGTTAGCTGAAAAAGATACAGTGTGAACTGTAGATCAGAGGAAGAATCGATGTCATCCGTATCAAAATCAGCTAGAATACTTAGAAGAGTCCCGGAAACCCGAGGACACTTACTGTTACTCAGACTTCAGTGAAAACAACCAGTTAAAACTGGTGTGAAAAACTCGTATGGAGTGAAAATAATAAAAGAAACAAATATATGGAGGCTTGGGTTGCGTAATGGTTATCATCTAGGAAGATGTAATCAGCAAGCCGATTTCAAATTTAAGACGAGGCAGTTTGTATTTCATTTCCCGCTAATACCCTAAGGAAAAACAAAGTCAGATGGAGTCACATCAGGAGAGTAGAGCTGATGTAAAGTGACTACTGTGCTAGTGTTTTGAACACGAATATATGTAGGAGTACAAAGTGTGCCAAAAAAGTATCGGGATTCTTTGTACTCTTTGGCACACCTAGTATTCTGAAAAAAGTTCCATTCATTCTTCATTTCTATCTTGGTAAATACAGCTTTAAACTTGGTACTTTTTGACACACCTTGTATTCTGAAACGTTATTTTTTCAGAATAAAAGGTGTGACAAAAAGTTAAAAAAAGCTCGATACTTTTCTGACACACCTTGTATATAGAAAGGCAGACTGGGTTCTTTAATCTTGATACGGCAACAAGTCCAACAGAAGGAAAATATTGAATTCAAACTTTCTATGCTATAGAGTTTGCTAATAAATAATTCACAATAATATCTGTCTTAATAGTATAATGTTTCACCAGAAATGATAAAATCCTGGTACTTTAGAAAATCATATTTTTATAATAAAAAGGTCTTGGGGATGTTCTTATTTATGGGCGATACTGTATATAAGGAGCATCACTAACTCGGCACTAGGAATAGAAAGAAAGGTAAATACTTTCTGGTTTCATGTTATGAATTTCATTCTAGAAAGCCAGATTGAGTAGAATCGGAAGTTTAACCTCGAGAGACAAACAACACAGGTGAAGTGGAAATTAAGTATCCCTAGATATAAACGGGCATTGTTTCCATACATATTGAAAATGATTGCGATTGTCTTAATAAACAGAACTTTGCATATATCTTTATGTATTTCTGCAGGACTTTAAAATATTATCCATCAAATGGATTTCCATTCATTCTTCATTTCTATCTTGGTAAATACAGCTTTAAACTTGGTACATTTTTGACACTCCTTGTATTCTGAAACGGTTTTTTTTTCAGAATACAGGTGTGACAAAAAGTTAAAAAATCTCGATACTTTTCTGACACACCTTGTATATAGAAGGGCAGAATACATTTTTTAATGTAATTCAAACTAACACAATCAGATCAGCATATAATGTAGACTACTTACTTTCTGAAATTATTATGCAAATCAAATAAACCGCAACAACTCAAATAATTCTGTATCAATATTTAACAAATTTAAACTCGTTCATTTACATCTTTAGTAAAATACTAAAATAAATTTTATAACATTTTTGATCGTTAGTTTCTGAGATATTTACGAAAATAAACTGACTGATATTAGTATGCAGATTAAACTAATTTTAGATTAAGATCTTTGAAATTATGATAAACTATTTTTTAATTTTTTCCGTAATATATGTCGAAACATGGGTAAATTAAAGGATCTTACAAATGCAGAAAACAGAAAATAACAAAATCATTGAGCGAGGGAATGTCACCATTGGAGATATCAAATGAGCTTTGCAGAGATCATCGAACGATAAAGAAGGTCGTTGAAAATATGACTAAGTTGAGCACTCAAAGGAAAGGAAAAGGCTTTAAGAACTTGATTCCTCAAGATGAACGTAAACTAAAGCGATTTATAGCAAAAACTACCAGTTTTTACCTGCACTAAGATCTTTGTAAAGGTTGGAATTATGGGAGTTAAGAAGGAGAAAAGGTGTAGAATAATTTGTCAATTGAGATCTATAAAAAATCTCCTTGATAACTTTCTCTCACTAAAGCAAATATTGTAAAGCATCAAAATACATAAAAATGAATTTTTCTAAAATAATTTTCACGGACGAATCTTGAATGGTATTTGATAGACCTAATGGATAGGCTAAAGGACGGATTTTATTCAATTCAGACATTATTTGTTCTATTATAAGTGTTGATCAATTTTTGATGATTTTATTACCTTATGATCATCAATATCATGTCGCGCAAGTAGCATGGATATCAATGACAATCCCTCGCTAACCTTCTCTATCATTCATTGCCCCTGAGAAGTCTTCTGCGCAGCATCCAGCATCCTCGCATAGTTGGTCAATGTAGGCCCTAGTGGACATGTCCATATGTTGGCTTCCACAGGAGAACGTCGTTTATGAGCTCGTCCCCGCTTCTCAGCAATGTCCTGCATGCCTAGTCCGTCTCACCAGGATGGTTTGTGAGATGGGGGACAGGTGACCATATAATTTCTTCCTTGTGGGGTGCTGTTTCCACGACGTGTTCAAGACTGCACGCAGCATTCTTGTGCAGCTCCTATCTATTCAAAGTGCTTTGTTAGGGTCCAGGTGGTGCAGCCTTACAGCAGTACTGATATAACCGCAGCCTGGAAAAATTGTCGCTTTAGCTTGTCAGTGAGATCGGATTTCCATATGATTGACAATTGAAGTAAAATGTAATTATTTGGTCTTGTCTAATGAGTTCAGAAAGCAGTTTTTTATAATACATCAAATAACTTCAATAATTGCAATAAAGCATGTTGGATACATACTCAAAATTCTAACTTTGATTTTGTTTTGACATCTAAGTTGATTGTTTAAAGATATGACAATTATTTTTCAAACCAAATTTGAATCATTGAAGTTTATGTGATTAACTTAATAACTTCAGATAGGGTGTACATTGGAAAACGAATATATATCGCCTTAAAGATGAACACAAAGTCAGAGTCCAATTTATCACTGCATTACATTGCAAATAGAACAATTGCTTTATAAAGATGATCACAACGTCAATGAACAGTTTATCACTGTTTGTTTGTTTGTTTTGTTCTACAGTGGGTCATTTAATGCCGATAAAGTTTTGAAATAAATTCATTTTTGACGGATACTCAATTTTTTTTTATAAACTCATGTTTTTCTATTTAATCCATAGATGGGACATGTAGACCCTCAGCCACCGCCTTCTAGCACCCATATGATAAAAAGGTTGGGGCTTGCCATAAAGGCAATATGATTGGAGCAATCATATAGGTGCTAGGGATAGACATGACCAGCAGATTGATCATAGGGGACCTCTCCGACCACCAGTCTAGCCTAAGTAAGGTTTTAAGTGGAGTGTTGCAGGTCATGGACTACTCATCCACCAAGACTCCGTCCTTAAATATCACGGGTCACCACCCACGGCCAACAGGTGGCTCCATTTGGGGAGTCTTACCCCTCTGCAGAGGTGCAGTTGGTGTATTCTAACGCCCCAGCCGACAGGGCGGAATTTATCACTGTATTTGCATTGCAAATTGAACATACACTTTTATACAGACGAACGAAAAGGTAGGGCTCAATATTATTTCTGTATGTAAAAATAATCTTCAAATTAGGAAGGGGATAAGAGAAAGAGGAGCTCTCAAAGTAGTTTTGACTAACGAGATGAGAACCCGTTTGGTTTGAATTCAGAGCTTTCCTTCTCCTAGACGGGTTGTCATACCAAGATTAAAGAGCCCAGTATATCCTGCTATTTACGCATAGCTGAACGGAAACTCTTTGGATTCATATCTTTCCGACGTGTATTAGTGCTGTGTGAAATGCAAACAGCCTCATCGAGGATTCGAACTCGTCAAGCCGTGTCTTTTTCCTACGATGGTAACCATTACACTACCCGCCTCCAACTTCTTAGATTGTTTTAAAGAGAAAGCCGCGAAGGTAGATATGTAGTTATAGTAAATCATAAAAGTTTTTTTAAAAGATTATTTAATAGAAATAGATGAATAAATTAGGTAAATGGAATTAGATTTGACAAAAAATGAAGCTTATATGTTTCGCATCTTTTTAAAAAAAAATAAAAAGCGTGTTTCATCGTGGTGTAATGGTTAGCAAGCTCGTCGTGCAGATCCGTTACTACTGAATAGCGAGTTCTATCCTTGCTGAAGCCCCATACTTTTGATCTTGTGTCAACTCCTACGCGTGGCGAACAGGTTGGGTAAATATCTACTTTACACTAATTGATATAATAGAAAAATTGATAAATAATGACTTCAATGAATTGGTAAATAAATAAACTAATATATTCTTCTACCTGTTAAAGAAAATCGTTACCGTTTTAAAGTTTTGAAAATGACGTCCGAATTTGTATTGACATTCGAATATTAAATGTCTTACTTAGTTACTTCCCTTGAAAATGATGGAGCTTACTTAATGTTTTACTGGCACAAGAAGTAATTTCATTTTATGGAGTAAAAATCGAATAATTTTGGCCAAATATAGTTTAAGACCTTTACATGGATGACCCTAACAATTTCTGAAAGTTTGGTTGAAATCGGGTAAAAATTAACGAGGCCTGCGGTTACTGAGGGACGGGCGGACATTTTGTGAATTATAATACGATATACATTCCTAATTGAATAATATGATAAAATCTTCAAACACTTTCTTCTTTCTTTCTTTCTTTCTTTCTTTCTTTCTTTCACGTTTTCTTTCTTTCGTTTATCTCATCGAATTCTTATTCATTGATTTATTTATTTCATTATCAAAAGGGATTTTTCTCGACTACTCAAAAACTTTTCTTTCTTTCTTTCTTTCTTTCTTTCTTTCTTTCTTTTTGTATGCCTTTCATTTTGATCTTTCTTTCTTTCTTTCTTTCTTTCTTCTGACTCTTTGTTTATGTTATCATATTTTTATTCCTTTTATTTCTACATTTTTCAAAAGTGATTTTCCTTTTCTGTAGTCTGATAAGACGACACAAGGTTTCTTTCTTTCTTTCTTTCTTTCTTTCTTTCTTTCTTTCTATTTATCTATCTATATTTTCCCACTTTCTTTTTTTCAGCTTATTTTTCTTGTTTGTTTAACGTGACGAGAGATCCCATAAGGCTCTTTATTAAAACAATAACAAATTACTGTACAATAGATAGATCAATACTCAAAACTTTGTGTCGAAAGGCAGACGCTGCAACAATAGAAATAGCATCTTTCACACAGACACCATTACATCCTCAAAACATTTCAAATATTAATAAATAATAAAAAGTATAAATGAGGTTGGCATTGTGTATAGAGAAAGAGAATTCGATTAGCATAGTAGATTAGAAGATACACACCATTTGTTAGATGCGTCTCGGATAAGTACATTTAGTGCGCTTAATATAGATAGGCGGTTTGCAGAAGAAGGACTACCAATAATTCTTTTATGCCGAGAAGAACAAAGAGATAAAAGAAAGATTAGTAAAAGTTTGCTGTATTGAAAAATCTTAAACAAAAAAAAAAAAAAAATCAAATATTTAGTATTTGTTTTCAGATATTGCCGTTTTAAGATATTGCCGGTTTTAAAAACAGTTACAAAAGAATTAGTGACTATTAGATACAAAACGTGGCGGCAGTCATGGCCAAACTGAGCCAGAGAGTATGGGTCAATGCCAGCCTTACTAAGAAAGCCAAACTGCACGTCTACAGAGCGTGTGTTCTCAGTACTCTCCTATACAGTAGCGTAGCTTGGAACACATATTCACGCCACGTGAGGAAACTAGACAATTTCCACCTCAGATGCCGACGCCGCATTCTACACATTCATTGACAGGACAAAGTGCCCAACAAGGACGTGCTGGAATGAGCAAACATAAACAGCATGCCCGCCATAATCTGCGAGACACGCCTGCGTTGGCTTGGCTACGTCAGGAGGATGGACAAAGGCCGCATCCCCAAAGAGCTACTGTATGGTGAGTCAGTAGAGGGCACCCGACCGGTAGGGAAATCACGCCTGCGCTTTAAAGATGTCTGTAAGAGAGACATGAAGACATGCCACATCGACATCAACACATGGGAGGCTTATGCAGAAGACCGTACGATCTGGCTCCTCCTCGTCAAACAAGGAACGAAAAGGAGTGAAAAAGAAAGGAAAGAAGCCGCCACAGAAAAGAGAGTCATAAGGAAGGAGAGACAACAGCATCTCCAGCAAGCATCACCGTTTGTTTGCAATCACTGCACCAGAGATTGCCATTCAAAAATTGGTCTGTTCAGCCACTCACGCAGTTGCAGGTAAAAAAAAGTGGACACTGCGCCATCATCTTTAAAAGACCGAATGATGCCAACAAGATACACAAATACGAAATGTGCTTACAATCAATTTCAAATAGTATCTTTTTCTTACTTTGATGTTCTCCGTCTCAGCCCTGAGGTCATTATTTTTAAATTGGGATTTTTGAATAATTACTCAACGTTGCCGAACGAAAATGTCATCAGGGACATCTTAAAGCAGGTGTGCAATACAAAAACCTACAAATGGTGTGTCATCGAAAATACCTGAAAGACATGGAGTCTAAACAATATATCCCGTACCGGAAACTGGACTGGCATAAATATAGTCCCCACGTGCTAGCGAGGAATACTCAAATTTCATTCTTGCAGGTTGTGTGGTAGTTGTGGGTGGAGGGCTGTAAAGATTTCTTAGTTCCGTCGATATGTTCCTTCAAAGGAGCCTTAGGCAATAAACTCAGCTCTCACCCCGTTAAGTGAGGGGGAAAATACTGCCTGGGTTGGAGGCTCGCTGGTACAGCAGCAACCAACAAGGTGGTTGTATATCTTTGAAGTTTTAATTACAAGAAAATAACAATTAATTTTTCTTCATAAACCTAATTTTTAAGTTAATATTTTGTCATCCAAAATTACTTCAAGTAGTAGGTTTTAAGATGGTCACTATTAAGAATAAAAAATGTAGAGTTATTAGAGCCTCCCAATCATACCTAGTTGAGTATCATATTCAGGACACTATTTTTGGGAGAGGAGGAACGTATTGTTACCTGTCAGGGTGGGGTTCCCGCCGGTTATAGATGTTGATATAATCATGAAGAATCCAATCTTCCATTTAATTATTACCTATTGTTTTGAATATCTAAATTTACTTGTACTATAAATTAAATGTTAACATAGGGCTAAAAAGATAGCACATAATACCAGATATAAATAATTGCAATTTTTTTATAAAAAGTTAATTTTCTTTAAACCAACGATACCGGAATTTTCTTGTTTATAGTGAAACATTACAATTCAAAACGGACATCATTAGACATTTTTTATTGACAAATTCTACAGCCTCGAAATTCCATAGCCCAAATGTATATGTATCTACGAACCATTCCACTCGAGCAGGGTGTGACACAAGGTTAATTTTTTGGCGGAGTTCAAACATTATTGAATTCAGAGTTTTCCCTCTCATAGACTGGTTGCCATATCAAGGTTAAAGAGTCCAGTCTGTCTTACAATTTACCCATAGCTGAAGGGAGAATAGCTGGATTTAAAACTCTCCCAAGGATATCAACACTATGTAAAATGCAATCAACCTCGTATGAAATTTGAACTCGGGTCACCGTTTCCATTTCCTACGACAATAACCATTACACAATGAACGACTCCAATATATATATATTATATATATATATATATATATATATATATATATATATATATATATGCAATTTTATTTTGGGTCGTAGAGGTGTTAGGATTTAAATGTTTTTTTAATGCTGTAGAGTTTGACGATAAATAATATATAATGATATATTTTTATTGTATATCCTTATTCCACTGTAAATGAATCTTTGGTTTAGAAGAAATTTTGTTTGTATGAAAAATTGTGAGGGGGTACTTATTCATGGGCGATACTGTATATTGAGTTATATATATATATATATATATATATATATATATATATATATATATATAGTATAGAAGTTTTATAGAGCTAGAAACGTCTAAAGGCTGATAATAACAATGGTGCGATGGGTATTTCCATATCACAAACAGTGCATCAATGATTTAGTGTTTGTCTTCTTAGTCAATTCAATATTTAGCGTTTCCATAGATCCTGACATTTTCCCTAAATATTTTTCTTGATAAATGGAAACTTTCAGCTTTTGATCATAATATTTTCATATCTAACTTTATCTTTCCTTGTTTTTTTCGTTATTTCTAGCATCGTGTTTCAATCTTTGCCCCCTGTGGATTTATCTATCTATCTATCAAATCTATCTATCACATCTATCATGCAAAGGACCGGTTCAGCTCAGTCAGTAGAGCGTCGGACAAGGAACCGCAAGGCTACATGTTCGATAGCCAACTCAGCATATGAGTAGCACAGGGATCTGTGCGGTAAAGTGAGTAGCTGATGGTAGGTGTGGCGCTCTACTTATGACGTCAAAAACAATCTCCTTTCACTGGCGCTAGTGAAAAGGGGATAGACTTCCTCTCTGTCTGGCTGATACCGACTTTAGGCCACCCCGACGATCTATCACATAGTTTTTATCTCCGTTGGATAACTTAATACTTGTGTATTTGTTTCACATCTATCTATCTACAGTATCTTCTCCTTGCTTCATTCTTTGTTCGTTTGTCCGCAACTTCTACTAGGATCATTGACCTAAAAAAAAAAAATCTTCATTTTTATTAAATGTATCGTGTTATT
Organism: Doryteuthis pealeii; assembly: GCA_023376005.1. Taxonomy (NCBI): domain Eukaryota; kingdom Metazoa; phylum Mollusca; class Cephalopoda; order Myopsida; family Loliginidae; genus Doryteuthis; species Doryteuthis pealeii. The sequence continues at coordinate 87,917,345 of CM042147.1, forward strand.
TATTTGCCGCAACTATCCAATATCACAATTTCGTCAAAACTGGCTTATAAGCAATATCAATGAATACGCTTTGCAGTTGAGTGTCACACTCTTCGCGCATAAACCAAATGTAAAATATCATTTTCTTTTCTCTTTTCCCTTTAACCAGAGTTTTGTATTCAATATTTGAAAGCCGAGAGGAAAGTTTGCGTTAGGCAAAATAATCACTCGCCATGTTGTTTTATAAATGTCGGACAAGCTTTTCTTGTCTTTTCCTCATTAATCAGTCTTTCATTCACTTAACGAAAAAAAAAAAGAAAAAAAAGTTATTTTCAATGTTTTCATTGGTTCAAGAATATTTGGGTTATTTTGTATAATTATTGATTTTATTACGTCATATTAAGTCGATTTGTGCAAAAAAAAAAAAAAAAAGTCTTGTATTAATTAGGGCTTTCCTCCTTCGGTCAATATTATTTGGTTTTGTTTCTCACCAGAAGTTGATCGCATTTATTTAATTAGCCGAAACGTCTAGTAAACTGATAAATATATATAGAGAAAGAGAGAGGTGTGTGCGCGTGTGTCTACGTGTGTGAGTGCATGCTTGCACGAATGTGTGTGTGTGTGTGTGTGTGTGTGTAAGAATGTAGAAGGAATGAGAGAAATAGAGAAGGATGTATGTGTGTGTTTGTGTGTATGTGTAAGAATGTAGAGGGAAAGAGAGAAAGAGAGAAGGTGTACGTCTGTGTATGTGTTTGTGTTTGTGAGTGTTTGTGTGTAGGAATGTAGAGGGAAAAAGAGACAGGAGGATTTATGTGTGTGTGTGTGTGTGTGTGTGTGTGTACGCGCGCGTGTGTGTGTGTAGAATGTAGAGGTAACGAGATAGATAGATAGATAGATAGATAGAGAGAGAGAGAGGGGGGTAGTATGTGTGTATATCTGTAAGAATGTAGAATGTAAGGTAAAGAGATAGATAGATATAGGGAGAGAGAGAGAAAGAGAGAGAGAGAGAGAGAGAGAGAGAGAGAGAGAGAGAGGGGTAGTATGTGTGTGTATCTGTAAGAATGTAAAGGAAAAGAGAGAAAAGAGAGAAAAGGATGTATGTGTGTGTTTGTGAGAATGTAAGGTAAAGAGATAGATAGATATATAGATAGATAGATAGATAGAGAGAGGAGAGAGAGAGAGAGAGAGAGAGAGAGAGAGAGAGAGTAAGTGTGGGAGAGTGAGAGTAAAATATATATATGTGTATGTGTGTATGTGTGTGGATGTATGTTTGTAAGAAATTGTGAGCTGAGAACCAGAATTTGGTGGAGTGTTTCGCCATTGCAAGATTCAGCAGATAATGAATTCTAAAAATAAAATAAAATTTTAGGAAAGAATAAAATGAATTTCTTTCGAAAACGTTATCTGATGAAGCTTGTAAATGAGCGAAACGTTATTTTAAATCAATAAATACTCGACTAAATTTCACATAGTAATGTTTTTCCATGTTGTCCAATATTATATCCAACACATCTATTCATACACAGAAACATACGTACATACATTCACACACACACACACACACACACACACACATACATACATATATATATATATATATATATATATATATATATATATATACTTTGGTGTTGTACCAAGTTTCTTGGTAGAAGGTGATTCTAGGCCGGTCCTATTCCCTACCAGTAGTTTGTTATAGAGTTCAGGTTCCATATAAGAGCTCAATGTTTAATTATTGTAAAGAGAGCAAAGTTATTTGTGAATAAAAAGGCCTTAAATACCATGGGTATCGTGGTTATGGACCATTTCCACTCGTGGGTATCTAGGGCCCACGGAGCTTCTTCAGACCACGTAATTAATTATGAATTTGGCCATGTGCCTGTCGAAATAAAAGATATACGTGGTCTGAAGAAGCTCCGTGGGCCTAGATACCCACGAGTGGAAATGGTCCATAACCACGATACCCATGGTATTTAAGGCCTTTTTATTCACAATATATATATATATATATATATATATATATATATATATATATATACCAACCCCTTCGCACGAGCAGGATGTGACACAAAGTTAATTTCTTAAGCGGTGTTTAGCAGCTTTGAATTCCTTCTAGACTGGCTACCTAGCCAAGGTTAAAGAGTCCAGTCTGTTCTACTATTTACCCATCGCTGAAGGGAGAGTAGGTGGACACATACCTTTTCGAAGGGTATCAGCGCTATGGGAAATATAAACAGCCACATCTAAGATTTGAACTCGCGACGAGTCCATTTCGTACGACTCTAACCATTACACCACGCGCGCGAGCACACACATGCAAGCGCACGAACACACACACACACGCACACACACGCACACACATATTTATAGGTAGATAGATATAGGTAGGTAGATTGATAGATAGTTAGCAAGGTTGCTATATTTATAAGTAAAACAGTGTTCAATATCATGGACAAGCATTTATATCTAATTTAAAGTAGCGTGGACATGGAATCAACGGCGCCTGGTTACTGACAGTTTCTAGCCTTTGCGATCTTCAGACTAAGTCTTGTTCTGAAGATCTCATTGGCGAGAAACTGTCAGTGCCGTTGATTCCATATACACGCTATCTTAACACGCAGTCTGAGTTCGACCCTAGCCAAAGATAGTTGTGTCTAGCCACACTGAAGAGGCGTGAAACGCCGAAACACGTGTCTGTGGATGACTTATTAATATATGCTCCCATAAAGTTGGTATGAGCTCTCCAATTGGTAATTTAAATTAACTCTCACTACTAAGCATATAAGCAATGATCGTTTCCCCGGAAATTTGATCTCTCAGTGACCGTAAAATACATAAACAAACCTATGTACTTAATAGTTTAAAAACACCAGTCCCCGCTACAGCTGTCAGTGGACGAGGGGATTAGATATCAGGCTGCCAAACGGTCAGTCTGAATTCGACCCTAGCCAAAGATAGTTGTGTCTAGCCACACTGAAGAGGCGTGAAACGCCGAAACACGTGTCTGTGAAACACATATATATATATATATATGAGAGAGAGAGAGAGAGAGAGAGAGAGAGAGAGAGAGAGAGAGAGAGAGAGAGAGAGAATCGTATGGCCTATATAGTTAACTAATTTAAATAAAAGAAACTGTTGAAAAAGTTTAATGCACTTACAATTGAAGACTGTAGAGAATGAAGCATGAGAAAAATGTATTTATACAATTATATTTCCTAATAACCTTCATCTTTCAAAGAAAATGAAATAGAAATTACGATTTTCATCTACTTATACTTTCATCTATATATATATATATATATATATATATATATATATATATATATATATATAAGAAGTATACGTGGAGCCCGTCAATATATATATATACTCCCACATTGGTCGAGTTCACTAAATAGGGATTTAATTGTAAAATTCACCGTTCTGGCGTGTAGCTAACCTCGCTTTGTTTACAAATGTTTGAGACTCTAGTGAATTCATTTCCGCTTAGAAATGTAGCAATTAAATATTCTCCTATATTTGACAGCTGCTTCTGGCCGCACGGGTAAGAGGCTTGGCGAACGAAAGTTCATTCGGGTCTCAAACCCGGCCAGGGGTAGCTGTTAATGTATAACCACACTGATGAGAGGTGATGCATCGAAACACGTGTCTGTGGATTACTTATATATATATATATATATATATATATATATATGATTGGAATAATCATGACAAGGAAATTCGGCGAATACAGTGTGCGACGTGAGGAACACTGTACAGCTGTTTCGACCTAATTTTGGTCTCATCAGCAGTGTATAAATTAGGTCGATACAGCTGCACATAGTGTTTCCTCACGTCGCACACGGTATTCGCCGAATTTGCTTGTCATGATTATTCCAATTATATAAATAAAATTTCTCTCTATGAAAATAAAAATTTCACACATATATATATATATATATATATATATTATATATTATATATATTATATATATATATAAATATATATTATGTTATATTATATATATATTATTGCAACGTTTGATATATATATATATATATATATATATATATATATATATATATATTATATATATATATATATATATATATATAAAACGTTGCAATAATTAAATTATCATAGTATGGTATAGCCACAGGTTCCGCTAGTCAATTAACCAAATCTGTAAGCGTCTATCCTATACTTCTGGGTTGAGAGAAGCTTACATTTTGATAGAAATTGGTTTCTCCCTCACGCAATTAAAGGTTTCTTGAGACTTCAAACGGCCAACTTATATTTTTGAAATAATACGTGTGTTCAAAGAAATGCAATAATCTACACTGGTTTGACTTAACGGTTTCGGTAAATGATATTGTTAATCTACTTTCTTAGTCACAGTGCTTACTTAACCGTATTTCAGGAACGGTACATTTCAGTGATACACAGGAGAAGGCTTAAAGGTGCCAGCCATTCTTCAACAAAATGGAGAACAGTTGAATGTTGCTCTGAGTGAACAGCAGATTGGATGCGGATCAGACATTGCATGACTTCCTGGAAGTCTTTGCTTAACGACTTGTGATAATTCGTTGTGAAGAACTGAAAAAAAAGAGAAAGAGCTCGTTACATCGCCTAAGGAACGGTTGGTGCGGGAGAGGTGATGTGGAATTGGAGATGGCGAAGAGAGTTTGTCTCTTCGAATTATAATCATCGGCGTGGAAGAAGATTTTTCAAATAAAGTGAAGAAAAAAAAATGAAACTCTCTTCAGAAAACAATGTACAAATAGGCGTAGATTAGTCGATAAGTCCGTAAACTAATTAGAAAAAAGCTTGTATGTTTCACATAAAAAATCTATCTTAGTTTTTTTTCTCAGAGGAAGAATTACCATTGTTTCTAAATGACGTCATCAAGACTACTGTACTCATCGGGTCCTATGTCCAGTGGTTTCGGCTATTGGACCGGTAAAATATTTGTTATCAGCGTGATCCAGGGAGCTCTCCACTCAGACAGCACCACCCACGTCTAAAAGGGACAGCGTTGGGTTTATTGCCCAGTCCCTGAGGTGTTTAAAAAGAATAATGTCGACGGGATTCCCGCAATATTTAAACACTAGCCACGTATGAGCTTCGGTTTGTACGTGGTTTTCCCACTATAATGACCCTGTGTTCGACTGATATGGTGGGATGTCAGTAAATACTTATTCATCTCGGTTGTTATTATTGTTACGACTTTTTGGGCTCTGACGCAATCAGTAACCTGCTAATTTCAAAAGGAACCCTTTATTCAACTCATTCCATTCTCTAGGTTAATTGATTATTCCAAGTTAATTTGTTCTTGAAATCACTGACTTCTGAAATATATATATATTTACCAACCCTTCCGCACGAGCAGGATGTGACACAAGGTCAATTTCTTAAGCGGAGTTCAACAGGTTTGAATTCAGAGTTTTCCTTCTCCTAGACCGGTTGCCTAACCATGGTTAAAGAGCCCAGCTTGCCCTACTATTTATCCATAGCTGGAGGGAGACTTCTGAAATATATGTTCCTACTGTGCTTGTTATTTATTGAGCACCATTCTATCAAACTTTACATAATTTATTATCCTCTACTCTATGTATTTTGCACACTTATATTGCTATTGTTCACTAATTTTTAGGATATCTCTTTCCATGGTTATCTGTCTGATCCATATTGATATCATCTATGCGATATTCAAACTAAGTACTTGGTTTGAAAATCACATTAGCGAGAAACTGTCTGTTACCAAGCGCCATCGACAGATTAGGATTAACCAACAGGATTCTGTGAACAGAACAACGGAACCACTCGGACTTATATTTATTACAAGGAACCTATAAACTAGTATTAATGTATGGATCTGCAAGCCTAGCTTGCTAACCATTACACCACGACCGAACCCCCTAGCAAAATTAGACGGTAGTGTCTTGCTCTGTTTGTATATACCAGCCCCTCCGCGCAAGCGCGGTGCGACACAAGGCCATTTTAAAAGCGGAGTTTAACAGGTTTGAATTCAGAGTTTTCCTTCTCCTAGACCAGTTACCATACCAAGGTCTGGAGTGAGAACAGTTATATGTATGTCTTTCCCAATGGTATTCGCGCGTTATGAAATGTAGCCAGCCTCATCCAGGATTCGAATTCGCGTTACCCTATTTCCCACGATGATAATCATCATTTCACTACGGGTTCCCTCTTTCATGGGTTGAATGAGACAAAAGTCGCACGTATGAGGCATCCAGTGAGGACCAAACTCGCTATTCAGTTGTAATATTATCTACGGGACTAGCTTGCTAACTATTACTCTACGACGGGACGCCCAAGTAAATAAGTCGATAGTGTCTTGTTCTGTCAGCAGTAACATTGATCTTCATGAAAGTAGATATAACTGGCAATTTATTGTTCGTTCTTATTTCATAAGCACAGAGAGAGAGAGAGAGAGAGAGAGAGAGAGAGAGAGAGAGAGAGAGAGAGAGAGAGTGGAGGATAGGTTAGTAATTATATATGATCCATTATCAATACTAAATTGGTCCTTGTTTAAAGTTTGGAGATGTAATTATAACTTGATGCTTTACAAAGTCTATTATCATGCATGGAATTCTTAGATGGAACATTATCAATTACATTTGTACCTTGATATACGAGTTTAATTCGTTCTGCTCATAACTCAATTTTCTCGTATATCAAATCAATTTTCAACGATGAAATAAACGGAAATGCCATTAATCTGTTCCAGCACCACCAAAACACTGTTTAATCCTCTGGATAGATTTATTTCAATTTCTCACTGTGCTTTGGAAGATAAGTGACTACCATCTGAATTTACAATGATACCTTGGCTTACAAGTTTAGTTCGCTCCCCTCGTAACTCAATTTCCTCGATTATCAAATCAATTTTCCCATTGAAATAAACGGAAATGATGTTAATCTGTTCCAGCACCCCCAAAACCCTAAGTTTTTGCGTTCTTTTAATAAGAAAAATGGCATTGTATTTGAAAAAAAAATTAAGAAAATAGTTGATATTCTACCTCATTTTTATAGTATTGCTATCGAAATGGTTTCATTTTTTTTTTACTGTGATTTGCAATTTTTGTTGCAGTGCACTTTTCAAACTCGCCGGTCATATGGGACATAATTCTCATCTTCATATTTACAATTTGTTTAATCCCCAGGCAAGGTCATGATATTTCTCCAACTATTTAGTTTATTTGTTTGTCTCACTGTGCTTTGTAAGTGACCACAATCTGCACATACAGTGGTACCTTGCCCTACAAGTTTAGTTCGCTCCGCTCGTAACTTAATTTCCTCGTATTAATTTTCAATTGAAATAAACTAAAATGTAATTAATTCTTTCCAGCTCCACCGGTTTTTTTGGTTACGTTTTCTTAAGAAAAATAGCACTGTATTGTATAATATTGTATAAAGATATAAGAAAATAGAATGTAATAAATGATGTGCTGTAATATGTTTTGATGTTTATTTTTTATAAATAGTATTTTTTTGTATAATCAATTTGGAAACTTAATTATTTTTAGTGAACTTATTAACATAAGCATATCTGAAGCTCACTCGTACCTAAAATTTTAGCCCTGAACACAAGACAAAAAAATCAACCGAGAGACAGCTGGTAACACGGAAAACTCGTTAGTTGGGGCACTCGTAAGTCAATGTACTACTGTTTTTTTTACATAATACATTTGGAAACTTAACTGTTTTTAATGTTTTGTATTATCAATATTTGACTCGCCTTTTTAAATTGTCATTCCGCTATTCTAGCATAGAGGAATGAAAATAATCGGCCCCACCCCGTAAATTAAACAAAGGTTTCCGTTCTACATACTCCTGAGACCCTCGAAAGCACACGGTCCCCACACCGCCATCCTTGACACTGGATTGGGTCTGTACACCCCCAAAACATACAAACTTATTCACACTCCCCCATCTCTTCCTCTTAACATAAATGATGGATGGGTAATATTGGCTGTTCAATTGCAGGTTGAAGTATTACGACAATCATTTTTATGTTGAGTGTCAACCCAGAAATGCAGTAAAAATGCAGTTCATTAGGTTTGTTTGATTGATTGATTGATTTTAAAGGGATGTCAACCCATATAGGGTTATTTCATATCTAGAGGTTAGGTAATCGCGTTCATTGTAATTTCATTTTTTTGTGAAACAGATCTCTCCATCTCTACCTCTCTCTCTCTCTCTCTCTCTCTCTCTCTCTCTCTATATATATATATATATATATATATATATATATATATATATATATAGTCTTATTATATAGTCTTATATAGTCTTATATATTATATAGTCTTATTATTATAGTCTTCGGAGACTGAAATACCAATAATAAATATATATATATATATAAATATATGACATTCGCATCTATTATATATATATGTTTTCCATAAAGTCCGTATGCACATTAAAATTTAAAAATATATAGTTAATGAGAATGTCATCATATCAGTCTCTCACTGTGTCACATTCTTTTTTCAATGTTTCTCCCAGAGGTCGTAAAATTAGGAATCAGACCGACTCTGTGCTAATTAAAAAAATCCCGAACCGAATCCAAACCCGCAATCCTAAAATTTTGGATTCCCAAGATTTAATTACTGCGATTGTTTTCCACGATTTTTTTTACATAATTTTTTCCGACGAAAATTTTTATTAAATTAAATTCTATTTTTTATTTTTCTTGAAAATTAATTTGAGAATAATCGAAATTAATTGCGAAATTCAGTTAAAGTCATCCATAGCATAGAAATAATTGTTAGTACCAAACGTAAGAACCCAGTGGTTTGAAAATTGCATAGACGAGAAACTGTCAGTAACCAAGCGCCGTTGACTTCAATATATATATATATATATATATATATATATATATATATATATATATATATATATATATACTAGTCATCCACAGACACGTGTTTCGAAGTTTACTTCTCATCAGTGCCGCTCGACTTTTTAACAGCTACCTCTAGTTGGGTGCGAAACCCGACAAAATTTTCGTCCGTCAAGTTCCTTACTCTCACGGCCATCGGGAACTGTCAGCCAGGGGCGAAAAATTAATTGATGAACTTACAGGATATATGTTTTTACAATCATCAGAGAACTCCAGTCTGTAAACAGACTCTCTCTCTCTCTCTCTCTCTCTATATATATATATATATATATATATATATATAAACATTACGAGTATCGTTATCAATTATGGAGGCAAAAGTTGGAGATATATTCACAAGTGACACACATTATGATCAATATCCAGTTTTGAGATGCGGTAATTACTTGATGATGCATAGAGCATAGAAACCAAACATTTGGTCGTTGCAAAGTTACCGTAACGATATTATTATTATTATTATCATTGTTAGTGGTTTGATGGTTTCGTGCTGACGTGGCTACGATGCAATCACTCGTCCGGCTGACATGACTGTTCAACTAGATAAATACGAGACCAGTCCCAACAGATCACTTCAAACGCCATTTCTCTTTGGCTATTGTTCGTTAACCTGGCTGCCGCCACTCAAAGAACGCTGCCCTCATTTTAGAGGCATTCAACCAAATAAACAGACTTATTTCGTGGCTGGACGAAAACGTTAACGTTTTTCTTGTCTTTTTTTTCTGCGAATAGGGTCTACTACTACTACTACTACTACTTCTTCTTCTTCTTCTTCTTCTTCTTCTTCTTCTTCTTCTTATTTCAATTTATTCTCCTCTTCATCCGCCTCCATCTCTTCCTTCTGCTTCTTTCTTCTCCAACATCACCACTACCTTTCTTCTGAGAGGGTTTTTTTCACTTCTCATTTTCTTGCCCTTGTTGTTGTTGTTGTTGTTGTTGTTGTTGTTGTTGTTCTTCTTCTTCTTCTTCTTCTTCTTCTTCTTCTTCTTCTTCTTCTTCTTATTTCAATTTATTCTCCTCTTCATCCGCCTCCATCTCTTCCTTCTGCTTCTTTCTTCTCCAACATCACCACTACATTTCTTCTGAGAGGGTTTTTTCACTTCTCATTTTCTTGCCCTTGTTGTTGTTGTTGTTGTTGTTGTTGTTGTTGTTGTTCTTCTTCTTCTTCTTCTTCTTCTTCTTCTTCTTCTTCTATTTTGTCTACCGTCCATTTCTGCTTTTATAACGGCTGTGTATGTAGTTCTTTGTATTTTTGAAACGTGCCTGGGAAATGCTTAGCAAAAAAATTCATGTTTATTTACGTGCCAAATTTATCCTCCTTTAGAATAAAGTTATTGAATTATGTTTAACAATAAGTCATTCAAGCAACCAACAAGCAAGTTGCCTACCGATCCTCACTTCTATCTATAGATATTTATATGAATGATATTCATTAAGATTAGTTTAGTAGTCTATTATGTAATTCCCCTCACCCACACCATCGGTACCCGTCTATTTTCGGACATTTGCTGAGACGTAATGGACAATTGACGAGTCAAAGTTCACTAAAGAAGACGTTGAAAACGCAGTAATAGTGGGCTATGGGTAGTCACATGATCTTTTGAGAGATTTAGTTAGATTTTACAAAGATATTTGGAGTTCCAAATACTCATAGAGATAGTCATGTAATTTGGGTCTTGAGATGAACAAAAGGTGATAAGACAAACAGGAATATTTCTTTTATGTTATTTATTTTTTGAATTTATTTATATTTGGGAAAGAAAAAGGCTTAAATATCGGTAATATTAGCATTTATAGATTTATTTCTATCAATATGTATATGTATATACATATGAGTTTCATCAGAAAGATAATTTTATTGAAATGGTAAAAGAATTTGTGGGGAATTTTATATATTTGATAAAGAAAAAGGTTTAGATATCGGTCATATTAGCAGTTATAGATCTATTTCAACCCATATGGATATGTATATATATGTACATATGTATATGCAGATACATATAAGTTTCATCAGACCGCCAGTTTTATTGAAATGGTAACAGAATTCATGAGGAATTTTATATATTTTTAAAAATGTATTTGTGGGGATTTTTGATAAACACAAATATATAAGATTTCCGATAAATTCTGTTACCATCTCAATAAAATTGAAACTCATTTTTCATTATACATATAAAAAAAAAAAATGGACTCTCTTGTATGAGTGTTCATCTAGTGAACAACCAACACAGTGATTTGTTTATAGTGGTGAAGGCTTGTGTAGGACCATTCCACACTTTTTGGCACAGTCGATAGGAAAGAATTGGTGCATCAAGGAATGCCACGAACCCAATCAACGACTGACCTCAGGAATTTTGAATTCAGAGTTATCCCTCTCCTAGACTGGTTACCTACCCAAGGTTAAAAAGCCCAGTCTGCCCTACTATTTAACCCATAGCTGGAGGGAGAATATATGGATTCATACCTTTCCGAAGGGTATTAGCGCTATGGGAAATGCCAACAGCTTCGTCTAGGAATTGAACTCGAACCGACGAGTCCATTTTCCATGACTCTAAACACTAGCCCACGCGCCTCCATATACATATGTACATATATATACATATCCATATGGGTAGAAATAGCTCTATAACTACTAATATGACTGATATTGAAGCCTTTTTCTATACCAAATATATTGCTCTGTACAAAATTATAAGTTAGGATTGCATGAACATGAAGTCAACGGCGTTAACAATTAATAAAATTAGTCATAACACGCCCTACATTATTAATTGGTTTTTAACGCAAACCAAATGTAATGGCGTACATTAGTTAAAATCTTTCGATGTAAATATTTCATTGTAAGTGAACCTGCCTTAATCGGAATTTGAACTCTTTAGAAAGATTTCATGAAGAGGCTTCTGAAAAGTTGAAAAATAGTCCAAAACTCTTTCCGTTTGCATCAGTCAATCTGATGTTTTGTATTTATCATACCTTTTTTTTTTAGAAACAATTATTTATCCCCCGAGTAAAATAGTGAATTTAATTATTTAAACAATATCGCTTACTAAATGGTTGGAAGCTAAATTTATTTTCTTGGAAGCTAAAGGTAAGAAATTCTCTTTTACAGCCTTTGGGAATTAAAATTCCGAAGCGAAAGTCTATTTGCGTATTTGCACAGAGCGAACTTACAGGAAAATAAGACCGTAGGTGAATAAACCTTTGAAATGATAGATGGATGCAATTATTCTACCCTTGTAAAGGAATAAAATGGCGGATGGCAATCGGGTGAAGGAGGGTACGAGAAGGAATCAATTCATAGCCTGACACATACTTTACTGAATTTTAATTTGAAATTTATATATTCGGTCTATGTGATTAATGGGGAGGCCTAGGATTAAGTGCTTTGACAAGAAAAAGGATTATGATGAAAATTAGATATTTATGAAAAATAAACGTTTTTAAAAAACAAAACAATTATGCTATAAACCAGTTGACTTACAATGTATGTTTAGATATAGGCATACTTCTTCTTCTTCTTCTTCTTCTTCTTCTTCTTCTTCTTCTTATTATTATTATTATTATTATTATTATTATTATTATCGAGTTTTTCACACCTACCGACTCTCCTCAGATCTCCAAGACTCTTCTAAGTATTCTAGCCGTATTATTATTATTATTTACTCCTTTTGAGTTTTCACATCAGCATTAGCTGATGGTCTTTCACTGGAGTCTGAGTGACAGCAAGTCTCCTCAGGTCTCCAGGACTCTTCTGGGTATTCTGGCAGATTGCAGCAGTGCAGTGTTCTGAATGGTTTCAATCCTTCCTCTGATATCCAAACTTTCCAAACCCTTTTCTAATCCTTTTGGGACTGTTCCAAGTGCACCAACTACAATTGGTATCACTTTCACTTTCATATTCCATATATTTTTCAGTTCTCTGGCAAGGTCCAGATATTTGTCCATTTTTTCATTTTCCTTTAGCTTCACCCTGTGATCTGCTGGCACTGCAAAATCCACCAGTTGGCAAGTTCTTTCTTTTTTGTTTATCAACACTAGGTCTGGTCTTCTTGCTGGGATAAGGTGATCCGTTTTTATTTCAAAGTCCCAGAGAATTTATTATTATTATTATTATTATTATTATTATTATTATTATTATAAATTTTTCATTCCTTGTGAGATTTTTATACCAACGTTAGTTGTGGCCTTTCACTTTAATTTGAGTCATGAGAAGTTTCCTCAAGTCTCTTAGGAAAGGTATGAATCCAGCTATTATTCCACCAACTAGGGGTAAATAGTCGGACAGCATGAACTCTTTAACATCGGTATGCAACCGGTCTAGGAAAATGAAAGCTCTGAATTCAAACCTGTTAAACTCCGCTTAAAAATTGACCTTGTGTCACATTCTGCTTGTGACGGAGGAGTTAGATAAATACATACATGAGAAAATGTATAGAAATAAAATAAGATAAAGAATGATTTAAAAACTAAAAAATCTACGATAACTGGAGAAAAATAAAAAAAAGAGAAATAAAACAAGAAAATTCAACCATCCGAGTGAGACGGAATAGGCATGCAGGACACTGCTGGAGAAGCAAGGACGAGCTCATAAGCGACGTTCTCCTGTGGAAGCCAACTCATGGACACGCTAACGTTGGCCGCACACCAGGGACCTACATTGACCAACTATGCGAGGATGCTGGTTGCTGCGCAGAGGACATCCCGGGGGAAATGAATGATAGGGAAGGTTGGCGAGAGATTGTCATGGATATCCGTGCTAATTGCGCGACATGATGATGATGATGATGAAAAGAAAAAGAAAATAGAATGAAGGTTACAGTAAAATAAAACTGGAATGTATGAAACGAAAAATAAGAAAGAAAGAAAAAAGAAGGAGAAAAGAAGAAAGATAAAAAGGAGAAAAGGTCAATGAAAAGGAACAAGGAGAATGAAAAGAAGAGAGAAATTTAAAAGAATAACAAAGAAAAATAAGGATGATAAAGAAAATTAATGATACACAAAACAACAAAGCAAAAACAACAAGAAAAAGAAAGAATGAAAAAGAAAGCAGTTGAAAGCATTGCTATAAACAGAAGAAATATATAGTACTAGCAGGACCTGTGGATATACCACAGTATGATAATTTAGTAATTACAACGTTTGATATCTCTACTTAAGAGATATTGTAAAATAGTTCAATATGTAAAAAGCATAATAGTCTGGATTTAACTCTCTCCTTCTCCCTCTCCCTCTTTTTTTCCTTCTTGCCTTCTTTTCATCTTTTCATGATGTTCGACTGAAACAGGTTAGTGTTATTGCTTCCGCGCTCACCCTCTCTCTATCTTACCCGCACTCTCTTGCTTTATTTTTTTCTTTCTTTCTTATTATATTTATTCTGTGTATCATGTCCTTTTTCTTTATGATAAAAACGGAATGGTCCATTATTTAGCTATGATAACAAAACTCATAAGAAATAAGAATTCGGCGGATAAGCATTTACTGCTTATCCGCCGAATTCTTATTTCTTATGAGTATTGTCATCATAGCTAAATAATGGACCATTCCGTTTTTATCATAAAGAAAAAGGACATGCTACACAGAATAATTATAATAATAAATGAATAAATAAATAAAGCAAAAGAGTACGGGACACGGGTATTAATATATAGATTACAAAAAGGAAGAGGAAGAAAAAGAAAGCTTCAAAAAGAAGAATTACTCAAAAAGTAGGAGGAAGAAAGAAAAAGATTAAAAGAAGAACGAAAGAAGGATAAAAAGAGACAAGTATATAGAGATACAAAAGAGGAAATAATGATAAAATAGTAAGGACGAAAAGGAGAATACATTTTGAAAAAGAGCAAAGAAAAAAGAAGAAAAAAAAGAAGAAAAAAAGAAAAACGAAAAGAACAAGATAAAAGAAATGCAAATAGAAGAATAAAAAAATACAAAATAAAATAAAATAAAATAAACTATGGAAGCAAATCGAAAATAAAAATCTGTAATGCTAGTCAAGCTGGGAGAAAGCCGTGTGAAAACTGGTCGG
>CM042147.1:87937254-87939754 GCA_023376005.1 Doryteuthis pealeii
AGCAATTTTCTTTTTCCTTATGAAACTGTCAAATTTATCCTGACCACTACACACACACACACACACACACACACACATATATATATATATATAATATATATATATATATATATATAAAAAAGAAGGTCCACAAAATGGATTATTTTCTTAGTAAAATAAAAAAAAAATTATCTTACATTTGCCACACGTGTTTCAGATCTCCTGATATCTTCTTCAGGCATTGATCAATCATATTCATATGATTGATCAATGTCTGAAGAAGATATCAGAAGATCTGAAACACGTGTCGTAAATGTAAGATAAAAATTAAAAAATTTTTTTTCTAAAAACATAATCTATCTTGCGGACCTTCTTTTTTGTTTTATAAAATATTTAATTTTCTCCCGTTGGACCTATAACAACACTATATATATATATATATATATAGATATAGTGTTAGATAAAAACAGTGATAAATCTGAACCATTTCATGCTATTGCTACACATTTTAATAAAACTTCAATAGCTTAGACACATATAGGAAATTATTATTTTCCTTGATTATCTTTGTCAACGTTCCCTACGTTGTTGTGAAAAGTCATAATTTTTAAAAATTACAGAAATACAAACCAAAAAAGAATGGAAATCTTCTTAGAATTTCCCTTTTCCTTGATTTGATATTCTAATTTGTGATTATTCCTCTGCTAATGAAGAGTAAGCAGTTTTCTGGGTTTGAAGACGTTCAAATTGTGGCATACAATGATTGTTGACTGTCACTTTGTGATATTGCAAGGTATTGAATGGGCATAATTCATCGATTGATGTCTTCCTAAAAAAATTATGAGAAAACCAGAGATTATCATAAAAACAAAGATCGTAGCCGCAAGGGAAAAACACTGCATCAGATATTAATGGATAGCCTACTAAATATTAAGTGGTCATAAATTGTCATAAACTACATCAATTATCATCAATTGTTTTAATAAGAATTTTTATGTCAATCGTCTGATTTTTTTTTACAATATACGCATATATAATATATATATATATATATATATATATATATATATATATATATATATATATATATATATATTGTACAAAAATCAGACGATTGACACAAAAATTATTTTATATATGTGTGTGAGTGTGTGTAAAAATAATGGAAAAACATGTTAAGTCGAACGTTTACATTTGTTCAAACCAACGCTATAGAGTTTCGGTTTGTTTTTCAAATCATTAACGGGGCTATCTATTATGTTAAAAGAAAACTGTTGACAAGAAAAGGCTTGTAAGCCTTTGTTTATAGTGTATAAAGGCCTCTGTTGATATTCAAACTATGAGAGAAGACACAATTAAAACGACACGTAATGTTGGCGTGCTGATGTATGTGTATAGATATATATTTTTTTCCTGATATTATATATATATATATATATATATATATATATATATATATATATATATATATATATCATGTCGTGCTGCTGGCACGGATATCCATGACAATCCCTCTCCATCCGTCCCTATCGCTCATCATTCTCGGGAGGTCCTCTGTGCAGCATCCTGTATCCGTACAGAGCTGATCAATGTACGTCTTTGCTGGTCAGCGCACACTGGCGTGCCCGTGTTCTGGCTTCCACAGGAGGACGTCGCTTATGTGTTCGTCCTTGCTTCTCCAGCAGTGTCCCGCGTGTCTTGTCCGTCTTACTCGGATGGTATGGGTGATATGTGGCAGTTGGTCGTACAGCTGCTTTCTCGTGGGGTGCTGTTTATATATAAAACCCTTAAAGATATCAAATTATTAACATGAAGTTAATTACTTTAAGTTTTATGCGGTATGCACAATCATCAGACAGATAAATGAGAAAAAATGTAACGTGATTATTTGTGCATAACACACACAATGGAAGCGCGTGGTGTAATGGTTAAAGTCATGGGAAATGGACTCGTAGCCCCGAATTCAAATCCTGGACGTGGTAATTGCTATTCACTTAGCGCTAATACCATTGGGAAAGGTATGAATCCTACTCTCCCACCAGCTATGGGTAAATAGTAGGGCAGACTGGGCTTTTTAACCTTGGTTAGGCAACCGGTCTAGGAGAAGGAAAACTCTGAATTCAAACCACTTAAACCGCTTAAGAAATTGACATTGTGTCACATCCTGCTCGTGCGGAGGGGTTGGTAAATATATATATAACACACACCACTGACTCTGGATCACACATTTCTGGAAAAATAATTCTCGTGTATAATATGGACTGTTTACAATTTGTGGTGACTATCGTAAATTTAGTAGTTGTTCAACTTTTTTATCGGTTTGTATAGAATAAGAATAGAAAATTATATAGTTTATATGTCTTTATATAGTTTAACATGTCTTAAAACACAAAATACAAATTTTACACGGTATTTTGAACAAACACACGGGCATTTTTGAACAAAAATGCAACAAGTTTGTGACGAAAGTAAGCACACATTAGTAGAAGAAAAATCATTCTTCTGCCACGTCTAAGATAAG
>CM042147.1:87944754-87952254 GCA_023376005.1 Doryteuthis pealeii
TATATGGGACCTTAAAATATACTACCACACCGGGTCCGAGTGGATCTGGGAGTAATGGCAACGCAGGAGAACTCTACATTTCCCAGAATTCCAGAATTGGAACTTCACCATCAGATGCAATTCTGTTTCCAAGACTCAGGACAGAATTTTTAAAAATAAATAAAACTAATACTTTGGATAGAATTAAACAAAAGCTCCGAGACGAAAAAAAATGTCTGAATTTTTTTAGATGAGACTTGATAACTTAAATTATTTGGATTTTTCGGGCTATTGTCCTCATCTTTATTGCTGTTCAGCACATAGAAAAATGGATAATGGGGTTGAGTTAATACATATCTAAGTGACAACCATCCGTAGGATGCAGGTTCAATCCTGATCATGGGCAATGATAACATAGAATACTTAACATAGATTAATACTTGTACCTAGTCATGGTTAGCGGAATGATAACTGTCTACCCGTCTAATCCCGACAAGAAGAGAAATGTTAGTATTAATTAACAAGATACAAATAACTTTCCATCTAGGGGATTTTTCTGTCTCGACAGACACTAGAGTGAAAATAAAAGAAAACGAAAAAATAGACAAATACTTGGATCTTGCCAGAGAGCTGAAAAAGCTTTGGAAGATGAGGGTGACGATGATACCAATTGTAGTTTGATCATTTCACAAGTGGTTTGAAAGGAAGCACGAGGAACTGGAGATCAGAAGAAGAATTGAGATTATCCAGACCACAGCAATGTTAAGATCAGGTAAAATACTGAGAATAATCCTGGAGCATAGAGGAGATTTTCGACCACCTAGACTTCAATAAAAGATTACCAATTAAAACTGGTATGAAAAACACACAACGAGTATAATAATAATAATAAAATAATAATAATAATAATCTATATATTAACACTCATTTTCCTTAATTGTACAACCATTATCATCTTGCATCACCCTCTGGTTAAAAATGAAACCATCCAAATCGTACAATATGAAATGCAAAAATGTAAATCATGATTATCTAACGTTGCTTATCCGCCGAATTCTTATTTCTTATTACTGTCGTCACCTCAGCTAAATAATGGACCATTCCGTTTTTATTATAAAGAAAGGGAAGAAAAAGGACATGCTACTCTGAAAAAAATATAATAAGAAAGAAAGAGAGTAGGTAAAGATAGACAGAGGGGTTGAGCACGCGGAAGCGATAACGCTATATGTTTCAATCAAACATAATGAAAAGATGAAAATAGAGAGAGAGAGAGAGAGAGAGAGAGAGAGAGAGAGAGAGAGAGAGAGAGAGAGAGAGAGAGAGAGAGTGTGTGTGTGTATGTGTGTATATATATATATATATGAGAGAGAGAGAGAGAGAGAGAGAGAGAGAGAGAGAGAGAGAGAGAGAGAGAGAGAGAGATTATTATATTTTTTTACATATTTTACTTTTTACATAAGTACATTGGTATATCCACAGGTCCTGCTAGTAATAATAATAATGACAATTCTTCTTCTTCTTCTTCTTCTTCTTCTTCTTCTTCTTCTTCTTCTTCTTCTTCTTCTTCTTATTCTTCTTTATTATTATTATTATTATTATTATTATTATTATATGAGATTTTCAAGTCCAGACTGGATTTGATTGTAATTTTAAAAAGACCTGACAGATGATTGACGTAGCTGTGCCAAGATGAAAGAAACAACAAAGATGGAAAAAAAGCGGACATTTTGGGGAAAAATAACAACTTGTAGATCATGAAATTTAGAGTTATACTCATATAGTTGACTCTCCTGGGACCGTACGAAAAGCACTCCAATGCACACAGGGCGTATTAGAAATTATATGAAGAACTAAGACTGTTTAGACCATGGAGTGGTTGGGGTCTGCTTGGATATTGAGAACGTCGGCATAAAAGATTTGACTCAGAACATGCACGTCTAGGAAATATAATTATGATTTTAAAATTCAAACAGGTGACCGAATCCAGACCAGAAGACCATATATAATCATTGTTAATACAAGTTTGTTGGCTTATTCTATGCCGAAGATATTTTGTTTTATTCATTCTGTTTCGGTATTCGATTTTTTTCAAACTAAATTTTTAAACACATTTTAACACTCATTTTTTAAAATCTATTTAACGCATAGATGGGAACCTAACAGTACTACCATTCTGGGTCTAGGTGAATCTGACAGTAATGGCGATTAGGAGGTACTCCACATTCCCTAGAGTTCCTGAATTGGAACTTCACCATCAGATAGAGTTTAACGTCATACCCAGGATACTAAGACCCTCATCCACCGGCTTCTAGCACATATATGATAAAAAGGGTAAGGTGTTTGTCAAAGGCAATAAGGTTGGGACAATCAAAAAGGTACTAGGGCTTGATCTGACCAGCCGATTGATTGGAGAGAGCCTCTCCGACCGACCGTCGAGCCTAAGTAACGACCAAAGTAGACTGATGTAATTTTCATTAAGTCATGAACTGCTCAGTCACCATGATTCCGTCCTTGAACATTACGGTTTGCCACTCTCAACCAACAGGTGGCCCATGCGGGTATTTTACCCCTATGCAGTGGTACAGTCGGGATATTCTATTGACCCAGCCTACAGAGCGGGTTAATACAAGCTAGTCAATTGGTCAGATGGTGGTTTGGATTAGTTAGTCATTTTACAGCATGTCATATTTTATGCAGAGGTCAATCTCCTTTTGTTTACTTGCTTATTCGTTTTTGTTTAATGGCATATCAACCTTCGTGGTTTATTCAATGCCAAAGCTATCCTAGAAGGAGAATAGTAGTGGTACTATCTAACCTATAGTTGGGGTTAAGGGATTCATACCTTCTCAAAAGATATTAGTACGAAAGTGAACGGAATAATGCGACTGGAGTTTGAACTACAATGTCACAGTACGGCATGTTAGTCACTGCGCTATGGGGACTCTCCTAATCTTTTTGTAATTATATGGTTTCAAAAAATAATTCATATTTAATAATATTAATATGTTTTCACACGATTAAATGCTATCAAGTATTCCTATCAAATACTCATCATGATGACTCTTCCTTGCCACCCATCTCTATTGGACATCGCTCCTGCAAGGTCTTCTGCACAGCATCCGGTATACACACAGGGCTGATCAATGTACGTTATTGCTGGCCTACCCAATCTGGTGCGTCCATGTGCAGATGTTCACAGGAGAAAATTACTTATGAGGTCAACCTTGATTCTTCAGCAGTGTCCAGCTTGTCTTTTTGGTCTTACTCGGATGGTTTGTGTGATAGGAGGCAAATGACCGTACAGCAGCTCTTTTGCAGGGTGCTACTTGATGTTGTGGTGAAAAGCACCAGTTCCGGAGCTCTAGGAAAAGTAGAGTACCTCTTTATTGCCACTACTTCCAGGTTCATTCTGACCTTGAGTCGTAGTTTCCTGCTAGGTTTCTATCTATTAGTCATATATATCAGTTTTTTAAATTATTCGTATCCGATAGTACCGTGTTCAAAAAACAAACAAACAAACAAAAAAAAAAAAAACAATCACAAGAAGTAGTGTTACATAATTATTGGATCCCTAATACATTTTTAAGGTATTGTAGAAATCAATATGGCGATCAGTACAGCTGATGGCCTTGAGAGTGAGTGACAGCGTTTGACCTCACTCTGAGCTTGCTTTCTGGGGATAGACCGTGAGAACCGGAACCCCCATAGAAAGCCCTCTTCCGGTTTAAGGAGTAAGCAACTCAGTTAGTCAGTTAGAGCTTAGAAGCCGAGCTAGCAACATTTAAGCCTCATCTGCGCAGAATGTCTGGTTGGGGATTTGGAATAAAGTAACATCAACATAAATCGAAGTCTTGTGTTTATTACTAAAAACTAACAATGACACAAGGCTTCTGATAAGGACTGACCCCCAACAGAAACCAGACCCGGAATCCCCATACAAGAAAGACCAGACCTTTAGAAGATATACCAGACCAAGATAGATGATAGACGATCAGAAGCAAAGCCGGCCAGAAGAATAGACGACCAGAGTAAGAAGTAAGAAAGGTATATAACGTTATATGTTGATTTGGTATCGTGAAAAGATCACTATATAACATATACCTATTTAGTGCCGGTAAAGAAGGCGCTATGCAACAGTAGCTACACAAGAAAATTAGATATGCACGTACAATTAACCTCATTCAATAACCTCTAGGCATAAAATAACCCAAAACGGGTTGATATGGCGTTAAAATCAGTTAATCAATCATGACGATATAGTAATAGTGCTGCCATTTTGTTAACAGTCCATCTATCAGACTGGTTCCCAATCAAGTCTAGATTGTTAATTCTGCACTGATGTTTTACTCATATTTGGGAGTGAAGGAAGAACTAATATTCTAGCTTTCTACAAGGAAATTTAAGCAAAATAACTACAATTTATCTCATCCAAAATCTTAACTCGTTAGGCCACCAGCACTCACACCGGCACCTCCACCAGCACCTCCACCAGCACCTCCACCAGCTCCTCCAGTGATTTTCGCCTATTCCTCTGTCTCGTAATGACCTTCTTAAAATCAATATTTAAAACGCGTACATTTAATTCTAAAAAAAAAAAAATTTTTTTAAAAGAAGAAAAAAATAGATAAAAATAAAAGATGTCTGCTTGAATTATTCTTTAAACAGCTTTCTTCTTCTGTCAAATGTATTGGCGATGGCATTCAAACTTGTTCAAAATGGACGGTAGGGATGTCATGTGATCTTCTCCGTTCAGCTGAAGTATTTCAGTCCGATTGCGCGGCAACCGCATTTCAAGATGTCAGCTCATTGAAAGAGTGACGGCGGACTACGCGCCATTTTAAATGGCTTGGCTCAATTTGTGGAACTAATTTGTCCAGGATAACAATCCGTTACAAGCGTATGAGTTCCGTGAAATGTGGGTTGACCATTTGATAGACAGAATTTGCTTTAACCCTTTCATGATAAATGGTATATATATATATATATATATATATATATATATATATATGTGTGTGTGTGTGTGAATAGATTGTGGTACGAGCAAAATTTGAAAATGGTTTTAAAAAGCGTGTGCATTGTGAGATGTTATGATAAATACAATTTCACAAAGTTTTTTTTTCCTTCTGAAAAAGATATCTTTTTTTCGGTCACGTCTATTGTTGATAATAACTCTACCTGTTCTCACAACTTTGCTACGTATATATATATATATATATATATATATATATATATATATATATATATATATATATATATATATATATTACCTCCACATCTGCGGATTTTACACATTATTCCTCGTACAAACATTAGTGTCACGGTATGCTTCTCTGATGAGACGTGACCGAAAAAAAGATATCTTTTTCAGAAGGAAAAAAAAATTGTGAAATTGTATTTATTATAACATCTCACAATGCACACGCTTTTTAAAACCATTTTCAAATATATATATATATATATATATATATATATATATATATATATAATATAAATATAATAAGACCATTGTAATGGTAAAAATATACCTCCATGTGTGTATACATATATACACATTCTATTGGCTTTAACTAGCTCAGTCGGTAGAGCGTTCGGATAGTAACCACAGGGTTCCTAGTTCGATACCGGTCCTCGCCAACTCAGCGTATGAGTAGCACAGGGATCTGTGCGGTAAAGAAAGGAGCTGACGGTAGGTGTGGCGCTCCACCTCAGACGCTAAAAAATCAATCTCCTTGGTCTAGCGCTAGTGAAAAGGGGATAGACTCCCTCGCTGACTGGCTGATACCGACTTTAGGCCGCCCCGACGTCTTTACTTTTTTACTTACTAAACATACATTATTAAAACCGCATTTAATCACTATAGACTCTATAATAATATAGACAATCCTCATCATTGTCATAAACCATTAAAACAATAGCACAAAACGAATTTCTAACAATGTTTATATTTTGATCCTTTGAAAAAAATGTAACTTCCGTTCTTTTTGAATTTTTGAATTTCAAATCAGCGTTTCTCGAACGCGGACCTATAATCAACCGTTTATCGCGAAAAAAACACACACGTGAAATCAACTGCAATTAATCAATATCTTGATTAATCCAGTGGATTTAATCCTGAAGATCCTTATGGTGAAACCCGAGTAGGTTATTACCGTGTACCTCTACGATAATAAATTTGCTCTACTAACGTATTGAGCACTTTATATTTGTTATATCACTGTCATTGTGAAACTTAAATCAACTAACCACTGTGACCATTTTTACCAGTAAGTCACTTTTTCAACAAATACAATATATATATATATATATATATATATATATATATATATATATAATCTGTAGATAGAGGAATTATGTATTAATTATTTGAATTAAATTAGCACGACCATGAAATTCGACACTACTATGCTGGATTCCAAGCCACATCTTATTATAATGGAGATTGTGTGTTTTTCTGTCTGTAACCGAAACTATATTCCTACTCAAGTCACAATTCTCTTAGTTATTGACATCACATTCTCCATGATTTTATTTTTATCTAAACCTCAATTATTAATAAAATTGTCTAACATTATTAATACTGTTAACTATGTCTACCTACAGACAACATGCAATTATATTTATATATACAACAAAATAGCGGTTTACAGTGTGAACGGGAAAGCTAATTTGCATATTGATATTAAAAAATCGAATTTAATAAATATGTGCTTAATATTATTGATTTCTAACTGTTTGGTTTTATTTTAATGAATATAAGCAAAAATCTCATCAATGAATCTTAAATGAAATCCATTAACAAGAAAGAATAACTGTCATTTCATTCATTACTTCCTCTTTTAACTAAATACTTAAATTAAAAAAAATAACAATGAAAGACGAGAGTGATGGAAGAGTAAGTTTCAGTTATTCCATTTTTTATTATACCCCTCTATTTCAAATCTTTTATTATACTCCCTCTGTTTCAAATCTTTTAATCTGTATTCTTATTTAGTTTCATTAGCCTTCCTAATTTAATACAATATTTTATTACATTAAAACTTAAATACTTGCACCCGGAGGTGCATATATTTGCTAGTAAGAATAAATAAAAAGAACAAGCTGACTCAGCAGCCAAATCAGCAATAAAAATAGAACCTGACAGATTCAAAATCCCATATACAGACTTGAAGACCAAAATCAATACGTTCTTCAATAAAAATGGCTACAAAATTAGAGTAACAACATACTTAACAAACTCTTCTCAATAAGACCCAATATAAGAGAAGGAACGACATTAAATCTCTGCTGTTCGACAAGAAGGTTCTCAAATTCGTAAAGAAACAGCTGAAGAAGGACGGAGGGCACATCAGCCGAAACGTTGTGTATATAACAATAAAGATGAAGAGAATAGTCCGAAAAATCCAAATAATACAAATTATCAAGCCACGTCTAAAAAATTCAGAACAAATAAAAATAGTCACTCTTAAATAAGAAACTGTTTTCGTCTTTTTTTTTCTTCTGTAAAGACATATTTTATGATGT
>CM042147.1:87957254-88022254 GCA_023376005.1 Doryteuthis pealeii
AAGTAAAGAACAAAATCACAGTTATTTCTTCTTGTTAATGGATTTCGTTTAAGATTTATTGAAGAGATTTTTGCTCATATTCATTAAAATAAAACTAAACAATTAGAAATCAATAATATTAAGCACATATTTATTAAAATGAAATTTTAAATATCAACATGCAAATTAGCCTTCCCGTTCACTCTGTAAACCGCTATTTTGTTGTATATATAAATACAATTGCATGTTATTAGTATGTGGTCAACAGTATCAATAATGTAAAACAATTTTATTAATTGAGGTTTAAATAAAAATAAAATCATGGAGAATGTGACGTAAATAACTAAGTTGTGACATGAGTAGTGATATAGTTTCGGTTACAGACAAACACACAATCTCCATAATAATATAATAATAATAATAATAATATAATATATATATATATAATATATATATATCTTGAGAATAAGCTAGATGGGAGCTGCACAAGAATGCTGCGTGCAGTCTTGAACTAGTCGTGGAAATAGCACCCCACAAGGAAGCAGCTGTACGGTCACTTACCCCCATCTCACAAACTATCCGAGTGAGACGGACAAGGCATGCAGGACACTGCTGGAGAAGCAAGGATGAGCTCATAAGCGACATTGTCGTGTAGAAGCCAACACATGGACATGTAAGTGTGGGGCGCCTAGCAAGGACCTACATTGACCAGCTATGCGAAGATGTTGGTTGCTTCGCAGAAGACCGCCCAGGTGCAATGAATGATAGGGAAGGTTTGCGAGAGATTGTCATGGATATCCGTGCTGCATGGGCGACATGACAATGATGATGATATATATATATAGATGTAGATATAATAGATGTAGGCACAAAAACAAGCATAGGCTCTACTTAGTTAGTTCCGGCATTACATAGGGAGTAAAGGAGGGTATGTAGCATACCCACTGTATTTAAAATGGGTACAACCCAGTTATGAATACCGGCTGATAGTAGGATGAATAATACCCTGAAGATTCGCGCAACGGCGAGAAACTGCAGTTCGTTTTTAAACGTATATTTATCTCTTTATATTGAGCACTTTTAAATCCAGAAGTAAATATATTTGTTTGCTTGGTGGGTTTAAAGGTAATTGTGATATATATATATATATATATATATATATATAATATATATATATATATATTTCGTTAAACTGTACTGACGATTATTGTCGGACGAGTTTTTGTTCGATTCTTTCTAATTTTTTGGCCATCGTTTTAATGTCAGGGTGGAACTGGTGTTGCAATCCACCACAGGTTTCATTATGAGCACTTTCGGCATGTCCATCTGTCATCTGCTCTGACATGGCAGATGGCCAGAAAATTAGAAAGGATCGAACAAAAACTCGTCCGACAAGAATCGTCAGTACAGTTTAACGAAACATGTTTAAAAGAAAAAATTCTGCCAAAATACACTTATATATATTATTTATTAGGCGTAAACAAATCGAGAAAAGTCAATCTCTGTATGTACATTTCGGCCTATTGTGCCTCATGAGCAGAGTTATAGACTGGAAGTCGGTTTGTGTGTAATTTGAAGCCTAACAGGTGGGGATTCTAACCATTACACTAAGTGGTTTTACCAGATTTCTCGTTTGTTTTTAAACCGATATATCCTACATTTTGGAGACTTGCTGCACGACAGTATGAGAGTACGCAAAAAGTTTGTTTGATATGGCGATAGAGACAATATATATATATATATTATATATTATATATATATGTGTGTGTGTGTGTGTGTGTGTTGTTGTGTGTGTGTGTGTGTGTGTGTGTGTGTATGTTTACTCTGCCACGAGCCGGATACAACACAAGGTCAACTTTAAAGCGGAGTTAAACAGATTTGAATTCAGACTTTTCCTTCACCAAGATCGATTGCTATATCAAGATTAAAGGGCCCAAGAGTCACCAAGGTTAGCTGGATGGAGACTAGTTGGATTCATACTATTTTTTCCATGGGTATTAACAATACAGGAAATGTAAACAGCATTATCCAGAATTTGAACCCTGGTCACCGTGTCCATTTCCTACGGAGGGCGTGTCCTCGTGGTGTAATGTTTAACGCGTGGACTGCCTTGAGAAAGATAGGAACCCCTTTACCACCCCACCACAAGTTAAATAGTATCACTACTGTTCTTCTATAAGTATGTCTTTGGCATAAAATTACCCATAAAGATTGATATGCCATTAAACAAAGAACCCAGCCCAACGCAGCCCATTTTCTATAAAGATAACTATAATATATATATATATATATATATATATATTTTTTTTTTTGTGTGTGTGTGTGTGTGTATGTGTGTGTGTGTGTGAGTAAAATGTTGAACAAGAGTGATAAGACAGAGATAGATATTTAAATGTATTTACCAAACCCTCCGCTATATTCAGGATGTGACACAAGGACAATTTTTAAGCGGAGTTTAACAGGTTCGGATTAAAATTTTTCCTTCTATACCAAAGTTAATGAGACCAGTCTTCCCAACTATTTTAGCCATAGCTGAAGGGAGAATACCTCCTTACTTTTCCAAGTATTAATGCTATGTGAAATGTAAATAGCCTTGTCCATGATTTGAACTCGCGTCCTCGTGTTAGGTAACCATTACACTACGAGCGAATCCACTCTAAGGAATGCTCCGCCGCCAATAGTGAACCTATTCCAGAAAGGAAGATAAGCATATAAGTATCTGCTACTATCGCATTCGATTTTTCTAATAACTCCAAATAATATCATTTTCTTTCTAAGATATTTCTTGTTGGTTTACTATGTTAATAAACAAACAGGAAATATCTTAGAAAGAAAATAATATTATTTGGAGTTGTCAGAAAAATCGAATGCGATTGCTGCAGAAATATTGGATCATTTAAAGTAATAATAAGTAAGTTGATCAATAAATATAAAATAGGATGCTGTTTTTAAGGAAAAAAAAAGATAGACTAGAAATAGATGGAAATAAGATTACAGTAGTATCTTGACTTACGAGTCGCCTGACTTACAAATGTCTCGAGTTACGACCTCTCTCTTGGTCGATTTTTTGCTTTCTGTTTGGAGCTAAATTTTGAGGTTTGAGCCAGCTTCAGATATGGTTATGGTATACAAAATCAGTTCTGCTATTGGTTAAAATTCTATCCGGAATAGAATCATTCTGACATAAAATGAAATGAGTACGAAAATCTCTTTGTGTAGCAATTACAGATTCACCAGGACATTTTCTTTTGTTGATGTGTCTCATCACAGAGTTGTAGGTATTTAACACACCTGCAGTCAGAACTAGATGATAAGCGAAATGAATACCCTCCCCCTGTCTCCATCCCCATATCTACACAAGAAACTGATCAAAGACAATATTAAAGTCCATATGTTACTTAGAACCATTGGTGCCTATTTTTTTTTACCTTGCTTACGAGTATAGCCAACTTCAACTGGATTTTAATTGTAAGTTTTGGGTTTTATGCCAAAATAAAAGTTGCATTCAACACATCAGTCCCGTTTGCATCCCGTGACAAATAAGCGATGTTGAAGTGTCATTATTGTGACTTTGTTGTTTGCAGTCAGAGGGTTACGAATGTCTCGAGTTACGACCTCTCTCTTGGTTGATTTTTTGTTTTCTGTTTGGAGCTAAATTTTGACGTTTGAGCAAGCTTCAGATACGATTATGGTATACAAAATCAGTTCTGCTATTGGTTGGAAATTCTATCCGGAATAGAATCATTCCGACATAAAATGAAATGAGCACGAAAATCTCTTTGTTTAGCAATTACATATTCACCAGTCTTAAAACAAAACATTTCAACTGCACAACACACAGTGGGCACTGGTACAGGACATAATCGTATCTGAAAAAAAAAGAAGAAAAGACAATAGCAAGATAACGCTAACATTGCCATTGCTTAAGTTCACTTGCACCACACAAGTAACAGTTTAAAATGTGAGAAGTATTTCTTTCACACCACGTATGATATACAATAAAGAAATAGGTTGATCGCGAAACAGAAAAAAAAAACGTTTATAGAAAAAAGAAAGTCGCAAGAAAAAGCTATGATTCGAGTCAAGGTCGCTAGAATCATATGATCACTGTAGCATAGAAAAGAAAATGAATATAGTGATTTCACAAGAGAACAGAGACTGTTCTTATTCTCCCCACTCTCTCTCTCTGGATTCTTAGCAAGTACACCAATGCTCTCGGTCTATCTGTCTGTCTATATATACCTCCGGTTCAGCGGATCACCACAATGTCTTCAGTTTCGGCCATGCGCTCAACCACTATTCATAAGTCGATAATCTTGTTTTATTCTTTATCCATTCATCTGCTGTCTGACGATTGTGTTTTCTTATTAAACACATAAAACTTAGGCATAAGCAAAGGAAAAGAGTGAGGTAGCTTTTTCTATGTGTGTATTAGGTTAGCGTAGACACAGAGGCAACGACGCTTGATAACTGTCCATATATTATATATATATATATATATATGTGTGTGTGTGTGTGTGTGTGTGTGTGTGTATGTAATGCGTTAGGATAATGTGGACATGAAGTCAACACTTCTTAGTTATTGATAGTTTCTCGCCAATGCGATTTTCAAACAAAGTGGCTGTTTTTTTATTCAATAAATATAACACTTATATACTGCAGTGTGTTTATTTGTAAGGAACGGTAGTCTCGTTTTATGCTTTTGGGGTTATATATATAAACCAACTTGACGCCTTTCACGTGCGCTATCTTCGTGACGTTTACGGTATAAAATGGGATGATAGAGTGAAAAATAGCACAATATTAAAAAATGTAACATTGCTGCATTGAAGCCTTACTAACAGAGATTCGGCTTAGGTGAGTTGGTCACGTTGTCAGAGGGAATGAGAACAGGTTTCCAAAGAAGATATTATATGGACAATTACCAAATGCTTTCTGTTGGACGTCTACTCTTACGCTATGAAGACAAATTGAAGACAAATTTGAAACGTCTGAGTTCTTGGGAAAATCTAGCATCAAATCGGAAAAACTGGTGTAAGACATGTTTCGCAAGATTTAAAGAGCTTTGAAGAAAATAGACTGAAACATCGAGATCAGTTCCGTCTAACTTTAAAACAAAAACGTCTGACTTCCGCTTTAGGAAATTCCATCTATCAGTGTGGCTTCATAGCTCGCAGCAAGGCTGGGCTGCTATCACACTCGAAGAAACACAAAATTTCTTGTTGATAGTATGCACAACATGGGAGAAAACAAATCACTCACTTCTGACCCTCATCTATCGTTCACGTTAGGAGAGTCCACCATATATATATATATATATATGTGTGTGTGTGTGTGTGTCTGTGTGTGTCTGTGTGTGTGTGTGTGTACAAGATTTAGCGATATAAAACGACAATTCATTTCATATAAGTATGGACTTTGTCATTTTATATACATATTTACCAACACTCCGCACAATCAGGATGTGCTACAAGATCAATTTCTTAAGCGGATTTTTATCAGACTTAAATTCAGAGTTTTTCTTCTCGTAGGCTGATTGCCTAACCACGGTTAAAGAGCCAATTTTTACTTTATAGTTGCGATATATTTTTACCGTTTTTTTTTTTGTAGATGAGTCTCATCATGGAGATGCATGTATTCAACACACCTGCAGTCAGAACCAGATGATAAGCGAAATGAATACCTTCCCCTTTGTTTCCATCCCCATATCTACACAAGAAACTGATCAAAGACAACACTAAAGTCCATATGTTACTTTCTACCTTGTTTGCGAGTATAGCCAACTGGGACTGGATTTTAATTGTAAGTTTTGGGTTTTATGACAAAATAAAAGTCGTATTCAACACACCAGCCCCATTTGCATCCCGTGACAAATAAGCGATGTTGAAGTGTCATTATTGTGACTTTGTTGTTTGTAGTAAGGGGATTCTTGTTCATCATGAACAGTAGATGACAAATGAAGTTACTAAACCCCTGTTCATCATTCTCGATGGAAGGGTCCACTATATATATTTATATATTATGGTGATTATGTAACTGTCTGTCTGTAACCGAAACTACATGACCACTGACATCACGATTTCCTTAGTTATTTATGTCATATTCTCAACGATTAAGAAATACTCATTATTTAATCTTAATTTGAATCTTATTTATCAACAATGTCTCTATTAAAGTCTAGCTGAGTTAAATTTGCCGTAAAACTGCACATATTAATGCATTTAAAATCCTGAAATATGTATCATATATCTCTGAGAAATAAAGATTTATATAGTTTATGGTGGGAATAATTTGCATAATGATTTTAACAAAACTCGGTTTAATGAATAATTATTTGCTGTTAATAATTTCAAATATAATCATGTTATTCTCAAACGTATTAAAAGCAATCCTATATAAAAAGTCTATAGAGAAATCAGTTAAATTAACATTAAAATAAGGGTAAGATTTTCATATTCGTTCTTATTTATTTCGTTAGTCTTTCTAATTTAATATAATATTTTATTATATTAAAACCTAAATACCTAAATGCCAAGAAAGTTATTATTTAATCTATTTTTTTTAAAGACCACAGAATATTTCTTCTTTATAATTTTCAACTGTAGACGTTATTTTCCCTACATCAGGATCCAGAAAATGTCCTATATTTTTTACGCTAGCGCTTTAACCATTTCACTGGTTGTCTTCCGGGGGATTATTAATCGTCGTGATTGTTTGTTTGGTGCGAGTTGTATTTGTTTGCAAGTTTTTTTAACGATCTATTCAATTATGAAAGCCCATTGCTGGCGGGTTGTTAACGTTAGTGCATTAGGTATTAACGATGTTTATTAGAATGTTGCTGGTATTTTATTCATTTTAGTTTTTAAAATTTTTTATTCATTCTTAAATTATACAGAAGAAATATTCCGTGATCTTTAACCCGCTCAAATAATATATATATATATATATATATATATATATATATATATATATATATATATATATATATAAAGAAAATTTGAAAAAACGTGTTCCGAAAATGGGATGAATTTAATTATCGATGTTTAAACATTTCGGTTTCATTGAAACTTCATCAGGATGTATCTTAGGGTGAAGAAAATGATGGATGTTTTTTATATGTGACAGGAGATGAAAATCTTTTTAGTTATAACTTTTATAAAAACATCCATCATTTTCTTCACCCCAAGATACATCCTGATGAAGGTTCAATGAAACCGAAATGTTTAAACATCGATAATTAAATTCATCCCATTTTCGGAACACTTGTTTTTTCAAATTTTCTTTATATTGTCGGATTTATTTTCCATATTTACTCCCATATATATATATATATATATATATATATATATATATATATTATATATATATATATATAACAGCATCTAGTTACTGACTGCTTCTCGCCTATGCGATCTTCAGACCAACGAGACGAGTTCAAATCCTGGACGAGGCTGTTCGCATTTGACATAGCGCCAATAACCTTTGAAAATGAAAGGTATGAATTTAACTATTCTCCCTCCAGCTATGGTTTAATTGCAGAGTCGACTGGAACCTTTGAATTGTTTAGGCAACCAGTATAGGAGAATGAAAACTCCCAATTCAAACCTTATTAAACTCCACTTAACAAATTGACCATGTATCTCTGCTCGTGTGGAAAGGTTGTTATATATATATATATATATATATATATATATATATATATATAATATATATATATATATATATGCGTTTTCTTGCTCTATCTTTTATCCAACTCCCGTCCATTTTGTTTTCTTAGTTTGTCTTATTTTCAGCAGTTTTAGATCACACATCTTCCTTCTTCTCCGTCTCCCCTCTCTCTGTCTCTCTTTCCTTCTCCCCTTCTCTCTCTCTCTCTTTCTCTCTCTCTATCTGACTGTCTGTCTCTCTCTGTCTCCCTGTCTCTATATATACATATGCGTTTTCTTGTTCTATCTTTTATGCAACTCCCGTCCATTTTGTTTTCTTAGTTATGTCTTATTTTCAGCCTTTAGATCACACAGCTTCCTTTTCCTCCGTCGCCCCTTCTCTCTCTCTCTCTCTCTCTCTCTCTCTCTCTCTCTCTCTATATATATATATATATATATATATATAATATATATAGTCTTTCCCCTTTTTGACCAGCCTCTCCTTATGTTTCCGCTTCTCTGTTGCCGTTAACTTCCCGTTCCGGTGATGTTGAACGAAGTCCCGCCTTGCCAATTTCTTTCGTTGAATCTTGCCTGAAGCTTAAGTGTTTTATATTGATTGGAGCAAGCGTCATTTTTAATGGACCTAGATTTCCTAACAGCAATAAAAAAGATGTGTGCGTGAGTGGCGGCCAGACACGAGAATTAAGGGAATGTATATTCAAATGTTGACGACGGCCATGATAAAAAAAAGAAAAGAAAAACGCTTTTTGCACAATGAAGAGATTAAGAATAAAGATATTCATCTTTTTATGACAAGTCAATAGAAAAATCCTTTTTTTCTCTTTATTATTTATTTATTTATTTTCATTTATTTATTCAAGTGTGTTTCTGACAGCCTCAGCGTTCCTGGAACAGGATTTGGGAGTACGGGTTTTAAAAATCCATGTAAGCCGCCGTTTACCAGCGGCCATCTTTTATCGTTTTTCTTTTATCAACTCACGTTTGTCCTACGAGATTTGTACTTGTATGATGTCCTTCAGAGCATGGCTCGCGGTCGTATTGGCGGCCTCATTCTCGTTTAATTTCTCCGGTGGCAAGGGAACGTGACTTCCATAAAAAAGTCAAAAAACACCAATGCTACTAGGAATATGCACACATACAGACAATGGCGTACACACAAACACCCATTTAAATGCTCGTATTAATCTACAACTTATACGGTGAAAACTACCCCCGTCTTAAGAAATATCGATATCAGCGTATGATGCTAGGTGGATGAAATTCATATTTAATATCTTGATGTGTTTTTTTTCTTTGAAATCTGTTTTTGAACCGCTGTATCTAGACCTCGGTAAAATCAAGATTTTAAATAGAAAATGGTAGTATGTATTTACCAACTCCTCCTCACTAGCAGAGCAGCATGTGACACTAGTTAATTTTTAAGCTGAGTTTAACAGATTTGAATTCAGAGTTTTCCTTCTATTTATAAGATGTGACAATTATTATTTACTGATGGTTTTTCACTGGAGTCTGAGTGACAGCAAGTCTCCTCAGGTCTCCAGGACTCTTCTGAGTATTCTGGCAGATTGCAGCAGTGCAGTGTTCTGGATGGTATCAATCCTTCATCTGATTTCCAGACTTTCCAAACCTTTTTCCAATCCTTTTGGGACCGTTCCAAGTGCACCAACTACAATCAGTATCACTTTCACTTTCATATTCCATAACTTTTTCAGTTCTCTGGCAAGGTCCAGGTATTTGTCCATTTTTTCATTTTCATTTAGCTTCCCCCTGTGATCTGCTGGAACTGCAAAATCCACAAGTTGACATACAACACGATAAAATAGAATGTAATGAATTATGTGCTGTAATATTTAAAAAACATTTTTTTATAAAATAATATTTGTCTTTGGCGTAATGAATTTAGAAACTTAGCTATTTTTAATTAACTTATTAACATAAGTGTATGTGAAGCTCACTCGTACCTCAAATTTTAGCTCACAGCACAAAGCAACAAATAAACAGATATACAGTTCGTAATTCGAGGCACTCGTAAGTCAAGGCAAAAATAAGTCAAGGTACCACTGTATTTACCAATCTCTCCACAAGTGCAGGATGCGATTCAAGGTGAATTTTCAAAACAGAATTTAACAGATTTTAATTCAGATATTTTATTCTCCTGAACCGGTCATAAACCGGTTCAGGAGATGAAAATATCTGAATTAAAATTAATACCATGGTTAAAGAGCTCAGTCTGCCTTTCTATAGCTGGAGGGAGAATAATTGAATGCATGCCTTTTATAGGGTGAATTAGTGCTACATGAAATGCAAACAGTATCGTCCGGGATTTGAACTCGGTTCGCCGTGTCCATTTGCAATGATGATAACCATTACGCTGCAAACGCGGGTAAGTACATAAATAATCAAAAGGCGTATGTGTCCTTCTTTCTGTCATTGCATCAAATCGACAGTGATTCACAACATCCAAGGGGCTACTTAAAACAATTGACGGCGAGTAGCAATTGTCTGTCAAACCAACCACGCTACAGATATTCTCTGAACGCTTGTCAATTCCTATGCACATAATATATCAATGCATCATGCCTCCTCGACAAGGCGTTTTTGTAAATATCTATTTCTGCAAGTTAGATTTTTTTTTATGGATGTTTCTCTATTATTTGATGGGAATGACGCTATGAAACACATATGACGCTGCCAATGAAAAATTAAATTATAACCTTGCAATGATAAAAATATCAAGTTGGAATATGCATGGATACACGATACAAACACAGATAAAAAAAACAACAGATATACGATGTAAACATAATCAATACATTCAAATAAAAAGTATATGAGATATATAAATAATACAATAAATACATGAATAACTATAAAAAGTATTCTTTATATATATATATATATATATATATATAATATATATATATATATATATAAAGTTAGGGTAGCGAAGACTGACAGTTACTCGCTTATGTGATTTTCAAACCAAGTGAATTTTTTGTATTCATATTTTCCCTTATATGCTATTAAGTGGGACACCTCACGTAGTTTTATGGTTAGCAAGCTAGATTCGCAGACCATTGTTAGTGAGTTCGATTCTCGTTGGGTACTCCATACTTTGGCCTTTAGCGACATCTAAGTTAATCTTATCAAATAACTATATGCTATTATGTGATGCATCATGGGAAGTGTCAAACACGTGATTCTAGTTTTGTTTGTTTGATTATAATTTAGTTTGTAGGGCGTGGTGGGAAGGCTAGTTTTCTTTGTATGGGATTTAATGTTTATGTCATTTGGTGTTTTTGTTTATTTTTTATTATCATTATTATTTCACTCCTTTTGAGTTTTTCACACAGTCTTTCACTGGAGTCTGAGTGACAACACAATCTCTTAGATTCTTCTGAGTATTCTAGTCGATCTTAACAATGCTTTTGTTTGGATGGTCTCAACTCTTCTTCCAAGATTTGAAGTGGCTAAAAACATGAAATGTTTAAATGTGCCTGATGATTTAAATCATAATCAAATTAATGCATTGCGACTTAATTGAAGTAACTAGTAGGACCTGTGGATATACCACAGAATAATAATTTAATTATCTCACCGTTTGGTATGTTTACTTAAGAGCTATTGCATTTAATTCAATATGTAAAAAGTATAATAATCTCAATCTAACTCTCCTACTCTTTTGTTTTCTTTCTTTCCTTTTTTTCATATTTTCATTATGATCGATTGAAACAGATATAGCTTCCGTGCGCTCACCCCTGTCTATATCTTTTCCATACTGTCTTTCTTTCTTTCTTTTTTATCATATTTTTCTGTGTAGCATGTCCTTTTTCTTCCTTTTCTTTCTTTATAATAAAAATGGAATGGTCCATTATTTAGCTGAGGTGACGACACTTATAAGAAAAAAAATCAGTGCATGAGCAACGCCAGATAACCAGGAGTTACATTCTTGCATTTCATCTTGGAGGATTTGGACGGTCTCATTTTTAATCAGAGGGTGTTGCAAGATGATAACGGTCGGGAAGATTAACGAACAAGAGTATTGATATATAGATAGAATAAAATGTCATTTAGTATTATCTGCGTTATTCGGACTATTGTCTTCATCTTCATTGGTATCTGTACAACGTTTCGGCCGATATGCCCTCCAGCCTTCTTCAGGCTGAAACGTTGTACAAATAACAATGAAGATGAGGACAATAGTCCGAATAATACAGATAATACTAATCATCAAACCTCATCTCAAACATTCAGAGAAAATGTCATTTGATCTGTTGTTATATCAAAGTGTGTGTGTGTGTGTGTGTGTGTGTCCTTGAAGGACCATGGACAAGTCTTTGGTCTTTAGTATAGACTATAGCATGCTGACCTTTAAAATCCTTTCTGGTCACTGAAGATCCTAAGATGGCAAAATATGCCATTTCTGGCCAAAAAAGGGTTAAATAAAATTTGATATGAAGT
The DNA here is from genome assembly GCA_023376005.1 of Doryteuthis pealeii. Classification (NCBI taxonomy): domain Eukaryota; kingdom Metazoa; phylum Mollusca; class Cephalopoda; order Myopsida; family Loliginidae; genus Doryteuthis; species Doryteuthis pealeii. The sequence continues at coordinate 87,969,365 of CM042147.1, forward strand.
ACAAAGATGTTTTTTGATCTTTAAGAATTTCTGGTGGATAAGGTAAGATCTTGCCCTGAATAACCAGAAATAAGATATTTCAAAAATAAATATAAAAACTGAATTGTTTGGAATTTATTCATAGCACAGATATTTTAATCTCGCAAAAATATTTGTTTTGAGACTATTATAGATAGCTGCAAACCAGAGTTCTCCTGGCTTGAACAGAAGTCTGTCGTTAAATATTACATATTATTATTAGATAGCAATATCTGATATCATTTGCAGCAACAAATCTATGCAGAAATTTAAAACATTTTTCTTCATATATATTTACCAACCTCTCCGCACGAAGTAGGATGAGACACAAGGTCAATTTCTTAAGCGGAGTTTAGCAGTTTGAACGCAGAGTTTTTCCTTCTCCTAGACTGGTTACCTTGTCATGGTTAAAGAGCCCAGTCCGCCTTACTATTATCCATAGCTGGAGGGAGAATTGGATTCATACTTTTCCCAAGGGTATTAACGTTATGTGAAATGCAAACAGCTTCGTCCAGGAATTGAACTCGGGTTGACGAGTCCATTTTCCTATGACTCTAACAATTAGACCATGCGCCTCCAAATATATATATATATATATGTGCAGAAAGCTCTGAAGAAAACTGCACAATAATGTAAATAAAACGTACATTGTACGCGATACCCTAAACTCTAGGTATAAAATAGCCTCAAACGGTTTGAAACGCCGTTAAAATCAGTCAATCAATCAATTAAGCCAGTCTGTTTTAACTGAAGAGTAACTGATATAAAAAATATCCTTGGTCCAGCGCTAGTGAAAAGGGGATAGGTCTTTCTCTCGATATCTGGCTGATACTGACTTTAGGCTACCTTGTTGAATTTACTTACTCACACTCCAGGAAACACTCATTTATGCGCGGTTTAACCCACAATTCGTCACACTCGCATAGAGTTTAAATTCTGCAGTATTTATAGACGCAGAATTACAGCAATCGACTCGTAAAAATGCACGGAATTATTTTTTTTCCTTCAGCAAACCACGCCGCGATATTGACGTTAATTAGCCGATATGATGAGCCGCTAAAAATTCACTAACCCTATTTCCCACACTTTTTAATTGTAAATTCAGTCGAAATTAAACAAAAACAGAAACGTCTGTTTAGTTCGGTTTATATGTCTAACGGCATATCAACACCTTATGAGTTATTTTATGCCAATATTTTGATACATTTGTAAACGTTTGATTACAATCACCGTTCCATTGCAATCATGTTTTTCTTTAAATCGTACATTTTTTGTCGATGATAATCCTTTGTTTGCATAGTTATATGGTCCCAAGCATTCCTATCAAATATACATACTTTTTAAATCAATCTATTTGAGGTTAAAGAGCCTAATCTGCACTACTATTTAACCATAGCTGGAGGGAGAATAGTTGAATGCAAATCTTTTCCAAATATTAAAAAGTTGGCCAGAAAACTTGAAAAAACACACAAATAGAATTGTTAAACAGGAGATGTGTCTTTTGTTTAATTCAACATGCATACATGAAAGAATACTGCCTAAACACACACACACAATGTATATATATATATATATATATATATATATATATATATATATATATAGAGAGAGAGAGAGAGAGAGAGAGTCAGACAGACAGACAGAGACAGAAGTGGGGTTGAATGAGAAGGCGGAATAGAGAGTAATAGATTAAAAAGAGTGTGAGAAAACTGAAGATTTTGAAATCTCTCTTGATGTTTCTAAAAGTCTCTTGATGTTTTTTTCTTCCATGAAAAGGAATATTAATTAATGATTGGGTCTAGATTTGTCAATCAGAACGTCTTGAGGACCCGGGGGTAAAAGAAAAAGAAGAAGAAAAGAAGAAGAGAATATCACAGCACTCGAGTCGCTGTTTAATTTGCCGCGATGAAGTTGAAGCGAGGAAATGTAAATTTGGTTTAATTAAAAGAAAAAGTTAATCAAATTAATAAAGCAGATTTTTATCATTTCCTCGTTGGAAAATGTCGAAAAAGCTTTAAGAATATTTCTGGGCTGATAATTAACTAGAGAAAAAAAATTAGCCGCTGAGTATCATACATTTAAGAAAGAATGACAGACACTGAAAAATAACATTATACTTCAAGATACTCGTACTAGTCTCCTCATCTTTGTTGTTTTTACAATAAAAGCATTTCCACTGTTAAGCATCTGGTTTTCTTCAGGTATCTATTTTAGTCTGTAATCTTCGGTTTCAGTTTCTTTGTTTAATAGCATATACATCTTTTTAGGTTAATTAATGCCAAAGCCATCCTTGTAGAAGAACATTAGGGGTACTATTTAATCCATAACTCGGTGGGTGAGGGCGTTAATGCCTTTCCCAAGCTATTAAAGCTATCACCTTTTACTAAAAACTATCACCATAAGTTACTTGAAACCATATAATTGTTTGAAAATTATTTGTGTTAGATAGGAATACTTGAAACCATATAACTGTGGAAATAAAGGTTTGGTTTGGTTACTTTGCTTAATGGTATATCAAGATCCTTGAGTTAATCAATACCCGAAGCTCTCCTTGTACGAGAATAGAAGTGGAACTATTTAACCCACAGGTGGGTAGATGAAGGGGTTTATACACTTCCCAAGAGTATTGGCCAGGAAGAGAACGTAATAGCGCGATTAGAGTTCGAATTCGTTTACTATGATATCCCAGTCCAGTAAGTTAGCCCCTACACCACGGACCTCTCCCCTCGGCGACCTTCAGGAAATTTCGAACCGAATCCTTCATTCAATTTACGAGGATAGATTGTTTTCACTTTGCTGTCCAATGCTTAGAGAATATAGTCTGCCAGTTATGATTGCTGGATTGATTTATTATAACGGCATGTCAACCTCTTTGAGGTTATTTTAAGTCTATAGGTTAAGGAATCGCATTCATTGTACACTTATATTTACATTTTTTGTGTAGTTTTCTCTTAAGAGTGTTTTGGCACACGGTTCTATCGAAAATGAATAATTTTTTTTAACCAGGTTCATTTGACCCATAGACCGGACCCTCACAGTTATTACCACTCCAAGTCATAGTGGACCAACACAAGAGCCAGGGTTCGACCACCAAAGGGATGAAGTGATATAAGATAGTTTGATTTTTGTTTTTTTTGTTTAATGGAACATCAACCTTTTAATGCCAAAGCCACCTTGTAGAAGAACAGTAGTGGTGTTGTTCAATCCACTAAGGGCAGGATGTGACACAAGGTAGACTTTTAATTTAAACTGGTTTGAATTCATAAGTTTACTCCTCCTAGACCGCTTTACTGTACCAAGGCTAAAGAGCCCTGGCTCTCCTACTATTTATCCATATATGGGACGGAGAAAATTTGAATTTATGCCTTTTCGAAAAACACGAGGGGGTGCTTCACACTCCACAGATCTATGGAACTGGAACTTCACCATCAGATGCAGTTTAGAGTTAATTATTTCTAGTTAATTCATCGTCTATCTTTTCCATTGAATCAAAGTATCTTTAACCAAGATATATCATTGTATTATAATTGTTAACATGCTAGTCTCTATTAATTATTAGTGGAGGCACTCGTAATGTAATGGTTATCGTCAATGAAAACAGACACAGCGTGCCGAGTTATAACCCTGAACGAGGCTGTTGGCATTTTCTCATAGCCCTATCACTGGAAAATTTATGGATCCAACTATTCCCCTTCCAGCTATGGGTAAATAGTAGGGCAGACTGGGCTCTTTAACTTTGATTTGGTAACCGGTCTTCTAGAAAGAAAACTCTGAATTCAAACCTGTTAAACATCAGTTAAAATTGACATTGTGTCACATCCTGCTCGTGTGGAGGGGTTGGTAAATACATGCCCAATTACTTCCGACTAACACGATATTATCAATATAAATAAGAATTTATATTTTTGAGATCAGTGGTATCAGAAAACTTATCTGATGTAAGAAGGATTACTTTAGCTTTCGATAGACTTAGGGGGAAATATGGAAAGGAAAAGATAATTCAAAGGCAATCTACTTTGCCTATTGTATACATTAATAGTCCAAAGTGCTAGATATGCTGGGGAAGAATTTTGACGGAGGAATACAGGAGAAAACTGAATGTATTGGAGATTGATTGCCTTAGGAATATGGTGGAAGTTTCTTGCATAAGACCTGAGTGATCTTGGAATACCAAATAAAATCAGGGACATTATCAAGAGGAAAGGATTGAAGTGATTTGGTCACGTGGTACGTAAAGACAATACCAGCTATGTCAACCATTTATATAAGGAATATTATACCAACACAAGAGCCAGGGTTCGACCACCAAAGGGATGAAGTGATATAAGATGGTTCGATTTATTTATTTTTTTTTTTTATTAATGGAACATAAACCTTTCAATGCCTAATCCACCTTGTAGAAGAACAGTAGTGGTATTATTCAATCCATAGCTATGGAAAGAGGGTGTTCATACATTTCCCAACGCTATTAGCCAGAAAGTAAGCGTCATAGCGTGACTGGAATTTCAACTCGCTTACTTCGATGTAACAGTCGAGCACGTTAACTGCTGCGACATGGAGACTCCTCCCGATTAGAGAGGACATAAATCTACTTTTGCCAACAGCAGACGTACTGGCCAAAGACAGGACAACATGTAAGTCTTGTGTGGACAGACATGTATGAGGAACTTTTATTGGTGGGTCGTATGCAGATAATATACAGATAACTAAATTTTGTATCTACGTAATCCATCCACTAAGGGCAGGATGTGACACAAGGTAGACTTTTAGGTTAAACTGGTTTGAATTTATAAGTTTACTCCTCCTAGACCGGTTACTGTACCAAGGCTAAAGAGCCCTGGCTCTCCTACTATTTATCCATATATGGGACGGAGAAAATTTGAATTTATGTCTTTTCGAAGAACACTAGCCCAAAGTGAAATACAAGCAGCTTTCTCCAGGATTCGAACTGGGTTCGCTGAGTCTAGTGCCTTAGACGATAACCGTTACGCCACATACCTGAATAAATAAGATAATTAATCCCACAATATTTATGTTCAACCATAGACGTTATCAGCTCATCAACCCTTTGAACATAACAAAGTGTTATGACCTGTTTAAGGGTCAATAAATAATCACTCAACACGGAGATAAAATGTAGAGAACAGATGTATTCAGCAATATATCAATGTACAAATGAAGAGAGTTTCCTTGTTACAGCGTACACGAAGAACATGTATCTGCTACTTTTCACTTGAGTAGCTTTGCTCTGTTAAATATACTCTTTGGGTAAGTCCAATGTTCATGTCATAGGTAAGTCACCTACAACACAAAGAGACAAAAAGAAGGATCCAGCTATGGCTTAAATAGTACCAATAACATTATTCTACAGGGATGTATTTGACATTAAATAACCCATGATGTTTGATATGCCATTTAAAAAAGACACCAAACCAAACCAAACCAAAAGGAAGGAATTCTAATGATCTGATCTGTATGTGAACTATCAGAAAAGAGTCAATTAACCACATGAAATACGAAATAGGATATTTGATAAGAAACCCCATAACACCCCCCCCCAAAAAAAAACAACAAAAAATAAATAAAGAGAGGAAATAACACGATCTAGATGTTAAATAACAGAATACGAAATGCCCTAATATGCAGCGGATGCACCCGGGGGAAAGTATTTAATATAATGTCAGCGAATACAAAGTAAAGGAAATAATACGTCGGCATAGCAACAGAGAAAGCAAGAAGCTATCAAAGAACACAAATCCAAACGCAGATACCATAGAACCAACTAAAACCCTGGCTTAACATCAATCTTTTACAAAAAAGTAATAAAACTAGAAGATACAAGACTAGTGTTATCAGTACCAATACAGTGCATCCTTTCCTCTGGTTTCAATGATATTTTTTGTTTTTGTTATGTTTTTCACATAAAAATAAATACGAAGCACTGAATGAAAATGCAAGGCCCAGTTGTTGGAAATTAACAAAAGTTTTATTTAACGTAGGGAAGAGAAATGCTTCTACCCCCACAAATAGTGATTTAAGAGCTCAACCGTTGTACGACCAGCTATCTCGTGTACCATTTAATATGTACCATGGCTGAAGTCCCATTTACAGTCCTAGCTCCCACAATGTACCTGTCATGGGAGGCTCCTGTCTCCTAGTCATCGAGGGGTGTAATTCTAGATATTTCTTTAAGACTGATCCTAACAGTTTTTATAACATATCATCATCATCATCATCATCATCATCATCATTGTTGTAACCCCAGTTGCCGGGGTAGTAGAGGCACTACTGATGACTCTGACAATCACCTTTCATCTATCTCGGTGTCGAACTGTGCCCTGCGACTGGGTGAATTACAGTTCTGATCTGGTTTGGTTTCTTTGCTTAATGGCATGTCAACATCCGTGGGGTATTCAATGTCGAAAGTTATCCTTGTTAGTGGGGCTTAGAATACGCTCACAATATTCCTGCAGAGAGAAAACTCCTCACCACATGCACACAAAAGGGGTTTCCTAGGTATGACATTAAATTGCATCTGATAGTGGGGCCCCAGTTCGGGGGATCTTGGGACTCTGACCCGGAGTGATAGTACCTATCAGAGTCCCATCCATGAGTCAAATAGATCTGTTTAAAAATTATTTTTATTCAACAGGAATACTTGAATACATATAGCTGTAAATTATTTGTATTAAGAATAGTTATATGATGCTATAATTGTTTACTAAGGATTATTAGTAGTTACATGAAACAAACTAGCAAACAAACGACTACTATTAAGTGGAAATTATTACTTAAAATCACATAATTATTAGTATTCGGTAAGAATACTTGAAACCACTTAACTATGTATGTAGTATTCGATAAGAATACTTGAAAATGTGCAAACAAATGACTATCATTAGGTTTAAATAATCACAGGAAATCATATCGGATATAAATACTTAATATCATATAATTATTAGTATTCGATAAGAATACTTGAAACCATTAACTATGTGCAAACAAATAACTATCATTAGGTTTAAATAATCACGAAATCATATCGGATATAAATACTTAAAATCACATAATTATTAGTATTCGATAAGAATACTTGAAACCATTTAACTATGTGCAAACAAATAACTATCATTAGGTTTAATAATCACAGGAAATCATATCGGATATAAATACTTAATATCATATAATTATTAGTATCGATAAGAATACTTGAAACCATTTAACTATGTGCAAACAAATAACTATCATTAGGTTTAAATAATCACAGGAAATCATATCGGATATAAATACTTAAAATCACATAATTATTAGTATTCAATAAGAATACTTGAAACCACTTAACTATGTGAATGACTATCATTAGGTTTAAATAATCACAGGAATCATATCGGATATAAATACTTAATATCATATAACTGCGTGAAGAAAATCCTAAGAAACAATTATACAAAAAATGTATATATAAATGTACAATGAACACAATTCTCTAACCACTAGGCATGAAATAAACTTAGAAGAGTTGAAATACCGTTAAATTTAATCAATCAAACAATCATTCAATGAAGCCAACAAGTTTGGTTTGGTTTGTTGGATTTTACGGCTGGTCAACCCTTGTTGGGTTATTTTATGTCGAGGACGTTTTGATTTATTTATACTTGATAGGTATTCAAAAAAATATTAAACTCATTTTTTTTCAACATTTTTTAGAATTCATCATTTCTTCTATTTAACCCAGGAAGAGATACTGCAACTCCGGGTCAAAGTGGACCTGGGAGTAATGGGAATCAAAGAGTATTCCACATTTTCCAGAGTTCCAGAACTGGAACTTCACTATCAGATAGAGTTTAACATCATACCCAAGACACTAAGTCCTCAGACACTGCCTTCTAGCACCTCGGGGCTTGCCTAAAGACAATAGGATGGGAAAATCATATAGGTGCTAGGGCTTGACGTGACCAGCAGATTAATTGGAGGGTGCTCTTCAGTCGCCCATCTTACCTAAGTAAGTCCAAAGTGGAGTGTTGCATGTCATGGACAGCTCAGCCACCAGGGTTCCATCCTTAAACATCACGGGTCGCCCCCACGGCCAACAGGTGCCTCATTGGGGGGGGATTTTATCCATCTGCAGAGGTGCAGTTGGTCTATTCTAAAGCTCCTGTCGACAGGTCTGGAAACTAGCAGGAATACCGAGAAGAGTACTAGAGCATTTACTTGCTGTCACTTGATCCTTAGTGGAAGACTGCAGCTTCTTGTGATGTGAAAACTCAGCGAGTACAACTATGAATTCATCGCTGTTTGAAAATGATAAATCTTACGCATAAAAACAGAAAAGAAAAACACTTCCTGATTTTCTTTTACATTGTCGCATCGATTGATTATGTGAATATTTTTGTAACTGGAGATCATAGGATTGGCGGATAAAAACAAACAAAAACAAAAAACAAAAGGCATAATACAAAAATAAAAAGAAAAGAAAAAAAGAAAAAGAAAAGAAAGAATAGAAAGAAAGAATTAAAAGAAAAAAGAAAAAAAAAAGAAAGTATACGACAGAGAGAAAACTGAATATAAAAACTATAATAATAATAATAATAATAATAATAATAATAATAATAATAATGGTATGTGAAAAACCCAAAAGGAGTGAAAATAATAAATAATAATAATAATAATAATAATAATAATAATAATAATAATAATAATAATAATAATAATAATAATAATAATAATAATAATAAACGGAACAAAAAATAAAAAGAAAAGGAAAAAAAGAATGACAAGAAAGAAAAGCAGGATACGACAGAAAGAAAACTGATAGAAACTAATAATAATAATAATAAAAACGGAACAAAAAAGAAACAACAAATGGATCGAAAAATAAAGAAAGAAAAACAGAATAGGATAGAAGAAAAATTGATCAATATAAACTATCACTCCCCACAAATAAACAACAAAAAAGCAACAAAAAAGAAATTAAAAGATAGAATTAAAAGAAAAGAAAGAAACAAAGAATTAAAAGAAAGAGAGAAAGAAAAGAAGTAGGATACGACAGAGAGAAAGCTAATCGATAGAAACTTACAAAAAAAAAAATACCAAACAAAAAACAAAAAGAAAAGGAAGAAAAGAAAGATGAAAAAGAAAGAATGAAAAAGAAAGAAAGAAAAACAGGATACGATAGAGATAAAACTGATCGATAGAACGAGTCAGAATCTAACCGCCATTGCAAAGGGAACACGGAGATCGAAACAGTGAACAAACCTCTTAAATATACAAGATGTTTCGTTGAAATCTGTCGCAGAAAGCTACAATCTAGAAATCCATCAACCTCGTTTTGGAGATGATTATCATTCTTGAAGTGCGAGATATGTGTAGGGTGGCGGGGGGATGTAAATGGAGAATTCAAATTGACTTTTCTCCAATGAAACCAACAGCCAGTGAATCTGAAGGAAAAATTAAAAAAAAGCAACACCAATCTTCATTAACCGCTTTTGATTACACCTCGTATGGCGTAATGTTTAGCGAATTAGACTAGCAAACATTTACTGGTGAATTCGATTAACACCGGGCGCCCCACATTTCTGGATTTCTGCTGAACTTAGCAAGGCTTAGGAAATGAGGGCACAAGGTCATTTTTTTCAGTGGAGTACAGCTGGTTTTGAAGTAAGAATTTTCCTTCTCCTAGATCAGTTGCCATAACAAGACTGAAGATTAATAACAATTTGATAAAACTTTTATATATCAATTTTTCGGTTCCCGCAATATATATATATATATATATATATATATATATATATAATACTAATAATATTCTTGTTAGATGGAAAATAAAGGGTCTACCATGGTTTCAATTAAAAAATGATTTCCTCAGGACCATACTCTACATTAACTAAGTTGATGTAATTCCTTAGTTAAATTATGTAGTTAATTAGAGTAGGGTCCTGATCAAATCATTTTTTGATTGAAATCATGGTAGACCCTTTATTTTTCATCTAACAATGATATTTTAGTATTATATATATATTTTTAATATATTGAGCACTTTTGAATTATTTACTGACGCCACCACGACGGAAAAGTTAAAGCGGCAATTGGATACTATATATATATATATATATATGTGTGTGTGTGTGTGTGCGTGTGCGTGTGTGTGTGTGTGTGTGTGAGAGAGTGTTACTTGTTTACATCACTACTGAGTTGTTTAGAATTAGGAATCAACTCAATTACACCTACTTCTGCAAGTGGCCCCTACGGAGAGCTGAAAGTACTACGAACGAAAATTTTGGATGGACTAATCAACAGACTCCACCCGATAAAAAAATCTGGCCAGAAAACTCGTCACACACGAAATGTCTGTCATGCTTTACACTACATGCATGAAAGAAAAATACTGCCCAAGTATATATATATATATATATATATATATATATATATATATATATATACACACACACACACACATATATATATGTATATATATATATATATATTGGTTTGGTGGTTGGTTTTAAAGACTATGACAATGCAAGTGTAAAGAAAAATAAGGTAACTATGGTGTTACAGATTGACTTTACTCCTAAAGAAGCAAAAACGTTTGCATTAATATTTTTTAGTTTCATTTTAAGCAAATTTATATCCCTTAACATTAAGCCTTCCTTTAATGCTGCTAGAGATTTTTTTTGCTGTTGAAGAGATTGAATTCAAGGCAGTTCTTTGTATATTCTTTATTCATGCTATATATATATATATATATATATATATATATATATATATATATATATATTACAACAGTGTATGGTTATCACAATCTCACGTGAGTGAGTGAGGGAACAATTTATGTAGTATTATTAGGAGAGTATTCAATAACATGGATGTTTATCTGTGACCTTAGGTTTCATTCACGTCTTTACACGGTAATCCTCAGGTATATATATATATATATATATATATATATATATATATATATATATATATATATATTGTATTATATATTATATGATATATATAACATATTATATAATATATAGACGTGCATTAAACTTAAGGACGAAGATAAACATCGATGTAACTAAGTATAAATACAAAAACTATATATATATATATATATATATATATATATATATATATATATATATATATATATATATATATATATATATATATATATATATATATAAGTTTGGGTAGCGTGGCCAGGAAATTATCGGCGCTTGGTTACTGACAGTTTCTTGTCTATGCGATTTTCAAAACAAGTATTCTACTCTTAGATATACCTGCTCTATCCACGATATTGAACACTATTTATTTTTATGCAATATTATCTTATGCAAAAATATTTAATTCATCCCTTAGCTTCCATCTCATGCTTCCATCTCAGACTTCCTTTAATGCTTTAGAGTTTTTAAAATTTTTTTTGCTGTTGAAGTGACTTCAATATCATTTTTTTTTGGTACACACCAGACGTCTTAATCTGCACCGAGTTCATTTGAGTCTTTTCTTAATTTTCTTTTTTCGCTCAACACACATGATTAATGATGTAACCCCTGAGAATTATCTCTGTCTCTATTACGCGCTCAAAGGCCATTAAGTTTGATTCCAAGTTCCATCTTATTTAAACAATTTACATCAAAATTACAAACAAATATATAAACAAATAAGGGGAAGTGTTCCATAATCATAATTTAATAATTCTCTTCCTATGAGGTGAATACGAATGTAGATCCCATTCTGTTATTATTTAATAACAAATAAGATAGAAAATTGTCTTAATGATAGTAGAATATGTGGGAAATTCCACAGTGTAATTAGAAACAATTACTCCCAAAATAAAGATTGATATGACATGTTTCCGGTTTAGCTTAGTCGGTAGAGTATTCGCCAAGGTCCCTGGTTCGATACCGGGTCTTCGCCAACTTAGCGCCTGAATAAACCCCAAAACAATCTCTCTGGTCAGGGGCTAGTGAAAAGGGGATCGGCTTCAAATATATATATATATATATATATATATATATATATGCTATTATAATACTATTTACACGTCCTGCCTGGTTCAAAACAGAAGAAAACAACTTCGCTGTCAACAAAACCATTATTAGATGTGGAATCTGGGATCTGCTATGATTTATGCTCACACGTAAATACACGCATACATACACATAGGTAAACGTACGTAAATATTCATCTTATATGATGCATATCAGATGAATATTATGTATTTTAACCATATGTATGTATGCATACACTATACACAATTCCGTAAACTTTAGGCATAGCATAACCCCAAATGGATTGGCATACCGTTAAAATAAATAATTAAATCCATTCCCGGATCACCAGTTATTAATTAATTCATTTATTCAAAGGATTTTTAGCCACTTTTTCCAAAGTAAGCGACTCTAAAGAATGTAACTGTCGAGGAAGAATTTCTTCAGAATTCTTTTAGCTTTACCTCTGAGCGCAGTCTTATGTCTTCTCCCTGTATATAATTGACATAGTATCTAGTATCAAGGTGGTTGTTAAGTCCAGTTCTGATTTTGTCCTGTCGGCCGGGACAGAAGAATACACCGGCTGAACCTCTGCGGAGGGGTAAAATCCCCCCATGGGACCACCTGTTGGCCGTGATTGACGACTCGTGATGCTTACTGATGGAAACTTGGTGGCTGAGCAGTCCATAACATGCAACACCCCACCTTGGTCCTTACTCAGGCTAGATGGGCGGTCGGAGAGGCCCCCTCCGATCAATCGGCTGATCACGTCTAGCCCTTGCACTTATATAATTGTCCCAACCATATTGCCCTTATGGCAACCCCCAATCCTTTTGATCATATATGCTCTAGAAGGCAGTGGCTGAGGGTTTTAGTCTTGGGTATGACGACATTAAAGTGAATCTAATAGTGAAGTTCCAATTTTGGTGCTTTGGGGAGGGTGGAGTACACAGTGATCCCCATTATCCCCAGTTGCACTCCGCCCCGTTGTGGTAGTACCTATTAGGGACCCACCTATGGGTTAAATAGATAAAAATGTGCTGAAATATTAAGTTTTTTGTTTAAATACCTATCAAGCATGAATAGAACAAAATGTCTTCGGCATAAAATAACCCAACAAGGGTTCGCATGCTGTAAAATCCAACAAACAAACAAAATTATCAATTGGCTGTGTTGCGCATTTAGTGTATTCCTGTCTTAAGAACCCTATTTTGCATCATCTCTTACCGTCGCATCTTATTATTTTGCTTTATTTTGTTTTATTCTTCTCTTCCTTCATAAAATCATCATCTTTGGAACGCTTCAAACACTAATAGTATGGCTATGACTGTTACTACAACTGCTACATTCAGTAATTATAATATTGATACTATTATTACTAATGCAACGTCGGTTGTTAGCGCACTCGCCGTTCAGGCTAAAGACGCTGCGTTCATCGTGACTGTTGCTTGTGGTGATGTTGACGTCATCACTGACGTGAGCAAACGGTGACATCAGCCACAGATTAAAAGCCACCGCGAAAAACCATTTGGAAAAGAGCGAAAAGAAGATTGTACCTTGAATGCAGAACTAACAATAGATTTTTTTTAGGCAGAGTTTAGACGTATGTACGTAGTTCAGTTCATACATGAATGCACTGACGACTGTGTGAATGTATGGATGCGCAAAGGTGAATAAATCCAGAATTGTCCATCAATGCGGAATTTTTCAGATTGCTCTGCATTCGAGGTCTCTTAATTACATTGCTGCACGAAAGTAATTGCATTATTTTGATAACTTGCACGACACGTGAACATTCCGTGTCGAGTCTTTGCATGGGGAGATTTTCACACTGCATAAATTCCATGGTGCATCTTTGCAGTGTCAAATCATCATGGGAGCGGCTTTACAGTACAGAGACTTAATAGCGCGAATTAGACCTGGTGTGAAAAGATTTGCAAGGAGTATACTACTACTACTACTACTACTACTACTACTACTACTATTAATAATAATAATAATAATAATAATAATAATTAGAATTATAATAACTAGCGGGACATTTGGATATAACACAGTATGATAATTTAATTATTAAAACGTTTTATATGTTTACTTAAGAGCTATTGCAAAAATAGGTCAATATGAAAAAAGTAAAATAATCTTGATTTAACCTTCTCACTCTTTTTTTTCTTTTTTTCCTCCTTTCATTATGTTCGATTGCACTACTCTCTTTCTTTCTTCTTATATTTTTCTGTGTATCATGTCCGTTTTCTTCCCTTTCTATCTTTATGATGAAAACGGAATGGTCCATTATTTAGCTGAGGTGAGGACACTCATAAGAAATAAGAATTCAGTGGAACACCAGATAATCAGGATTTACATTTTTGCATTTCATCTTGGACGATTTGGACGGTCTAATTTTTAATCAGGGTGTTGCGAGATGATAACTTTTCAGGAACATGAGTATTAATATATAGATTATGTGGTATTTTGAGATACATGCCAATCAGCAAATACTGACCAACAGACCAGACCAAGTGTTAATTAACAAGAAAGAAAAATGTCATATAGTGGATTTTACCGTTCCAGCAGACCACAGAGTGAGGAGTTAAGGAACATAAAAGTGACAGTGATACCAATCGTAGTTGGAGCTCTTGGAATAATGTCGAAGAACCCGGAAAAGAGCTTGAGGGAACTGGAGATCAGGAGAAAAATTGAAACCGCACACACCACAGCACTGGCAAGATAATCTAGAATACATAGAAAAGTAAAAGAGAACTAAGGTGTATGATTTCAAGTATTCCTATCTCCTAATGATAAGTATATGGTATATATTTCTACTTAATGCATTTGTTTGCACACATTTATATATTTTCGCGTATTCTCATCCAATACTATTCATTTTTACGAAGATCTTTTTGAACCATAGATGGGACCTTAACAGGTACAGTGGATAACGTGTAACATCATAGTAAGTGAGTTCGAACTCTAGTCGTGCTATTGCGTTTACTCTCGGATTAATACCCTTGGAAAAGGCATGGACCCCTTCATCCTACAACTACGGGTTAAATATTAGTACTACTATTCTTCCACAGGGATGGCTTTAGTATCAAATAATCCACGAAGGGTGAAATTTCATTAAAAAATAAAAAAGACAAAAAGACAACCAACAAACAAAAAACAAACAAAAACAAATGAACCCCCCCCCAAAAAAAAAACAAAACAACAACAACAATCAAACAAACCAAACCAAACCCAGCCACTCCGGGTCAGAGTGGACTGGAAAGTAATGACAATCATAAATATATTTTCAATGTTCCATTGCCTTTATTCTATAATTTCACTTATTTGTCAATAATTTGGTTTTCCACAGTTATGATATCAAGTATTCCTATCTAATAGAAAAAATACAAATAATAATAATAATAATAATAATAATAATAATGATAATAATAATAACGGCAGCCAATAACAGCAGCTGCAACATATGGACAAACAGAAACAGAGCGAGAGGGAGAGAGATGAGAGAAGAAGAAGAGAGAGATGGAGAGGGAGAAAGAGGTACATACAGAGAAAAAGTGTGTGTGTTTGTGTGTGTGTGTGTGTGTGTTAGTGTGAGAGAGAGAGATGGGAGATGAAGAGAGAAATAAAGCGAGAGGGAGAGAGATGAAGAAGAAGAGAAGAAGAAGAAGAAGAAGAAGAAGAGAAGAAGAAGAAGAAATGGAGAGGGTGGTAGATACAGAGGGAAAGTGTGTATGATAGTGAGACACAGAGAGAGAGAGAGAGAGAGAGAGAGAGAGAGAGAGAGAGAGAGAGAGAGAGAGAGAGAGGGGAAGGAAAGTGCTAGGCGGGGAGCAGGAGAATTATAAAATTATCACGTAACAACCCAAATCTTGTCGCCATCACATCTGGTCATCTCAGGCCACCAACAACGAATAATGCAAATTTTAATACAAGCCAATAACCAGTCTCGGTTGAGAACGGCAATTTTTGTTGCTGATGACAACTTGAACTTTTTCGCCGTTTGAAATAACATCGAACCTGACTGAAATTAATGTTGACAAACACTACTACTAACACCAACGACTGGAATTTTATATGATTAAAAATCGATTTGGAAGTTGAAATTATTTCATAAAAAATAAACGAGAAGATTATTTGCAAAACTATCTCCATTTTAAAGTGGGGGCACAAGAAAATAAATAAAAGAAAGAAGTTAATGATATTTCTTCGCTAAGAAGTTCGATTGACCTTTTAAGATAAGAGATTAGATTTTCGTCGTCATGAAAATCCAGATGTAGTTTTTCGTCATTTGTCTTCCAAACACGTATCTATGAAAATGCTGATTTAGTATTGGTATGACTAGGAAGTATCCTGTTCATATATATATATATATATATATATATATATATATATATATATATATATATATATATATATAATTGTAGAAAAAGGTTTTTCTCTCTACCACGGTTTCGGTGTCCAAAGGTACACCTTCTTTAGGAGAACCTTAAACTATAAATGCTCTATACTTAACGAAATATATTGAGGACTTTTTGGATTGACTACTAATGCTACTACAGTGAAAACATGGTCACAGCATTTGAATATATATATATATATATATATATATATATATATATATGTGTGTGTGTGTGTGTGTGTGTGTGTGTGTGTGTGTATATACATATATATATATATATATATACAGGCTATTCGAGATAAATTTGACAGTTTCATAAGAAAAAAGAAAAAGTGCTTGGTAACTACAAAATTTAATGGATTGTAAAGTAATTCAACAGGCACGGGAATTACACTACTATCAACACGTTTCCCTAAAAATAACCGCCATTAGCTTCGATCACAGCCTCAATCCTGCTGCAGAACCTGGAGAAAGCTGATGTTACAGTTTCCCTGGGAAGGGTATCAAACACTACCTTAATTCTGTAGATTAACTGGGCTTTTGTAGTACTGGCACGGTGATTTGTGTCTTTCTCAACAGTGCCCCATACATAATAATCCATGGGGTTAAGATCTGAGGAGTTAGGAGGCCAAACATGGGGACTGATATTATCGTAAAAATTCCCCGACAACCATTTTTGACTTTTCCCAGAGGTGTGGCAGGGGGCCGAATTCTGCTGCCATACATATGGCCTACCATAGGCTACCCTTGTTATCCAGGGCTTGACTACAGTGTAGTCATGTTAATTCAACCTGATACCCTCTCTGAAAAAATGCGGAGGTATCACATCACCCTCAGAGAACACACATCCGAAAACCATCACAGTTTGGGGAAATTTAGTCCGCATGACACGAGGAGTGTCCTTTGGACTGGATGCAAGCCATCTGTTATTCTGCGTGTTGTGCTTTTGATTTTGGCAAAAGTTTTTCTCTTCGCGAAACAAGCAGATTGTTTGTGGTTCATCAGGATATTTCACTTTACTCAGAAGTTTCTTCGCCTTTGTCAGACGGTTTTCCCGAGCCTTTTCTGGGAGCAGTTGACCTCTGCGACGCTTGTATGAAGCAAATATCTTCATTGAGTGCAAGCTTCATCAGTTGAGGCTGACACACACAAACACACACACACACACACACACATATATATATATATATATATATATATATATATATATATATATATATATATATATATATATATACTAACTCCTTCGCACGAGTAGAATTTGACAGAAGATCGTGTACACCTTACAGAGAGCCGAGTGTCGAAAACAACAAAGATCGAGATAGTCGTCATAGAAGACTGAATAAGATTTTCTATAAAAGAAAAAAAAATATTTTGTCCCATAAAATTTGTTATATTTTAGTATAAATTTCACACATGAAATGTAACAACTATTATGATACAGATATTATACAATCTTTATAACTACCTCTGTCCTATAATTATTGTTACACCAGCGTATACATTTTATGCCCTAAATTTTACAACTATTATTGTACAGGAGAAAAGAAGTATTTATTATTGAAGCCACGTCAAATCAATTATCATTTGTAGACAAAATCTTTTTTTCTTTTTTTTTTTTAAATTTTGATCTAATCGGTCTCTCGTAGATTAATGGTCTTCAAGTCAATTATAAAATAATCTTAATATTTAAAAATCAAATAAATAAATTCAAAGATCAAAATACTTCAGAGTTCGTTATTAAACGCTGTCTTATGAGAAAAAAAAACCATCAGAAGGTAAGAGAGAAGAGGAAAAAGAAAAGAATGTGCCAAGAGGGAGAAAGAGATAAGGAGAGTCAAAATTTAAGAGAAAAGAGAACAAAGCAGAAGGGACCAGGAAAGTAGGGAAGAAGTTTTAAGGAAGTGAGGAGCGATAAATCCTGGTCGAGGCTGTTTGCGTTTCACTCCGCGCTTATGCCCTTAGGAAAGACATGAATGTTCTTGCCCCCCCCCCCCAGCTATGAATGAAAAGTGGGATCAGACTTTGTTTTCTTTTTAGCCTTAGGTAACCAATTTAGGAGAAGAAAAACCCTGAATTCAAATCAGCTAAAAATTGACCTTGTGTCACATCCAGTCCGAGGCGGAGGAGTTAGTAAATATAAACATTTCATCGTCTGTTAAAATCTCCTTCTACCTATGGGTAAATAATAGGGCAGACTGGGCTCTTTAGCCTTGGTATGGCAACTGGTCTAGGAGATAGAAAACTCTGAATTCCAACCAATTTTAGACATGGAGAGGGATGGGCTCCTCTCAGCTATTCTTGGCCAAGGCGCATTACTTGAGTAGTACCCTTACGACCAACTCTGAATTCCAACCAATTTTAGACCTGGACAGGGATGGGCTCCTCTCGGCTATTCCTGGCCAAGGCGGATTACTTGAGTAGTACCCTTACGACCAACTCTAAATTCCAACCAATTTTAGACCTGGAGAGGGATGGGCTTCTCTCGGCTATTCCTCGCAAAGGCGCATTACTTGAGTAGTACCCTTACGACCAACTCTAAATTACGGGAGCAGTGAAGAAAAGTAGAGAGGCATTCGTTGTGCATTTATATTTACATTTCTTGTGAAGTTGTTTCTTAAAATAATTTTGCACACAGTTATATGATATCAAGTATTGCTATCAAATACAAATAATTTGCACATAATTATATGCTTTTAAGTATTCCTAATATTAGTAATTTTTATCCACAATTTTGTGGTTTCATGTAATTAGATTTATTTCATAATAGTTATTTATCTGTAGTTATACAGTCTCAAATGACTAATGATAATCCTAAGTAAACAATTAAAGCTTCAAGTAGTTATTTTTAATACAAATAATTTACAGTTATATGGTATGAAGTATTCCTATCAAATACTAATAATTCTAATGAGATCTATTTAACTCATAATGGGACCATATAGGTACTAACACTAGAATGGTCGTGAGTAAAGACAAGGAAGTGGTATCCCACACTCCCAAGATTTCCAGAACTGAAGCTTCCCCATCAGCAGTTTAGGGTTATACACAGGATACAACTTTTTGTGCAGGATGGGGAGGGGGGCAAAATCCTCTGCAGCACTACAGTCCGCGTATTCTAAGCTCCACCGACAGGGCACAATAGAATTAGAGATAGATCAGTGTGTGTGTGTGTGTGTGTGTGAGAGAGAGAGAGAGAGAGAGAGAGAGAGAGAGAGAGAGAGAGAGAGAGAGAGAGAGAGAGAGAGAGAGGGGGGAGGGGGCAAAGAAGAAAAGGAACAAATAAGATAAGTGAGTAGGAAAAGTAATCGGAGTGCGACAAGCCCTTAGTACATATTTACCAGCCCCTTCACACGAGGATATATATATATAATATATATATATATATATATATATATATATATATATATATATATATATACAAACATGCATACACATATATATGTATATATATTTACTAACCCCTCCCCACGAGTAGGATGGAGCACGTGGTCAATTTCTTAAGCGAATTTAACAGATTTAAATTCAGAGTTTTCCTTGTTCCGAACTGGTTGCCTAAGCAAGGTTAAAGAGCCCAGTGAGCCCTACTATTTACCCATAGCTGGAAGGAGAATAGTTGAATGCATACCTTTCCAAAGGGTATTAGTGCTATGTGAAATGCCAACAGCCTGGTCCAGGATTCGAACTCGTCTCGCAGTGCCCATTGCATACATCAATAACCATTACACCCGCAACTCGACTCAACAAGCCCTTAATAGTCTTTATATTTTAAAGAATTGCCTCACATAATTATGTACAGGAACCACATGTAAACAAGAAGAGATAAAGTTTGAGAAGACCAATAAACAGAGAGGGATCGACGTTTCCGGAAGAGGAAGAGAAACAAGGAGAAACAAAATAACGAGAGAGAGAGAGAGAGAGAGAGAGAGAGAGAGAGAGAGAGAGAGAGAGAGAGAGAGAGAGAGAGAGAGAGAGAGAGAGATTAAGTTTAAGTAGCTTTAATATATAAAAAAATACTATTTATATTCGATATTTTAAAATCAGCTTACATTACATTGTTTGGCTTAGCCAATATTTGGCAAAGGGTATTATTTTAAGGACGTTTGCTGCCAAGTTTCCCGATGGGAGCTGCTCTTTAGGATATTTGACATTTGGAGTTTGAACTCCAGTGGCCAACATGTCATCGCTTAGGAAAGACGGACCAATTACAGACTATGTGTTGGCTGAAAGGTTCATGGGCTTACCAAGATACGTTCATGGAATGTGACGAAGCGAGGTCCACTCATTTCTTCCATAGATACTGTAGTGTTTGGATTCCATTGGTTAAAAAGATCACAAACAGGATATAAAGCGTCATTACAAGAATTTTCCAGCCTTTAAACTTTTCAGCCCACCCTCGTATATATTACGACCGGTTTTACAAAGGTGGCTACTAAAAATGATATATTACGGTCAAATCACCCTAAAAGCACTGGTTTCCGCTAGATCCCCGAAGTTAAGCAGCGATGTGCCCGTTCAATACTTAATTGGGTGACTACTTAAGCAACAGCAGGTACTGTAAGCAACCTGAGTCCTTTGTTAATCAAAATTACTTGATTCGGCATTAACTGACCAGAAATTGGTTGATATTCCACAAAACAAAACAAAACAAACATAATGATATAAAAAAAATGTGGTAACGACGTCGGGTATGGGGGCAGGGGCTATTCTGCCTTGTAATATGTATTTGTGATCCGAATTTTGTAACGTATGAACTTTAGGTTCGTCATTGCATTAGATATCTGTCAA
Organism: Doryteuthis pealeii; assembly: GCA_023376005.1. Lineage (NCBI taxonomy): Eukaryota > Metazoa > Mollusca > Cephalopoda > Myopsida > Loliginidae > Doryteuthis > Doryteuthis pealeii. Next base: position 87,990,554 of record CM042147.1, read on the forward strand.
GTCGCGCAGTTCGAAATTGAGGAAATGTGATCACAGACATGTTTCTAATGTTGAAGGACACGTCAAGGAAGGTCATCACACATTTACGGAGAGATTAAGTATACCTCTCCATAAATGAAGCAGTCAGAGAGAATCAGTCCGAAGAACGCAGGGTCTAAAAACACTTTGATGTCTCGGATTCCTGCCCTCATTTACGCTATGTTTTATTTTGTCGGGAATAGGCGTAAAACATGCGCAGATAAGATATTTATCGAGCGCTATCGGCAAATTAATTTAGATATTTTACAAGCCTCCCCACTGTATAAAATACAAATAAGAACCTTTTTTTAAAAATTGAAATTCCGTACACGCTTTCTCATTTATTTTTTATATGTTTTTTTTTATCGGGAAAATAATTCACCTATTTTTTGTTTTACAATGCCCCCAACCCCAGATAAAATACAAATAAGAACTCAGACAATTTTTTTTTCAATTGAATTTTTACAATATATTTTTACATTTAATTTTCAAAAAAATATTGAAATGTTTATAGGTAATTTATAACAGAAAACTCGAAATTCAAAACAAAACATTAAACAAGAAACATTTTTACCAAAAAATAAAAACTCGATAAAGTGTTGTATTTACCTGTAATCATTGCACGGTAGATCTCTAAACTGGACCCGTTTTACGCCGGTTACCGACAAGGAAAAACATAGCGTAAATAAGGGCAGGAATACTAAGACAAAACATAGCGTAAATAAGGGCAGGAATACCAGGACGACAAAATGTTTACAGAACTAGAACGCATTTTGGGCGGAAGTAGCAAGGTAAGTTTGGAAATCAATTTTTAACACAGTTGTATTAAGAGGACTTCGACTAAAGTCGTACCATCTCCACAGGTTTGAAAGCTAAGCACATACAGTTATGCAATAAAAATTTTTTTCGAACTTGTAAGAAAAGAGATTCATTACGTTCTTTATCTGACTTCTGTTTGAATATGTCAACATGGAGGATATTCTCTCTTTTTTGAGGGAAATAAAATTATACCATAGAATATAGACATGAAGCAAATCAATACCATACAATATAATCCCCAATAATGATAACACATTTTTAAAACCAATTACTAAAAAGTATAAATATAAATACACGATATGTATAACTTCCTAACCGTTAGGCATGAATGACATAACCTCAGACGGGTTGATATGCCGTTAAAATTAATAAACAAACAAACAGAAAAACCAATAAAACAAAACTCCTTTCCTTGTGATAGACAACGATTTATTGTGGCTTTTTTGCTAACTCCCTTCCCAGTTACTTCGTCAAACTCCCTGCACCGTTAAACAGTTCCTCATAGAATGTGAAGCTCTCGCTCTCATCAGAAAATGCTATTTTAATGCAATTAATATAAAAACTCTATTTGAAAATGTCAATATAGATGAAATTCTGTCCTTTTTGACAGAAATATCATTATACCAAAAATATAAAGATAAAGACAAAAATATAAAAATAAAGATAATTAAATACCATACAAAATAACCTCTAAACACAATCCTCGATGATGCTATCATATAGTTAAACTCGAAAGTGTAAATATAGACATACAACGTATATTATTCCCTAATTTCTAGGCATAAGATAGCTCCAGATTAGTTGATATGCCGTTAAAATTAACCAACCAACCAACCAACCAACCACTCAATCAACCACGCATTTGCTAAGCGTCCAAATAAAAATCAACAATGGTTTAATGCTTTTATTAGTTCCGTCTTTTCAAAAGTGCCCCCTCTTCTCAATGGTACCTCTTCTTTCTCGAAAGTTCCTCCTCCTTTTCTAAAACGCCCCCACCCCCGCTTTTCAAAAGGTCAAATATCAATTTTCCATTTAGGAACAAAAAAAAAAAAGGTCTGATGACTATGTAGGAATTTTCACTTGCACAATTTGTGTTTCGTCCAAAAAAAAAAAAGAATCCTTTCAAAAAGTATCAAGACTGAAAAGTAGACATTATCACTTTATACATAATTTATATATAAGTTTCTCAATAGTGCAAATGTCTTCATTTAAATTTTACATGTTAAATTATAAAAAATTTAAAAAAAAAAAGTATTTAAAGATGTACTCTCGATATTCTTTAGAATCCCATCTTGTATAGATGTGTGGTTAGTAGGGGATTTGTTTGTTCGATGATGGAGTTATGTAATTTTTTCTGGCACCTGTGAGTGGCGTGAGTAGAACAAATCAACTGCTGATGGCAGTTCCGAACCACTGGGAAGTTTGGCAAGACACCTACTCACCAATTTGGCTCTGTGCTTGTCTCAGTCTTGTTTAGGCAATATCTGCATGGCAGGAAGTGTAATAATTTACTGAGCTTATTTTGGCACGAAACCAGATGTATGGGAAACACAATGAGAATTGAAATATGGTAATTGTCTGCAATGCCAGCTCGTTAACCATCACACCATTTTAAGCGACTCTTTCTTTGTGAGTATAGTATCGTATGTATAGGTACAGAGAGATAGATAGATAGATAGATAGAGAGAGAGAGAGAGAGAGAGAGAGAGAGAGAGAGAGAGAGGGAGGGGGGGTAAGCATCGATTCGGTTTCTTTGTTTAATGGCATATCAACATAAAACCAGTAGTGATATCATTTAATCTACGAGAGGGTTCATACTTTTTCCAAATGTATTTGTTCGAAAGAGAACGTAATAGCACGGCTGGGGTTCGAACTCTCTTATTACCATTTCGCAGTTCAGCACTCTAGCCACTACGTCACGGGGACTCTCCCCAAAGAAGATGGAAGAGCAGATGGATGTAAATTGCCCCATTCTCGTGACAAAAGCAGTAAAAAAAAAATTTAAAAAAGTAAATAAAAAGGAGAAACAACGTGGAAAAATACTGAGTACTAAAGAGTAAAACGAAAGGTACATTCATTTACCAAAAGATAAACAGGAATAAAAATGGTTTGGTTGGTTGGATTCTACGGCATGTTAACACTTGTAGGGTTATTTTATGCCGAAGACGTTTTGTTCTACTCATGCTTGATGGGTTTTCAAATTTCTTTTAACTTAATTATTTAACACATTTTTTTAAACTCATTTTTTCTATATAACCCATATAGGGGACCCTAACAGGTACTACCACTCCGGGTCATGGTAGACCTAGAAGTAATGGCGATGAATAGCTACTCTACACCCCAAAACTTCAAAATTGAAATTTCACCATTAGATGCCGTTTAACGTCATACCCAGAACAATAAGACCCTCAACCACCGACATCTAGCACGTATATGATAAAAAGGCTTGGGATTGCCATAAGGGCAATAGGGTTGGGACAATCATATAAGTACTAGGGTTAGACGTGCTCAGCCGATTGATCAGAGGGAGCCTCTCCGACCGACCGACCGACCGACCGACCATCGAGCCAAAGTAACGACCAAAGTTAAGTGTTGCATATCATGGACTGCTCAGCCACCAGGGTTCTTAAGAATCATGGGTCGCCAACAAGAGAATTGTACCCCTCTGTAGAGGTGCAGTTGGTGTATTCTTCTACTCCAGCCGACAGGCCGAGGAATAAAAGAAATGTTCCCATTATTATTATTATTATTATGTGTTTTTCACATCAGCGTTAGCTGATGGTATTTCACTGGAGTTTCCTCAGGTCTCCAGGACTCTTATGGGTATTCTAACCGATTGTAGCAGTGCAGTAGTCTGGATAGTCTCAATTCTTCCTCTGATTTCTAGATCCTCCAGTCTTTTTTCCAAATTTATTTATGGGCCGTTCCAAGTGCATTAACTACAATTGGTATCACTATCACTCTCATATTCCACAGCTTTTTCAATTCTCTGGCAAGGTCCAGGTATTTATCCATCTTTTCATTTTGCTTTGGCTTCACCCTGTGATCTGCTGGGACACATTCTCTTTTTGTTTTGTTAATCAACACTAGGTCTGGTCTCCTGGCTGTGATAGGGTGATCCGTCTTTATCTCGAAGTCCCAGAGAATTTTATGCGTTTCATTCTCAAGAACAGATTCTGGTTTATGCATATACCATTTTGTTGTATGGTCAAAGTTTAATTTTTTGTATAATTCCCAGTGGATCACCTTCCCAACCCAGTCGTACCTAGCTTTGTATTCGCGTTGTGCTAGTTTGCTACATTCACTTAATACATGGTTTACAGTCTCATCTCTGTCACCGCAATTATTATTATTATTATTATTATTATTATTATTATTATTATTATATGCGGATTGGTAACGTCACTATAAACAATTCTTAAAAAAACTGTTGTAACTCACGTAGCAGAGTTAACAAAGAAATAATTGTAAGAAATGGGTAGTTATTAGGGAAGACTGGGATCTTTAACCTTTGTTAGGAAACATGTCTGGGAGAAAGAAAATACTGAGTTCAAACCTGTTAAACCCCGCTTAACAAATTCACCACGTGTTCCATCCTACTCGTGGGTAGGGGTTGGTAAATATATATACATATATATGTGTATGCATGTTTATATATATATATATATATATATATATATATATATATATATATATATATATATATATATATATATATATATATATATCTGTGTGTGAGTATCTATGGCTGTGTATATATATGTGTGTATGTCTATTTGTATATATACTTGTGTGTGTGAGTGTCTATATATATATATATATATATATGTATATATGCTTATATATATATATGCTATATATATATATATATATATATATATATATATATATATATTGTATTATTCTTAACGTGTGACTGTATCCTATCGAGAAGGTCAACGCAGTACTGATCATCACTCGTTTTGATTGAACAGAATGAATGCTGAACAAGTGAGCTAAGTGCTTTTCCTCATTGGCAAATGTCGCTTCGTCGACACAATCAGATTCGTGTTGTTCAATCAAAAGACAATTTTATTTTCTATTTCCGAAGACTTTTGAAAGAATTGCAAACTTGAACACCTTTCTCTTGTTGAAGATAAAAGAAGAAAAACCCCGGAGGAACACAAGAGGGATGTTTTCGAACACAGATATAAAGTAAACAAAAGTGCAATAAAATTGAGAATTCAAATTTGTTTAACTCAATTTTCCACATATTTTTAAAGCCCGAAATTGTTGTTTAATTTTTAGATAATTTTATATTTTCAGTTGTTTTCCTCATTGCTCTTTGTTAGCAATGGCTTGTAAGCTAATCAGGTAAATAATTGCTACAAGATTCAATCATCAGTTGCCTTGTGAAATAATGAGATGTGAAAATATGGAAAAACCCACGATTTTAGTTATACCTTTAGTAATAGTGGAAATTAACTAGAATTTAGGGTGACGTGTGAAAGGCTGACCTGTTGGCTTCCGATTGGTCGATGAGTGCCAACGAGGCGAAGAGCGAAAGGGAAGTAGGGAGAGGAGGGAGTCTGTTGGATGCAGGGAGAAAGTCAGGCTGAGAGTTTTGAGGAGATACATCGCAATGGCGGTGCGTCCGTTCGATGCCTTTTACTTGGAAAAAAATAAATCTCTACCAAAAAAAAAAAAAATAAAAATAAAAAAAAAAAAAGGAAAAAAAAAATCCACAGAAATCCCAAACAAACCAAGAACTTATTGTGTTCGTTATTAAACGCCGATCCAGAATATCAGATACCACAGATCGAGATAAGTATAAAAAGTACATACTCTTTTCATTCAGTTACAAATTGAACTGTAAATCGCTTTATTATTTATGTTACAACATAAGGGTATTACTTTTGGTATTGCTACGATTTGCCATTTTCCTGGTTACAGTTATATATATATATATATATATATATATATATATATATATATAGTGTGTATATAAACATAATGAGACTATTAATGATATCCAGATAGGTCTATAATATTCTATTCACTTGCGGTATGGACTATAAAGTGGAAAGTTGTCTAAAAACAGATTTCAAGAATATCCGAAAGCTATTATTCAAGTCAAGATAAATCAAAATATCGTATGTAGAAATGCAACAATCCCAACCTCTTTGGACTTGAGTCAAAATATTAGATAAGATATAAGATTGAAAAAAAAAAATGAAAAAAAAATTAAATAAGTTGGCATTTTTTCAAAAATGTATATCGAACAAAATTTTGTGTAAATTCTAACATGATATTGGAACAAGTTTTTCAAAGTTTACGTGGACGTCACATTGGTTCTCCTCCAGTTCGCCGACATTACTCTTTTCCAAACCCTAAAGGCAGTTCAAAGGACACCAACTACAATTTTTTATACTTTCATTCTAATGTTCCATAGTTATTTTGATTCAATTAATATTTCGTCTTCATTTGTTCAAAAACTTCTTCAGAATTCTAAATAAGTCTTTGAAAAATCAAGACGCAATATTAATTGAACTGATTGTCTGTTTTGGTTATTTACCTTGCCTTTCATATTCTTCACACACGTACACACGCGCGCACACACACACACACACACACACACACACACACACACACACACACACACACACATATATATATATATATATATATATATATATATATATGAACGTACAATGAAGGCGATTCTCAAACTTCAAAGCATAAAATAACCCTAGACATATGGGCATGTCGTTAAGATGACTCAACAATAATGTTCTGCAGCTTGTGAAAAAATTCTTTCAAGAGTTGAAAAGATAGCAGCTTTGATTTCGTTGATCAGGGGGTGGAGTGATTGGTGTTAAAATTCTTCAGTTTTGGTAATTATAAGTTCATTTTTTAAATTTGCCACCTGGGCTAAAACCAATCTATTCTACGCTTGAATTCGAAAAATAAACCAACAGCAAATCAGAAAACACTATTTATAAACAAGAAATCATAATTCTGGCGTCTAAAATGATTGGTTGGCAGATGAAAAAAAAAAAAAAAAAAAAAATGAAAAGAAAAAGAGAAAAAGAGAAAAAAATTAAAGAAGAAAACAATTGAATTTTGCGCAATTTTTCCCATAATTCAATAACGCAATCAATTGTCAGCAACAAAACCTGTAAAACAAATTGATTGGTTTGATTCAAATATTCTGTTGAATGAAACGACATGAGCTTTCATTCTCATTTATTCTTTCAAATTCACTCATTCATTCATTAATTTATTAATTCATTTTATTCATTCATTCATTTACCACCCATTTATTCTTTAATCCCACCTTTTTTCTCATTCTATATTCATTTAGTTCTCTTTTATTCATTCTTTTTCTTTCTTTCTTCTTTCTTTCTTCTTTCTTATGCATTCGATTTATTCCCTTTTCGTTCTTTCCATTTATTCTTTCTTTCTTTCTTTCTTTCTTTCTTTCGTTCTTTCTTTCTTTCTTTTTTTCTTTCTTTCTTTCTTATTCATTAGTTCTATTATATTAATTCGTTCATTTGTTCATTCATTCTTTCTTTTTTATCAATTGCATTTTCGTTCTTTTCATTAATTTGTTCTTTCTTTCCTTCCTTCCTTCTTTCTTTCTTTCTTTCTTTCTTTCTTTCTGTTCTTCTTTCTTTTTTTCTTATTCATTAATTCTATTATATTAATTCGTTCTTTCTTCTTTTACCAATTCCATTTTCATTCTTACCATTAATTTATTCTTTCTTTCTTTCTTTCTTTCTTTCTTTCTGTTCTTTCTTTTTTCTTATTCATTAATTCTATTATATTAATTCGTTCTTTCTTCTTTTACCAATTCCATTTTCATTCTTACCATTAATTTATTCTTTCTTTCTTTCTTTCTTTCTTTCTGTTCTTCTTTCTTTTTTTCTTATTCATTAATTCTATTATATTAATTCGTTCATTTGTTCATTCATTCTTTCTTTTTTATCAATTCCATTTTCGTTCTTTTCATTAATTTATTCTTTCTTTCTTTCTTTCTTTCTTTCTTTCTGTTCTTCTTTCTTTTTTTCTTATTCATTAATTCTATTATATTCATTCGTTCTTTCTTCTTTTACCAATTCCATTTTCATTCTTACCATTAATTTATTCTTTCTTTCTTTCTTTCTTTTTTCTTTCTTTCTTTCTGTTCTTCTTTTTTTTTTCTTATTCATTAATTCTATTATATTAATTCGTTCATTTGTTCATTCATTCTTTCTTTTTTATCAATTCCATTTTCGTTCTTTTCATTTAATTTATTCTTTCTTTCTTTCTTTCTTTCTGTTCTTCTTTTTTTTTTCTTATTCATTAATTCTATTATATTCATTCGTTCTTTCTTCTTTTACCAATTCCATTTTCGTTCTTACCATTAATTTATTCTTTCTTTCTTTCCTATTTATTTATTGATTAATTTGTTCTCCTTCCTTTATTTTAATTCTTTCTTTCTCATTTATTTATTTTGCCATTCAGTTATTCTTTTTTCTCATTCTTTATTTCTTTATTTTATTCCTTCTTATTATTTCTTTCTTTCTCTTTCATTCATTATTTCTCAATATTTATTTATTTCTTACTTTGTCTTTTTTTACATTCATTGTTTGTTTGTTTGCTTCTTCCTTTCTCATTCATTATTTAATTTTCATTATTTTTCCTTTCTTTCTTTTTAATAATCTTAGAGTCGCACAGCGAAGGAAAAGGATGAAGTAGAAGGATTGTGTTAGGTCTATCTTCAAGGCGAAAAGTACCGGATTGTCTAGAAAATCAACATTCTAAATTTATGCTTTTGTCTAGGTTCGATCACTAACCTCTATCACTGATGGAAAATATAATACACTAGCTTCAGTACTGGACAATACCCGGAAAATTTGGGTTTATTGGCAGTTTTCAGAATGCACATGGAAAGACTTGCAAACCTGGATGCCTATACTAGATTTTCAATAGAAACTTTGATATGTGTGTTTATGGCAGATCGATTTCTTGTGTGAAACTATCAATAGTTGAAGTCATGTCCTTCTTTCATCCACCTTTCTTCAATCAGAGTGAATAAACCGGGGAAGTTTAAGTTCGAATAGTATTGAACTTTTTCAACAGATGTATGCATAAGAACAAGAAGGGGGTAATGCGAGGGAGGATTTAACAGTATTAGTATATCTTCTCCCTCCTCTCTCACTAAAATGAATTCTCTTTCCTCTTCCATTGTAAAGATGTTATCAGTGGTTTCATTATTGATTTTTATTGAAATCCAGTTGGCCAATCCTGTTCCTGAATATCAGCTGGACACACACACACACACACACACACACACACACACACACACACATCATGATCGGATCAATGGTGTAGGCGACAACTGGTTTCCACACAGATACACAGATTGCCAATTATATAGTAGATTACTATTTCGACCGGGTGGGGGGGGGGTGCAGACCGCGCGCTCTCTTTTCATTTTCTTGTTTTCTTTTTTTCTTTCATTCTTTTCCTCATCTTTATTATTGTTTTTATTCCTTAGTTTCATATTTTCTTATTTAAAAAAAAGAGCCACCCACCTTCCTTTCTGTCTTAGCTATTCGCTACTTTTCTTTTTTTTTTTTTACTCTTTCTTTCTCACTTTTCCTTTTAGTATTCACATCTCTATCTAAGTTTTCTCTTTGCTTATTTTTCTTTTTACTGTTAACTCCCCTTCTCCCTCTTTCTTTTTCGTTCTCTTCCTGTTATCTGCAATTGCTTTACGATCTTTAAATACAGCTTTCCCTTCCTACTTAATCCACCTTTATCTCGGATTAACACAATCAAATCTGTCTTCATTTTTCTACGATGTATAATCTTCTTTCGTCACTGCCTAATTCATATTTTTTAGTTCAGGTGCCAAGACCATTTTATGTGTTGGGTACACATGGTTTGATTAGTGGTCTAAGCAGATTAAAGTACAATAAACTCAAACATGTATGTATTTATCCAACGATCAGGGTGCGACACAAGGTCAGTTTTGAAGCGAAGTTTTACAGGTGTGAATTCAGAGTTTTCCTTCTCCTAAAACCGTTGCCGTACTAAGGTTAAAGAGCCCAATCTGCACTACTATTTACCCATATCGGGTGGGAGAATAGTAAGATATATACATTTCCGAAGGGTATGGCCTCCAATCGAAGCTAGTCCCGCAGATCCTGAATAGCGAGCTTGATCCTCACTGGATGCCCCAAACTTGCAATCTTGTGTCACAATAAGCAAGAAGAAATGGACAACGAACATCATGTGTCTAGTTTCATTGTTCTTCGAAGAATAGGGTTAATATAGTATCTTTGGTTCAGTTTACAGCAAACGTTTGTCTCCTCGCATCCCAGACACCACAAAAGTGACCGAAACACGGAATCCGTCATTCATATATATATATATATATATATATATATATATATATATATATATATATATATATGGAATGTGTTGGTTTATTCTGACCTCCAATCTTTGGGTAATGCGCCCAATGTAGCAAACATCGCATTTGCATTTGAATTTGTAGATTAGGTAACTTTTTTCACTATCTTTAAGATTGGTGGGGAAAGAGCGTGTCAGATTTTAGAACAATTCGCAACTTGACAGAATTAAAACAATGGTGGACAGACCGCTCGATGCAATCAAGCAATTGCCGAGATGTATTGCCAATCCATGGCGATTTCAGATATACGGGACACTTTTCAGGCCCAAATCTAGGATTGGAGGCAAACTGCATGCATTTACTTCTTATTGTGGTAGATATTAGGTCTTCCGTATATCCGTTTTTTAATAAAGTGGTTCTAATGTTGTCTAGCTCGTCCGTGAGTTTAACTTTAGAATAGATCATTAAGTCACGTTGAACTAGCAATAAAAAAATTCCATCTAATATAATATATATATATATATATATATATTTGAATTTAACATTTTTGAAAAAAACAAATGATGTTTATAATTGCTGAGAGAAAACTGTTTCGACCGTTTTAATAGATCGGTCATCATCAAGAGCAACATATGAGAGAAAGACGGGATGAATAACCGTTAGAAGAAAGGGTACAAACAAATTTGATGATGACCGATCTATTAAAACGGCCGAAACAGATTTCTGTCAGCAATTATAAACATCATTTGTTTTTTCATAAATGTTAAATTCATACTGTCGGATTAATTTCCATTTATTTTCATATATATATATATATATATATATATATATATATATATATTAAAATGGTGACCTCCGCTAAACTGATCAAGGAGTGCTAGATCAATCATCCATTAAAGAAGAGATGTTGAACTTTGTCAACTCGAGTCCCGGTATGTTGCACATTTACTCTATAACAATAAGTTATACTTTCAAATTATGATAAAGTGGTTTCACCTCTTGGGCTATTTTCTATATAAATTGGTATATTTTGTAAATTAAAATCTATTTTATAAATCACGTAATTTCAACTCCTGTACTATTTTCCCCTTTTCCACCACCATTCTTTCTCACTTTCTCCGTACACAATTCTGTCTTTTCTTTTTTCCTTCTTTTCTACTTCATTTTTCTGAAGAAACTGAATATTCCAAAATTCTCTCTTAAAGAACGAAATTTCCACTTTGTTACGCTGAGAAAATCTACATATTTCTGGAATATTGTCAATGACTGCATCTGACAGCAAAAACGCTCACGGATATTTTTTCCTGAGAATGTAACCACGTCAGCGTGATATGAAGAACGAGATTTGGAATCGATACGGTCTGTTCAGTCTGTACGCGTATTAAAAGAAAATACGTTTTTAACTTGTATCATTCATGTACACACGAAACGCAGATGCGAAGTTGAGTAATAACGATTATTCGAAGTTATATCACAAACAAAATAATCTAATAAAACTTTTAACAACAAAATCCATATCCATCAAATAAGTTTAAATATGAAATAAAAAAATACTCCAAAAGCATTCTTATCGAATTATAAACATTCTTATAAGTTATCAATATTAGATTAAGAAGCATGAACTGATAAAACGTTGTGTTATAAAAAGAAACAAACAAAACAGCAAGAAAGAAGATAGAGTAAAACAACTAATAAAATAATGATCATAAAAAAGACTGGTGCAAAAATAATAAAAATAATGAAGAGTTTATCGACTATGTGTTTTGATTAAAACTAACAATATTTAGAATGAAAATTGCTATAGAAGACCAGGCATAGAAGAAAAGAATTTATCATGTGATGATGGACAAATACTTAAACCTTACTAGAGAACTGAAAAAAACCAACCAAACTATGGAACATGAGAGTGAAGGTCATACTAATTGTAGTCGGTGCCCTTGGAACAGTCTCCAATAGTTTAGAAAAGAACCTGGAGGAATTGGAAATTAGAAGAATAATCGAGAACATCCAAACAACGGCACTGTTAAGATCAGTTATGATACTCAGAAGAGTTCTGGAGACCTGAGAAGTGTGGGGATTTAAAATAAATAAAAAGTTCTGAGCGTCTGGACGCTAGCGTTCAGACTTAACGGGCAGATGAATGAAGTCTTGATCTATACTTCAAAACAGTTGTGTCTTGTTATTTCTCTTCATCTCCTCATCTCATATTCCCTATAAATTGGTGACCCCGACGAGATTCGAACAACACCACCACCATAAACCGATGTAATTTAACAAACCGATGTAATTAAAAAAACAAAAACTTAAAAGTTCATCGCAGATTTTATTATCAAAATAACACATCATGGAAGCCGCACGACATCGAAGAGAATGCCTCCCGCTACAAACAGCAACAAAAAAAATTACACCGATGAAATGTACATGAAGAAGAAGAAAAGAAAGAAAGAAGAAACGAGAGAAAATATAATTTACCGACAAAAAGAAAAGAAAAAAGAAAAAGAAAAAAGAAAAAAGAAAAAGGGGGCTGATTAAAAAAAAAAAAGCAAAGTAAAAAACAAAAAAAACGTGAGTAAATAATTACAATTTGTCCTTGCACATACAAATAATAACACATAAAATTTTGTTCCTTCCGTTACTGTTTTTTTAATCTCTAAACTACTCAGTTACAAAAGTTAACATTATATATATTATATATATTATATATATATATATATATATATATATATATATATATATATAAGGAAATTGTGAGTAAATAATATTTTCTTATGTTTTTCCATTCACCAATAATAATTTAAAAAATTAAACAAAAAAAAATTTTTTTAAATTAAAATAAAAAAATGAATGAACTCATGTTACTTAATCTTCTACCCACTCACTTCAACCACTACTAGCAAAATTCTGTTATACACATTCACCTTATCCGACATAAAAAGAAAAATAAATTAAAAAAATGAATCAACTACAATTGGACATAGTTCCGATATGGGAGAAAGTGAACTGTTGCTGTCTAAAAAGACACCTTCAAATTACTAAAAACCATACACGGACCTAAAGCCAACCTTGCAGGGGATTGAATTAAAAAATTAAAAAAATGAATTTAAAAAAAAGAAAAAGAAAAGAAGGTCAAGTAATCGTGTCTATTTAGCGGTCCATACTAATTGTTTGCACCCAAAAAAGACAGGAGATTACATAAAAAATGAAAAAAGAAAAAGGCTCAAGTTTTTTTTTTTTTAAATTCATCCCCACGCGAAACGCGTGTAAACGATATAGAGAGGAACAAATTTTCAGCCATAATTCTCCGTCGTGACGACCTGACCAAACACACACACATAAAAAAACATTAATTGTCAAGTAAAAAGAGTTGGACAATTCCCCTCTTATTTCTTTAAAGGATACGTTTGCACCAAGAAGCCAAAGAAATAATTCAACCAAGAAATCAACCGACGTCAAAAAAACAAAAATAAACCCAAGCAACGAACGAACGAGTCCTTTCTACGAAAACAAAATGACAAAATTTTTTTTTTTTTTTAAATAACACACACTTTTGACTTTCTCCATACACACCTTTGACTTTCCACATACACAACCCTACAGAGGTATAGCTGGTCCTTTTTAGCCAGAGAAAGATTCCCTCGCTACAGGCCACTATAACCTTACACACACCTTACAAAAAAAAACCTCACTGATGCATCCTTACCGTAGCTCCGCTACTTGGGTGGGGATGTATTGTGGGGATTTAAAATAAATAAAAAGTTCTGAGCGTCTGGACGCTAGCGTTCAGACTGAACGGGCAGATGAATAAAGTCTTGATCTATACTTCAAAACAGTTGTGTGTTGTTATTTCTCTTCATCTCCTCATCTCATATTCCCTATAGGAGACGTCCTATCACTCAAACATTGAATAACCTTCCGCTATAGCTGGTGTAAAAAAAACTCACAAGAAGTGATATAATAATAATAATAATAATAATAATAATAATAATAATAATAATAATAGACCATCAGCTAATGCTTGTGTGAAAAACTACCTCTACTACTACTACTACTACTACTACTACTACTACTAATAATAATAATAATAATCTATCTATCTATCTATATTCAACCATATAATAAGCAATGGCAGATATAATGTTATAAAAACCAAGCCAGAAAACTTTCCTAGATGGAGTAAAAGTGCTGTTAATACTGGGTGAAGTAGGTTCTTCATTGGGAATTGTACAAGCGACTAAACTTTGACTGCACAGACAAGTGGTATTTGCATAGGCCAGATTCATTCCTAGAAAATAAGACACGCAAATTTCTCTTAGGATTTTGAGATAAAAATGGATCACCCAATCTCAGCTTGAAGTCGGAATCCAGTTTTAGTTAACAAAGAGAAAAATACCTTTAAATAGGAATACTTATCCTACAATTTGATAAAAGCGACTCTCCTCTATCATTAATACTGACCGCAAAGTGAGCCGCTAACAGGATTTGAACTTAACTCATCGACCGTCTTGTCGGCGGTGCCTAAAATACACTGACTGTAACTTTTGCAGAGGAGTAAGACCCTCCATCAATTTGGGTGTCCTAGGTATGAAAGTAACCTACATCTGATAGAGAGGCTCCAGTTCTGGAGATCTGGAGCGTGTTAAGTACCTCTTCATTGCCATTATCCCAAGTCTAACGAGGTGTGATATTACCTGTTAGGTTCCCATCTATGAGTCAATTTGATGTTTAAAGATGATTCGTATTCGATATCAATATTTGATGTCATATAACTAAATTAAGTTATTAAATTAGTATTAATTTAGTTTAGTATTAATTTGATTTAGTTTTAATTTAATTTAGTATTAATTTAATTTAGTATTAATTTAATTAATTTAATTTAATTAATTTAATTAATTAATTTAATTTAATTTAGTATTAATTTAATTTAAATAGTTAATTAAATTAGTTAATTAAATTAGTATTAAGGATAGTTACTTGAAGTTATAATTATTTATTAGGGACTGGTTTAGCGCAGTTGGTAGAGCATCCACCAAAGAATCGCAATTCGATCTAAGTCTTTACTTCTTACCCAACGTAAATGGGTACATCTACTAGTCATATGATATTCAATTACGGTGGTCTTAAAATTTCTTATCAGTGTAAACTAGTAATAGAAATGAGGCTTTTGATGATGTTAAAATCTGTTAACAGTCAAGTCGATACTAAATGTTGACTACAAATCTCCTCTGAAATTATTATCAGATATTAAAAGCTGCTATCAGTGTAAAAGAACTGATAAATTTCATTAAATTAATTAAACAAATTTGATTATGAATAAATGTAAAATTACTTATTAATGTCTGGTATTTTCTAATCACCACCCACAGTCAATGAAAACGTCTTTTACCGCCATGGAATATCCAATCAGCGTAAATCTCTGTGCGCATGCGTATTATGTATGTGACTGAACATGAAGTCATTTCGGAGTATGGCGCCAATCCTTATTAGACATAGGGTTACGTGTCTTTGCGTTTAATAGTGGAGTCTCTTTTCGTGACATGACGTTGATAAAAACAACCATGTTATTATAAGACACAGGAAAAATTGGACTTATCTCTTTCTCAAGAAAATTTCATAAAAGATTATCCGAGCTACCCGGCGTTGTTCGGGATTTAAAAAGTTCAAAATAGATCTTTTATCAATATTTATATATAGATTAATGATTAAAGGATATGAAAACAACACAATATACTGTTAAAGTGAAAATATTTTGAAACTACCGCATAACGTTTTTGCAACATCAATGTTTTCGTTTTGAATTCATATTATTTTCGTCTCCGCTCTTGTTAAGTCCGGAGTAATACAAGCTCTGAAGATGATTTTTATAAATCGAAATATTGTTCAATATTAGCTATGAATATGATATAAAATATTTTCACTTTAACAGAATATTGTGTTGTTTTCATATCCTTTGATCTATACTCATACCGTCAGATTCATTTCCTTTCTATTAACTTATATAGATTAATAAAATTATTTTTCTATATACTTGTCTTATCATTTATTCTTTATATATTCTTGTCTTAAGTTATTTTTATTATTTTTCTAGTTTATATTTTTCTTTTCTTTTCTTTTTCTTTTCTTTTCTTTTTCTCATGTTTTATCCTTTATTAATTTGTTTTATTTTTTACAATCATTTTTTAATTGATGCTTTTAATATATCATTGATTTATACCCTTACTTTTTTATTTAGCTTTTCTTATGGAAAATGAGGATAAAAAAAGTTTTATTTACCATCCCTCACGTACAAAATTTGGGAATGGGTTTTATTGAACTTTGGTTCTTGCTGGTCTCCACCAATTTTCCTTTATGAAAGGACGTGCACTCGGACGTTGTACAAACAAACAAACGGACATACATACATATACATACAACATCTTTCTTTATATATATATATATATATATATATATATATATATATAATGTGTGTGTGTGTGTGTGTGTGTGTTTGTGTATTTGGGCAGCATTCTTTCATTTATACATGTGGAATTAAACAAAAGGCAGGTCTCCTGTTTAACGATTTTATTGGTGATTTTTTCAAGCTTTCTGAGTTAGAGTGGGGGCATGCATGTAATTTTATATGTTGTGAAATGGAGCTATTATCTGTCATATAGAGAGTTAAACGGCGTGATAAAGTCGTTAAGGTAAAACCGATGTAGGTATTTTCATTTTTGGGGAGACAGCAATTTCCTAAGGGACATTTAAATTTGTATACTACATTGGTCTCATTAAGCCGACTTGTCTGGGGAGAGGAAATGTTGCGGGTAACGAGGTCAGTTGTTTTGAATTTTGTGTAATAAATAATCAATTACCTTATTTTCGGGCGTGGTTGCATGCATGGGGCATGACTCTAATTACAGAAATATCCTAACAGAAAATACGCACATTCTGCATAAAGAAAAAAAACAACAAAAACTCCAAATACTAGAAGCTTTATATATCAAACAATACAAACCATCCTTAAATAAAATTAATTTTCAATGCAGTACTCACATTTTAAAATGCCTATAACACTTGTTCCTATCAATTCTTCTACTTCTAGCCTCCACATCCATTAATATACTTTGAAAAAAAAAAAAAAAAAAAAAAACTGGAACACATCACCCCTGATGATGGCACTTCGAAGTGCCGAAAGTACTCGCGATATGAACTTCGGTGGCATAATCCACGAATTCCATCCAAATATAAAAAAACGTTGGCCAGAAAGCTTGAAAAGATCACCAATGAAATCGTTAAACAGGAGACCTGCCTTTTGTTTAATTCCAAAAACACACACACACACACACACACACACACACGCATATATATATATATATATATATATATATATTGTGGTCAAGTCACACTTAACTCTTTGCCTACTTTAAACCGCTCACAGTGGCTCTCCCACCACGGCTCTCGTACGTGTCACTGAAAAAGCACTACGGGAATACACCCTGCCATCTTTTGTTTTGTCTGTGAGATAAACCTGAGAATGGTAGTTGATCCTTTTGCAATAAGGAACCAGTTGAATGGAATACCAAGATAATTTGTTACAGCCGTTGGGGGGCAGATTTGGTAGGCAAAAAGTTAAAGATCCGCTTCTCGTTTAATTATTAAAGTTAAACAGTGTTGATCCTGATGAACATAAAAACGAGTGACCACTTAGAAACAGCGGGTACTGTAAGAAACCCGAGGCGCGTGTCAAACTAAGAATAAATTAGTGAATACTAAAAATATTGAAAAAAATATATATAAGTGGTATTGAACAAGTCGACGGATTATCTTTTTTGTAGCACAACTTTGGGCGCCAATTCGTGTCGAAAATTCAATAATAAATCTAAGAAAATAATGATTTCTGAGATTAGTGAATCAAAGATATTTGCTTCGCCCAACTATTTTCAAAAAGCAATGGATAAAGTAACTTCGAAAAAAAATCTGCTCATAATCAATATCTATATGTAATGGAGATTCGGTGTCTGATTGCAGCAGTGCAGTATTCTGGATGGTCTCGATTCTCCCTTTGATTTCCAGACTTTTTATTTTTTAAAATTTTTTCCAGATTATTATTATTATTATTATTATTATTATTTAAATTTCAGCGTTACTTGTGATTTTTAAAAATCCTTTACCGGGACTTTACACAAGATTTATGGTGAAGGAAGGTCATTGCTGGTCTTACCCGTCTACAGAGTTGCAGTCAGTATATTCAACTGCCCTAGCCAACAGGGCTACCCAAGTTACGGTTTAAATAGGACCAGTAGTGTTCTTCTATAAGGATAGCTTTGGAATTAAATGATCCACCAAAGTTGATATACCATTAAAACAAAGAAACAGAACCAAACCATTGTTAGCAATATAGACCATTCCTTGACCATTGTCAAGTTACTTACTATTGGCCAAGAGCCAAAACAATCTAAGCTTCGTGTCAACAGAGTTCATTTTTAAATATAATTGCTTTTCTTTCGCTGCAGGATTTAAAGCAATCGTTCGGTTTCAGAAGAGTTTAGGCTTTGTTAGTAGAATTTCCTTGTAGGAATAAAGAATTGGTTCATAAGTCCCTTAAGACTTACGATTAAGAACAATAATAGATAATGAACAACACAGACTGGATATAAATAAAACAATAAAGTTCAATGACTTTCGTTGAACTGGTGTCTTATCTCATACTTAGTAAACCAAATCATAAGTTTAATCCGCCTTCAAAGTTCCTTTCGAATTAGAGAATCATCTGAGAACAATAAAAACAAAGAGATAATGACCAATAGTTTTTAGTGATCAGAATACCTAATATTTCATAACGATTTAATGTCTGCTGTTTATAATCTAAACTCTTAAACGTATAATTCCTTTTATCGAGACCTAATCTTTCAAATTTCTGGTCAAAGCTATGATACGCAAGTCCCCCCCCCCCACAAAAAACAAGGCCGACCCCTATGCTACGATATTTGTATAATATTCCTTTAAAACAACCTTACTTGGGCTACACGATCGGCCTGCTCAATCGGATGGTCTCGTCAAGCCCTGCACGCATTGCTCTTGTGACAAACCTCCAACACTTTTATCCTATATGTGCTAGAAAGCGGTGGCTGAGGGCATTAGTGTCCTGTGTATGACGTTAAATTGCATTTAGTGGTGAGGTTCCAATTCGGTAGCTCAGAGTGTAGAGTACCCCTTCATCACCATTCATCCCAGGTACACTCTGACTCGGAGAGGTAGTACATGTTAAAGTATGACTTAAATAGATTAAAAAAATGATTTATGAAAAAAAATGAGTTTTGAAAAAAAAACTTGAATACCCAACAAGAATGAATAAAACAAAACGTCTTCGGCATAAAATAACCCAAGGGTTGACATCCTGTAAAATCCAACCAACCAACATTCTATGTCACAGATAAAAGTTGTCCCTTGATACCTACGTTTGTTAATATGTCAATAATTCAGGCCGGCATTCTCAGTGGGTTTTTCTTTCTATCGACAGGGCTTAAAATACTATGAATGTATCCTTGATGAGGAGTAAGACCCCCGCCCCCCGGAGTGTCCTGTGCATGACACTAAACTGTATCTGATACCTTTTCGCATTCATTAATCCCAGGTTCACTCTGACCTGGATTAGTAGTATATTTTAAGGTCCCATCTATAGATTAAGTAGATCCGTTTGTAAATCTTTCGTATTTCGAGTATAACCGAAAGATTCCGAAGAAAAAGGTACGCAAAAATGTAAATATAAACGTACAATTGACGCGCTTCCCTAACCTCTAGACATTAATATACATTATAATAAATATAAATACATAAATAGACAAATTTACATGCCATTAAAATCAATCAATCAATCAGTAAGTTTTACAGTGAGATACTTATAGAGAGGATAGAAAATTTTTAATGTTATAAAGTTTATATTGAAACTTCTTTTAAGAGGGGTTTTTAAACGTCACCACGTCCCAAAAAACTCCCCAATAAAACAAAACAAAGCAAAAATCGGTTCCCTCTGCATCTTGCATGAACTAATAGTACTAATGCAAACTTTCGCAGTCGTTTTTTTAATGGAAGTAGTCTCTGTCCTCTCATCTGTCTATTAAACACCTCTACACTTTGGTTGGTTTTTGGTTGGTTTGTTTTACGGCATATCAACCCTTCTGTGGTCATTTAATGCCGAATCAAGCCGTTTTCATAATCACAAGTCTTGGATTGCTTACAGTACCCGGTGTTTCATAAGCAATCACACAATTTATTATTGAACAGGATCATCGTTGCTTATCTTCGGTGATCTAACGGGAACCGGAGATTTCAACGTGACTTGGCTGTAATCATTTTGTCAGGAGGAATGTTACTAGACAGAGGACATTCGTCTGTGAAACTGGTAAAATGATGAACTTTTTGGATGTTTATTAGCTTCTGTAACGTATTCTTCTCTACCCCAAATGACTATAACCCCATCCTTTATCAGCTCTGGTTATAATTAAGTCATCAATTTTGTGAGATATTAAGTGATATACGTTCTTTATTGGTTAGGTTGTCATTCATTGTAATCTTTTTATGTTGCTTTTTTATATCCAATTTAACTGCCGTCGTAAATGTTTGAAATATTATGTTCGTATTGTTCGCCGTTAATGTGTCATTGATTTCCTAAATTGATTTTGGGATATTTGGTTCTTAGAAGGAAATTCTGTTACGTACTTTCAATTTTAGTCTTCTAAAGAACGTTATCATGTTTTAATTTAATGTATACATATTATAATCTGATGAACGGAGGCTGAAATTAAGTTTTTTTTATTGAGTAGACTGAATACGATGAATTTGTGTTTGCCGTTTTTCGTGGTTTCTCTGAATTTAACAATTTCGTTAAGTTGTCTCCTAAAAGTTCTAAAGTTTTTTTCATTGTTGTTATGTACGCCTCCTTTAAAAAATGTTGGTCCGGGGCTGATAGTACCTCTACTGTTCTTCTACAAGGAAAATTTGGAGTCTATTAATATGCGTTTGATATTATCTAGTGTGGGCTCTGGTTGATTAAAATGTTTTGCTATTGGGGAGTAGGGAGATTTTTGACAAATAGTTAGTTTATGGTCGTTAAGCTTAAAGGGTGTAATTGGTTTCACCTATGCATTCATTGTTGTTGGCTTTGGTATTATATAACCCACGAATATTGATATGCCATTAAATAAAGAAAGCAAACCGTTTGGTTTGGTTTCTTTTTTTAATGACATAAAAATATTCGTGGGTTATTTAATGTTAAAAATATCCTTGTAGAAGAACAGTAGAGGTACTGTTCAATCCAGAGCTAGGGAAATGGGGGTTTATATCTTTCTCAAGGGCATGAGTGAACGTAATAGCGCGACTGGAGTTCGAACTCGTTTACTACGATATTGCAGTCTAGCACATTAGCCACTACACCACGGGGACTCGTCTGGTTAGAGACTGACTTCATTTTTTGAATGCTTGATTGATTGATTGATTTTAACGGCATGTCAACTCGTCTAGGTTTATTTTATGCCTAGATGTTATAGAATTACGTTTATATTTATATTTTTGTGTAGTTTCTGAAGAGTCTTATTTTGCATACGAGCTTATCGAATACAAATAATCTTTAAACAGATCTATTTACCTGACAGTTCATACTACACCGAGTCATAGTGGACCTGGGAGTAATGGCAATGAAGGGGTTCTCCAGTCTCTCCAGATCTCCAGAACGGGAACTTCATCACCAGATACAATTTAGGGGGAGACCGTGGCGTAACGCACTAGACTCCAACATCGTAGTAAGCGTGTTTGAACACCAGTCGGGCTATTGCATTCCCTTTCGGACTAATACCCTTGAGAAATGTATAAACCCCACATCACCCAGCTATGGATTAAATAGTACCACTGCTGTTCTTCTACAAAGATGGCTTTTGCATTAAATAGCCCATGAAAGTTGATATGCCATTAAAACAAAGAAACGGAATCAAACCATTGTAAGTAATATAGACTTTATATTCATCATCATCATCATCATGTCGCGCAATTAGCACGGATATCTAAGACAATCTCTCGCCAACCTCCCTATCATTCATCGTCCCAGAGAAGTCCTCCACGCAGTATCCGGTATCTTCGCATAGCTGGTCAATGTAGGCCCTTGGTAGCCGGCCCACACTAGCATGTCCATGTGTTGGCTTCCACAGGAGGACGTCGCTTATGAGCACGTCCTTGCTTCTCCAGCAGTGTCCAACATGCATTTTCCGTCTCACTTGGATGGTTTGTGAGATGGGGGGGGGGAAGGTGTCCGTACAGCTGCTTTCTTGTGGGGTGCTGCTTCTACGACTTATTCAAGACCGCACGCAGCATTATTAAAACAAACCAAAACCAGATACAATTTAGTGTCATACTCAGGATGCCTTATTCTTTTTTGAGAGAGAGAGAGAGAGAGAGAGAGAGAGAGAGAGAGAGAGAGAGAGAGAGAGAGAGAGAGAGAGGGGGGGGGGGTTAACATCTTCAGGGGATACAGTCAGCGTATTCTAAGCCACGTCGATAGGGCGACCATTTTTTGTGAAGAGTATATGTTATTAATGGGTCATGGAGAATAATTATTAATGTTAATGGTCCGTGTTGCTTGGTTTTGTATTGGAGTCCATTTTATTGTTTCAGGATGATTTTTGTAATTGTTCTGCTGTCCAGTTTGTTGATTATTGGTATTTTTAAAATGTAATGTCAATGGTCTGAGTGTCTGTAATAAGATTATTGGGTGCATTTGTCCGTGTGGTAATGTCTGTTATTGATACTATTGTTGTTTTATACGTACTTTTCCTTATTTGGATATGCATATTTACCAACCCCTCCGCACTAGTAAGGCTTACGATCAAGTCACATTTAAAGCACTGACTCTCGCTAGATCACCGAAATTAAGCAGCAATGAGCATGTTCAATACTTTGGTAGGTGATCATTTAAGCAACAACACGAATTGTAAGTAACCAGATATCAAAATGATTTAGCATTAAATTACCCGAGAAGGCTTGATATTCTGTAAAAAAACAAAAAAACAAAACAAAAAACAACGCACTTGTAGGGTGTGACACAAAGTCAATATCTTAAGCGGAGTTTAATAGGTTTGAATCCAGATTTGTCCTTCTCCTAGACTGGTTGCTATACCAAGGTTAAAGAACTCAGTTTGTACTACTATTTATCCATAGCTGGAGGAAGGATAGTTGTATTCATGCCTTTCCAAAGAGTATTAGCGCTATGTGAAATGCAAATAGTCTGGTCAGTATTTGAACTCGTCACGCCGCGTCTATTTCCTACAAAGGTAACCATTACACTATGCACCTGTGTATTTAGATATAGGTGGGTTTAGTTGGTTTGTGGATATTTTCAGAGGTGAGTTTTTACATTAATTCCTTTGGGTCTTTTTTTTTTAGCAAGTCTTTGTCATCTGTGTGAGTGGGTTTGTCTCATGAGTTTATTTGGAGTGTCTCTCTTTTTCTTTTTTCGTTTTTCGTTTTTCGTTTTTCATTTTTCGTTTTCTGTTTTTGCATCAAACTGAGGCTCTGTATGGGTTTCTTATGTGTTATTGTTTTCATTTATTTTTCAGTTCTAGTTCTTCCATTTTTTTTTGGTTGCGTTAATTCCTTATTGTTTTCATTTTATTGTGTCTTTCTGTGTCTGTTCGTTTTTTTTTTTTAAGTTCATATTCTAATTGGTGAATTGTGCTCTTTGTTTCTGTAATTACTCTTTTTTCAGAATTTAATTGTGTATTCCATCAAATCCCAAGATAATTTATTGATTCGTGATATAAATATGTCCTCATTTTTATAAATGGACGGCGTTAAATTCACTGGGATTATTTTATTCTAGGTGCAGCTATTTAGAAATTTTAAGTGTGATTCAAATTTCATAACTTTTTCAAAAAAATCAATGGAGCTTCACAGCAAGTATTTCCGTGTCTGTGGGTTTAGGAGTAATATCAGTGTCACACACACACACACACACACACACACACACACACACACACACACACACATATATATATATATATATATATATATGCACTTTTATATTTGGTAACATATATTCAATGCAGTAGATTTTAGTAATAAATAATACCTAATAATATCCGTTTTGATTGTATGATATTTTACTAAAAATCATAAAATCCTAGAATTTTTAGTTCAGAAGAAAATTGATATCTATAAAAATGTGATGGGTCTTCTTATTTATGGGAATAATCTATCTATCTATCTATCTATCTATCTATCTATCTATCTATCTATCTATCTATTGAGTTAGAGAGGGGGAGAGTGATCCCTTTAACCTTTTATTCCTTTAGTAGACAGGTTGTCTGATATATTTCACATGTATTTCACATCACTGACTACAATTATCTTACTTTCGCCCATATTGGCTTGAATCGCAAGGCGATTTCATATTACCATCGCCGTGGTCATTTCCGGTGTCTCGGATGAACACTCCATTACTGCATGGGTTCATCTGTTGTTTGTGAACTTTGAGATGTGCATGGACCTGCGGAACTTTTGGTTTCCGTATTCCGATATCACGTTATATTATATATATATATATATATATATATATATATATATATATATATATATATATATAGATATATAAAAATAACATAAAATAGTATAAAATCTCACAACTGAGTTTCACATTGTTAATCCTTTGGTGAGCTAGTATTTGATGTCTTATTTTGTTCTATTCTTTGACAATATGATAACATATATATATATATATATATATATATATATATATATATATATATATATATATATTACAGTCATCCAAAAACACCGTCTGTCGACGTATCTATCTATCAATTATATATATATATATATATATATATATATATATATATATATATATATATAGAGAGAGAGAGAGAGAGAGAGAGAGAGAGAGAGAGAGAAGAGATTGATATATAGATGCATATAGATATAGATAGAATTATAGATTAAGATAGAGAGATAGATATGAATAGACCATACAAAAGCTCCTTAGATACACGCAGAAAACTCCCGCAAACCCATGGTCTTGAACCATGTCAAACACATGCACAAACTTACCCACACCCTAATAAATGAATTACTCAACCTTCAATCGGAACTCAAAATCAAAACCACAAGCCGCTTATCAACGCTAAACAGCAACCACCCAACTTACATACTCACCTCACCTCACCCAAAAAAGTCTACCCAAAACCTAACATAAAGGCAACTATAAATACAACAAACCCAGGAGTTTACTTTACAAACATCTAGTGGTAGATTACCTATTCATAGTAACACACACCTACATCAAGATCCGATCTCCTCACTTTATCTGCTTCCGCACCAAATGCAACAACAATGGATACATAGGTGAAACCAAAAACATTCTTTAGGTATAGATTGAACAACCATGAACTAACTATTCGCCGAAAATCCCCCTACTCACCAATAGCAAAACATTTTAATCAACCGGTACATACACTAGATAATATCAAATACATATTAATATACTCCAAATTTCCCTCAACACAAGCATGCAGACAAAAAGAAACTAAATGGATCCCTAAATTCAACTCACAGAGATCAAGACTAAATTTAGACTAAAGGACGTTGGATATAATATAAAAATCTACTCAGACCCATAAAGAAACAGGTGAATAAAAAATAAAAATAAATAAACAGTAAACAGCAGGCAACGCCCGCCAAAAGTCCCCACAGCATCCCCCACTCCTCAAAAACATAGAATGGAGCTCCTCCACTCTCTACAAAGTACTGTACTACGCTATATAAGGGAACATAAAAAACTAATACAGCCTCTTGATTTGAAAATCGAATTTGAAAGAATCTGTCAGTAACCAATTGCCGTTGACTTTATATCCACGCTACACACACACACACACACACACATATATATATCTATATCTCTATCTCTCTCTCTCTCTCTCTATATATATATATATATATATATATATATATATATATATGAGAAGAAAAAATCGATATGAAATCCGACAGTGTAAAGAAAATATACAGTTTTTCTATATAGAAAAAAAAACAAGAAAATTAAGTCAAAGATTGACTTACATATAGCCGATGCTAAAGCGTTTCGGTTTTAATGTAAACCATCAACAGGGCTTAATATAATGATATAAATTCATATTAAAGGAAAGATGCAAATGTAAGCAAAAAGTTTGTGAGCCTCAATTTACGATGCTAAATGGCTCAACTCCGCAACCGAAATGCAAGTATATATATATATATATATATATATATATATATATATATATATAATATATATATATATACTCATACTGATAGATTGGCATATATATATACATATATATATACATATAGATATATAGATAGATATAGATATATAGATAGAGTCGTTATTTCATTATGTATATGTGTGTGAATATGAGTGTAGTAAATCACTTTGTTCTCCAATCATTGCTGACCAAAATGCAGAGTAATCTGGTTGTGCGCATATTTCCTGCGTGGGTTGATCGATTGGCTCAGATTTGAATCTCACAGCTGACATTGATCAGACTTTCTGCCTGAGGAAAGGAGAATGAACCATTGAAAATGTCTAACCTTCTATCGCCATCTTATTAGCCTAAAAAGGATTTCTCTATCCGAATCTTGTCTGTGCCTCATCAAAATGCCCACAGACACCAGTTGAAATACAAGTTTTTGTTAAGATCTTTGATGTTTTATTTCGCTCAGAATCGGCAACTTTGGGCACTTATAACTTTGTTTGGTAAGAGCTGTCTGCTGACCGGAAGCCATCGTCGCTTCGCGTAATAAAAAAAAGATTCCTAATTGTTATCAGTCAACGGTTAATGATAATATTTTATCATGCGCCAATCTAAAATCCATTAGATACATGTATTTACGTTTAGATTTTTTTTCAATATACAGTGCTACCTTGACTTACGTTATTAATTCGTTCCGCTCGTAATTCAGTTTACTCGTATATCAAATTAATTAGCTTCATTGAAATAAACTAAAATGTCTTTAATTTGTTTCAGCCAAAACCACAAAAAAAGAAAACACACTAATTTTTTGTAACGTTTTTTTTTATAAGAAAAATATCACAGTGTTGTATAAACAAATAGTATAATTGAATGTAATGAAATGTGAGCTGTAATATGTTTTAACGTTTATTTTTTTTATAAATGATATTTTTCTTTGGCTTAATGAATTTAGAAACTTAAATGTTTTATATGAACTTATCAACATGAGCGTAATTGAAGCTCACTCGTACAGTAAATTTAAACTCTCAACACAAATACGCCAAAAATAAATCAATTTTTTAAATAATATTTACATTTTTTTCTATTGTTGTTTCTTAAGAGTTTCATGTACACTGTTATATGATAATAAGTATTCCTATCTAATACAAATAATGTGCAAACAATTGTATTTGACCCAAAGATGGGACAGTTAAGATACTACCATTCCGGACCAGGGCGTAATTGAAATGTAGGGGTACTCCACACTCCACAAATATCCAGAATTAGAAACTCACCATTACATGCAGTTTAAATATCATATCTAGGACTCACCTTTTTGGTGGTTTGGGGCTTTTCCCACCCGCAGGTCATGAAGTCAGTGTATTCTAAGGCACGCCGACAGGGCGAGTATGAGAATTGAAATCAGCAAAAATGATCTGAGAGAACATTATCATACGCGTGGGGTATTGGAACTTTTTTCTTTTAAACCCAGACACAGACATAGACATAGACACATACACACATACACACAGACACACAGACACACACACACACACACACCACACACACACACACACAACACATATATATATATATATATATATATATATATATATATATATATATATATGTTATGTCTTTGAAGGAGTATGGGAAATGCGTTTGTTCCAGGATATATAGAACTATAGAGTGCTCAATGATATTACCCAAAGCTATTTGATATTTATTTCTATAAATCAGACAGTGTGAAAAACCGAGTCAGAATTATCCTGATGAGCCGTTAGGGAAAACCAAGGGAAGTAGTTTCTGATTCCTAGTATCCTTATATATAATATATATATATATATATATATATATATATATATATATAAAGAAGCTTGTTGTTTGTTGAGTTTTTTGTTTTTGTACGCTTATTCATTTCCCAATGCATCATGATATCCAAAATAATCGTTCACAAGAGCAAAGTTGATACACAATATTATATATATAAATATATATATATATATATATATATATATATATATATATATATATATATATATATATATAAAAGTATATATAAAAGTAAATAAAACGAATATATATATATATAAAAGTAAATAAAAGGAATGTTCATTTTTTACGCTTAATATATATATATATATATATATATATATATATATATATATATATATATATATATATATAAAGGTAAATAAAAGGAATATTCATTTTGTACCATTAATTTTTTGAATTTTTATTTTTTAAGGAGTTGGTATGCTAGCTATAAAAGAAACACAAAAATCAACTTATATATTCATTCGTTGAATTAACATAAATTTTGTGATATCCAAGTGTCTTTAACTGACCTTTACATAGTCTCTGCTATTATAGGTACCTGGCACTGTGCTTTCCTTTTCGTTGATATATCTTAAGCATGGGCTGAGAGTGTTTCAAATTAGCTGTGACTTGACCTTTTCTTTATTTAGGTGTGCATGTCTTTGAAACGTGTAAACAGCAAGTGCATGGTGTGCACTGGTTCAAGACATGATCGTAACTGATCGTACTTGAAAAAAAAAATGGAGCTTCCGTTGCCACTTTCCCAAGTTCATTTGAACCACACAAGTAACAGTCTATTTCTGCCGCACCCTGTATATGTGATTCATGGAGAAACGGTTGGATTAAAAACATTCAGAAGAAAGGATGTTATTTTGAAATGTAAATATATATTATGTAGAACTAATTAATTTTTAACATTAGGTGAGGAGTTTAATGATCAAGTTACATTCTAATAAATAGTTATAGGAAATTTGTATAGTTACACGTCGAGCTATAAACAATTTATGCAGATACAAAAGACGTTGACGTGTACAGTGCACAATGGGGCATA
Source organism: Doryteuthis pealeii (assembly GCA_023376005.1). Classification (NCBI taxonomy): domain Eukaryota; kingdom Metazoa; phylum Mollusca; class Cephalopoda; order Myopsida; family Loliginidae; genus Doryteuthis; species Doryteuthis pealeii. The sequence continues at coordinate 88,019,871 of CM042147.1, forward strand.
ACAGGTAGTAATTAACGAACTAGAGAAAAGTAAGATAACAAAGAAATTAGTATTTATGAGTTACACGCACACAAGCGCACATTCAGGCAAACACTGTTATCTAAATAGGATTTATACAACACACAAAGACATACACACATACACACACACACACACACACACACACACGCACGCACAGATATATATATATATATATATATATATATATATATATATATATATATATATATATAATTAATGTTACTATTGACTAGATGATTTGGCATTCTCCGTTTGTGGCATGGGCCGGTGGCCCAGTATGTTGAGTCCCCACTCTTCACGCTGTGGTCCGCTGGTTCAATCTCTAGTGGCGGAGATTGTGGTATGCACTGCTGATGAGACCAAAGGAGGTCGAAACAGCTGTCCAGTGCTCCGGATGTCGCAAATGGTGTTTGCCGAGTTGTCTGGTCGTGGTAATATGATTTAATAATCAATTATATATATATATATATATATATATATATATATATATATATATATTAGTTATACTAGTAAATATATGCACCCCCCGGGTGCAAGTATTTAAGTTTTAATGTAATAAAATATCATATTAAATTAGAAAGGCTAATGAAACTAAATAAGAATACAGATAAAAAGATTTGAAACAGAGGGAGTATAATAAAAAATGGAACAACTGAAACTTACTCTTCCATCACTCTCGTCTTTCATTGTTATTTTTTCTAATTTAAGTATTTAGTTATAGGAGGAAGTAAAGAATAAAATGACAGGTATTTTATCTTCTTAATGCATTTCATTTAAGATTCATTGAAGAGATTTTTGCTTATATTCATTAAAATAAAACCAAGCAATTAGAAATCAATAATACTAAACACATATTTATTAAATTCGATTTTTTAATATCAATATGCAAATTAGCCTTCCCGTTTACACTGTAAACCGCTATTTTGTTGTATATATAAATATAATTGAATGTTGTCAGTATGTAGACATAGTTAACAGTATTAATAATGTGAGACAATTTTATTAATAATTGAGGTTTAGATAAAAATAAAATCATGGAGAATGTGATGTCAATAACTAAGAGAATTGTGACTTGTGTAGGAATATAGTTTCGGTTACAGACAGAAAAACACACAATCTCCATTATAATAAGATATATACTAGTTAGGGTAGCGTGGACATGAAATCAACGGCGCCTGACAGTTTCTCGCCGATGCGATTCTCAATCCAAGTTTGAGAATCACATAGGCAAGAAGTTGTCAGTAAGCAAGCAAAATTGACTTCGTGTCAACACAATCCAACCTTAGATATACATGTTCTACTCACTATATTTAGCACCTATAAATATACCACACACACACACACATATATATATATATATATATATATATATATACATATATATATATGTATGTATATATGTAGTCTACTAGCAAAATTGGTTGAGAAAGCATGAAGACAAACGAACATCCGAATGCAAACGAGACAACATATTTTTGGAGTAAGATATGGAAAAAGAAAGAACATAACAGAAAGGCTGAATTGATATATAACATGTAAAAAAGAATTTCAAGCACTCAAAGAAGGCCTCAAGTCTGAGTTACCCATGGACTTGCTAAGAGCAACACTAAAGAAAGTAGAACACAGAAAAATACCTAACAATTATGCTAGACATGGATTCATGAGTAAAATACCTACGAGTAGCAAAAATACCCGAATGGATGAGGATAAGAAAAACTACCCTAATGAAGAAAGACCTCCAAAACTGAACCATACTCGACAACTATAGGCCGATAACGTGTCTACCGGTGTTGTGGAAAACTCTGACCGCAGAGATAAGAGGAGAAATATAACACTCGCTTGATTGTTGCGGATTATTCTCGCAAGAATAAAAAGGATGCCACAAAGAAACAAGAGAAACATAAAGTTTTCTATACATATATCAGCACATTCTCAAGGGGGTCAACACAAGGCAGTATATATATATATATATAGCTCTGCTGATGAGGCCTAATAGGCCGAAATGTACATACAGAGATTGATTTTTCTCGATTTGTTTATCCATACATTTAAATAGGTATTCCCGCCTAATTCATTATTAATTAATTAATTTTCTAAATTAGGTACGACTCCAATTAAGCACTTATTCTCTCAAAAATTGTCGGCAAAAAGCCATTCCAAACAAACCGTGTTTACAACTTATCATATCGTCGTGTAATAAAAGTCACTAGAAGAGGAATATTAACCTACTCTAAACAAATCGTAAAATCTAAGAAGTCCGTTTGGTGAAGGGGTTATGGGATCGGCCTGTCAGCTTGGCAGTCCGGTTTCAAATCACGCACAGGGCGGTCTTCCGATCTATAGCTCTGCTGATGAGGCCTAAT
>CM042147.1:88024754-88052254 GCA_023376005.1 Doryteuthis pealeii
TGGTCTAGCTCTAATGAAAAGGGGATAGATTCCCTCGCTGTATTGCTCATACCGACATTAGGCCGCCTCGACGACTATAATTTACCTAGCGAGATGTAGCGGTTAGTAAGCGTGGCTAGTAAATAGTTACTAGTGAGTTCCAGTCTCACTAGATGCCAAAAACGAGTAAATAAATTTTTTGATCTTGATATTTTTGAATAGTTAAAACTAATGCCATTACACGATAAAAATGGAAGGAATGTTTTAGTTGGTTGGTTGGATTTTATGGCATGTCAAACCTTGTTGAGTTATTTTATGCCGAAGACATTTTATTTTATTCATTCCTGATGGGAATTCAACAACTTTTAACTCAATTTTTAAACACATTTCTTTAAGCTCATTTTTTTCTATTTAACTCATAGATGGAATCCTAACAAGTGCTATCAATCTTGGTCAGAGAGAACCTGGAAGGAATGGCATTGGAGAGATACTCCACACTCCACAGAACTCTAAAATTAGAACATCACCATTAGACACAGTTTAAACGAATGTTTTGGCCAACTCACTATCTATATAATAGATACAAATATCTTTGCTCTTGATTCTGTGGATTGATCCATGCAAATTTCGGTCTTTTCGGATTCTTAGCTGCAATTTAAGTCTCAGAATAGGTGCCAACATGCAAATAAGCGAGGAACCGGACACTTTCCTGTCGGACGGATCATCGGAGATTCTTCTGTTGTATTAAGCCAATGGCAAATCGCCAAGGCCATGGCATTTCGTAATTAATACAAACTGAAAGGCGCTTCGAAATCTTAGTCCCTGCAGGTAAGTTTTCCCTCTGTCCATCAGATCGATGAACAGCGACTACTTCATGGGGAAAAGCATCGCATACAAATGGGATACCATCTTAATAACATATTTCTCGTTTCGTTTACGTAAAAGTAATCATTCTTGAAACTCAAATATGCATATATATAGGGCCAGTTTAGTTCAGTCGGTAGAACGCTTGCCTATGGATCGCAAGGTTCCTGATTCGATACCAGCCCTCGCCAACTCAGCATATGAGTAGCACAGTACGGTAAAGTGACGAGTTGATGGTAGGTGTGGCGCTCCATTTCAGATGCACAAACAATCTTCTTGGTCTAGCGCTAATAAAAAGGGTGTAGACTCCCTTACTCTCTGGCTGATACCGACATTAGGCTACCACGTCGACTTTACTTTTTTTTTATAGACGATCCGTCATATTTAGCATTGGTAGCGCCACCCTCAAAATTGCTCGCACCATCGCCAAGATTCTAAACCCCTACTAGGCACAATTAGACCATCACACACACACACACACACACACACACACACACACACACATATATATATATATATATATATATATATATGTGTGTGTGTGTGTGTGTATGTGTTGTTAAGGAGTTCACATATGCTTCTTTATAGATATATGGGATGAATTTTGGGAAACTTTTCTGGTTTTATAGGAAGTAGGAAAAATATAAGATAAGAATATAAATAAAAATTCAAAGTGATGAATATTGTATAAAGAAGATTAAAGAAAATTAAAAACAACACAATATTCATAACTGAACCCTTCTTGGCGAATTCGATATTATTCTTCAAAGTGTAAAAATATCGTATTGATAACCAATGTTCAGTCATCTGTAAACTTTGGCTTGCATTTTAAAGATTTCTTCTGACTTTTAAATAAAAGCCGAAGTTAACATCATTATCTCTAGCATCAATGAACGAATAATCCCCAGCGTTGTGTTTCAGGGACCGGTTACTTGCCAATTACTTTGTGTCTTTAAGCTTGGGAATTATTTTATTCATTTTTAATATGTGAACTAGATAACCCGAGGAAAATTTATGTTTTCGTTGAAACAGCGATCGATGATGATCAAATAAGTGTTAGAAAAGAAGAAGAAGAAGAAGAAGAAGAAGAAGAAGAAGAAGAAGAAGAAAGAAGAAGAAGAAGAAGAAGAAGAAGAAGAAGAAGAAGAAGAAGAAGACGACGACGACGACGACGACGACGAAAAAGTCCTTTTTTTTTATGAAAGAAATATAAAATTTACGCACTTTAAGGGGAGCGTTTTCTTACCTTAAAATGTACTCTTCCAGCCATCTCCTCAAGAAACGAGAATTACAAAAAAGAAACGAGAAACCAGCAAAATATCACCAAAGCAATAATAAACTTCAGTGTGTGGAGTAACGTTACTAAATAATAATTTTAATAAATACTACCTTAAAAGCCGCCTTATCGGGCGGTAATCGAGCAAGCAATTGTGGATGCCACTTGATTGGGAATACGGCGCAACAATGACACTTCATGCTTTGATTACATATTAAACTTCAACGTACAAAAAAATTCCTCGCAAAAAATCACGTAAAATATCACCGAAAAACAATCGCTGTAATTAAAACTTGAAAATTAAAATGTTAGGGTTGCGGCTTGCAGATTCGTCTCGCAATGTCTTTAATTTGTTCACAGAGTCGGCTTGTTTCCAAAATGGTATGATATGTTAGGCTACAACTTTTAAGAGTAAAGTTGAAAATGTGACACTCTGAAACACTGACATCTGCATTTATTATTAGAGGAGACAATCTACTAAATTATTAGAGTTCATTAGGAAAGTAATGAAATGAAATAAAAATCCGCTTGAACGAAAGAATCCAAAACTATCTAATTAAGACTTCTAATTAGAAAGGATTATAATTAGCATTTTATAATTATTTCTGATACAATCCAAATGATAATATCGTTGGCTGGTTGGCTGATTTTACGACATATCAAACCTTGTTGGGTTATTTAATGCTGAAGTCAGTTTTTTGCCAGTAATTGTAGAGTTTTAAGTAACCAATGATAATCATATCTAAAAATTGTAGCTCCAAGCAAGTATTCCTAATACAAATAATTTGCACCGCAGTTATATGGTCTCAAATATTCCTGTGTAACATAAATAATTTTCAAAAAGATCTATTTGACCCATTGCTGGAACCCTAACAGCATTTCAAAATTTTCTTCGATAAAATGATAAAATCGTTGGTTGGTTTTAAGGCAGGTCAATTCTTGTTGGTATATTTAAGTCAGTTTCTTTCAAGCGATTATATGATTTTAAGTAACTGAAGATAATCATTTGTGTACAATTATAGATTCAAGCAACTATCTTTTAATATAAATAATTTGTACATAGTTATATGGTCTCGACTATTCCTATCTAACACTAATAATATTCAAACAGATCAATTTGACCCATAGATGAGAACCTAACAGGCAATACCACTCCAAATGATAGGCTATATCACTACAGAATTTGAACGCGTCTCGTCGTGTCCATTTCCTATGGCAGTAACCGTTACACAACACAATTCTAATTATATGAGCCAACTTTAAATGCGCTTGTAAACCTCAGTCTTTAAATAAATTCTTGAAATTAAACTCTTCCCTGACAATGGTGTTGGATTTAATGGTATTCTAATTAGTTGGAAGGCTTAGTAACCTTCCACGTGGGTACATATAAGTAAAAGTAATATTCTGACAAAGAATTTATGAGATATTACAAACATAGACTTTAATACTTGAGCACATAGAAATACATCTAAACATGAATACATATACAAATTAAAAGGTATGCAAAGGAGATACATAATGATCACATATACGAGACAATGTACTAGGGTTGTATAAAGAAAGTAGGACTTTGTGCTGTAGAGGTGATACAGAGTACATGGAAGGCTTGTCACTTACATCGGCTGGGGGACAAAGCCCCTCACATGAAAGGTATAGACGCAAATGTCTAACCCATGTGTCCTGTTTGCTGTCTCGGGTGTGAGAGCGTTAAACTTCGCGCTTCCCCGACTAAATACCCAACATGAAACAAGGGAAGATAACTCTTCCAGACCAAACAGGGGCTGACAATCACGACAATGGTTTACATCGTTAGGAGAGAGTCTTAAATGCCGAAATCAGTTGGAATACGAGGGTGGGCTGAAAAATTCAAAGGTTGGCCAAGATGAAATGTAACCAAATGAGGGTTATCTTTCAACATAGCCAGACCTGCCCTATCATTGCGATCAACACATTTCTTTTGTTGTAGTGCTTGGATCCCACTGATAAAATGTCATCAATATCATATGAACCTTTCTATATTTTTCTAAATCAACGTATCATATGAATACTATTTCTATAACATAATATATATTTTTTGTACATAATAAATTGAAAAACAAAAAACTTATTTACCAACATTCATGTGTCTGATTTTTCGTTCACGCCTCTATTCATATGAAATATATCATGTGATTTCAAATTAAAATTTTTGTTTTTATTAGAGACATACGCAATAACTTATTCAGATCTTTGATATATGATTATGAAACTCGAGGGTTATTCATCATACTGTAAACACACACACACACACACACACTCACACACACGCATGCATGCATGCATACACACACATCATATATATAGCTAAATAAATATATATATATATATATATATATAGAGAGAGAGAGAGAGAGAGAGTGAGGGAGAGAGATACAGAGACGGAGATAGAGACAGACAGAGAGAAGAAGAGAGAGCTACATATATATGTGCAGATATAAAAGCTATACACACACGTACACCCCTATATATATAAATAAATATATATATATATGTGTGTGTGTGTGTGTGTATGTATAAATACGTAACCCCCCCTATATATATAATATATATATATATATATATATATATATATATATATATATTGTATAGTAATTGATATTTATTTTTTAATTACAGATATATTAAGAGTGCCATAGGCCGTAAGAAAGATATAACTTCAAAAGAGAAACAAGATATTGTAAAGTTGTTGAGTGATGAGAACTTAACTTATGGAAATTGCAAAAAAAAAAAAAGGAAGAAAACTGCTGTACAATAAAAATAAGAAATTGAAAATCTTGGCAAAAAGGAGAAGAAGAAAAAAAGTAAATCACAAAAAAAAAAAAAAAAGAGAATTGAGGAAAATGGAAAGATGAATACGAAAAAAAAAGTGGATTGACCAGCAAGAAACTATTTGAAGAATCTGATGTCGAGAAAAATGAAGCGAACGAAAAGATGCTGAATATTAAGAACATTGGCTGAAGACATGAAAGCAACATTTAACTACCACTTTTAAGTAAACATCAAAAAGAGAAATGTGTACGTTGAGCAAAGAAGGACATAAAAACTGATTTTTTCAACAGTAAGTTTTAGTGATAAATATAGAGCTGCATTGGGGAGGTGGGTGATTGATGGGCTAGTGGTAGGGTCCTTTATATTCGATAAACTCGAGTTTGAGGACAAAGTGAAAGAGTAGAAGGTGTTTCAGAAAATTTGATATCATTTGAGATGTACTGTTTTATTTATTCTTTTTTTTAAAGAAAAATTGATATTATTTCATAATCTAATAACTCAGAATTTAATGTTCTCTGTTTAAACGTCTTTTATTTTCTAATAAACTAGAAGTGGCTACCCGGTGTCGCATGGTTAGAGTTTTTTTTTAAAAAGTTAGTCTCGCAGGTCCATGGGGCATCCTGTGGGGATCCAACTCACGATTCACTAATAATTTATAACTGAATCGTGAGTTGGAACCTGGCAGGATGCCCCATTAAAATCCCCACGTAAAAAAAGATCTTGCGTTGATCAAGCTGCTCTAAAAGAAAAAATAATGTCTACTATTTACATAATTTAAATCTTATTTTAATTATCTTCATAAATATAAATAAAATCTCGATTATTTTTGCTTAGAAACCAAACCCTCGTGATATATATATATATATATATATATATATATATATATATATATATATATACTTTGTCGTTAATTGTTTTATTTTCGAAGTTTCCTCCGGACATACACATATACACAACTGCCCTTTATATATGTATAGATGGCATTTCTTAAAAAATCAATTTTGCATTGTTTCTACACATGGTGTTAAAACTTGAGATCATTTGAGCGAGAATTAGTCAAGTTATTAGATTCCAAAATTATATCAATGTTTCTGAAACTCCCTATAGTGCCCGTTTAACTCAGTCGGCAGAGCATCCAACTTGGAACCACAATGTTCCATGTTCAATACCAGCCCTCACCAACTCACCTAGCACAACTTGGATCTGTTTCCCTGGACTAGTGATAATGAAAAGAGGATAAAAACCCTCGCTGTCCGGCTGATACCGACAACAGGCCACTCCGACGACTTTAATTATTGTCGGCAGTAAAAATATATGTCCCTTCAAAATTAATTACGGTTTCAAAACAAGTTATTATCGGAATTTCTTTTAATAAAATAAACATTTTATATATTTAACCAAACCATCTACACGAGCAGGTCGCGACACAAGGTCATTTCTTTTAAGCGGAGTTTAACAAGTTTGAATTCGGGGTTTTCCTTCTCGTAGACTAGTTGCCATAACAAGACTGAAGAACTCAGGCTGCCCTACTATTTGTCCATAGCTAGAGCGAAAATAGTTGAATTCATACCTTTCACAAAGGTATTAGCGCTTTGTGAAATTTAAACAGCCCCGTGCAAGATTTGAACTCGGATAGCCCATGTCCCCCTCTCTTTCTCTCTTTTTGTCTATATCCCTCCCTCCTTGTCTCTCCCTTGCTCTCTCTCTCTCTATATATATCTCCTTGTTTCTATATCTCTCCTTGCCTCTAACTCTCTTTATATTACTCTCTAGTTATCCTTGCTTACCCTTTTCCTTCTCTCTCTTTGTCTTTATACCTTCTCCTTGTCTCTATCTCACTCTCTCTTGTCTCTACACACACACACACACACACACACACTCCCTTTCTCTCTGAGTCTCTTTCTTGCTCTCTCCAATCCCCTCCTCTCTCCCTTTGTCTTGTAGTCTCAATTAGTTACATAGAATAAAATCTGAAATACGGCTTTGTAATTACATATTGGTATGATAATCTGAGGGCACCTCACGTGATATGATTATTAATGATTTAAGTTAGCAGATCATAGTTGAGGAATTCAATTCTCTCTGGGTATCCCATACATCTGGACTTGAGTTTAATGAAGCTCAAATCACTAAATGATTTGGGATGCTTGCCATGGCGGGATTTCGCAAACCCGTTTGATCCTAGTTTGATGCCCTCTTGCTGTAGCTTTGTATCAAAGAAAGTTAAACTTAGTAAACCATTTTTCATACGATTTTCCTGTCCAGCTTAGTTAGAATACTTAGAAGGGCACTAGAGACTTGCTCCGCCCTATTAGCTGGAGCGTTAGAATGCACCGACTGCACCTCTGTAGAGGAGTAAGACTCCCCCAATGGGGCCACCTGTTGGCCGTGGGTGGCGACCCGTGATGCTTAAGGATAGAGCCCAGGTGGATGAGCAGTCCATGACTTGCAATACTCCACTTTGGCCCTATCTTGGGCTAGACGGGCGGTCGGAGAGGCCCCCTCCGATCAATCAGCTGGTCAGGTCAAGCCCTAGCACCTATATGATTTTCCCAACCCTATTGCCCTTATGGCAACCCCAACCCCTTTTTATCATATGGGTGCTAGAAGGCGGTGACTGAGGGTCTACATGTCCTGGGAATGACGTTAAACTCAATCTGATGGTGAAGTTCCAGTTTTGGAGGTTTGGAGAATGTGGAGCACCCCTTCATCCCCATTGCTTCCTGGTCCACTCTGACCATGAGTGGTAGTACCTGTTAGGGTCCCATCCATGGGTTAAATAGAAAAACATGAGTTGATAAACAAAATTGTATTATGCATTAAGAATGAATTTATTTCACAACTTTGTCGGCATCAAATGACCCCCTGAGGTTGATATGCCGTAAAACGAAACAAATCAAACCAAACCTAGAGACTTGCTGTCACTCAGAATTCAGTGAAAAAAACAAAAAAACAAAAAACAAAAACAAAACAACAACATATCTCTGGATTAACTTTGGCTACTAGAATTATCTTTACTACATCATTTGTCCCCTATTGAATGTCTACTGCATATATTTTTTAAAATAATTTTACAATGCATTGAACAATGATTTTACTATAAAAATGCTTTAGACAATGAATTTACCATAAATATGAATGGGACAATGATTTTATTATAAAAATGCAGGGAACATTGATTTTACTATAAGTATACATTTGACAATGGTATTATTATAGAAATGTATTGAAAATGATTTTTACTATAGACTGCTTTATACAATGAATTTACTATAAAAATGCATTGGACAATGATTTTACAATAAAAATACATTGGCAATAATATAACAGAAATATATTGGAAAGGGCTTTATTATAAAAATTCATGAGACAATGATTTTTACAATAAAAATTACAATAGAATTTATTTAGAAATTATATTGACTAGTACAAAATAAAAAAACACCCTCCGGGTGATGTAAAAATAGATTTTTGAAACATATTGCCTGAGGAGTGAGAGTAAAAAATTCAATGTCAGCGAGTTTGTACCTTAAGTAAGTAAAATCATCAAATTCATTAAAGGATTAAAAATAAAACAATTTGAAATGTAAACTTTAAATATGTATTAAAATAAAACAAACTATATATAGATATATAATACCAGTCATGTATTTATTAAAATTTGTTTTAAAAAACAATGAGGACTGTTTAATGTTGTATGTTCAAATTTTGAGTGTATTTATTCTATGTTATGACGATTTTGGGTAATGTGACATAGGCAGTGACATAATTTTTGTTACAGACAAAACCGGAAGCGAATCTCCATTATTTATAGAGATATAGCGAGTGATTCGTAATTATATTGATATGTGAGAGATTATATGTAAGTAGAACAAAGATATATTTCTATGTTTAGAAACCTTTTAGAATCATTTAGTTTTTTTCCTCTGCCAAACAAGCCTATAAGTATTGTGGGAATTAGTTTATAAAGTCCTTTTAATGTATTAGTGCATCCATAGATACACTAACACTGAACACCCGGTAAGGAAAAACACACAACTAACACTTACGAACAATCCACGTAAGAATGTTTAATATACATAACAAATAACAACAAATACATATGTTCAAAATTGATTGTACATTGTACATTTTACATATATATTGTTCCATCAACAAACAAAAATATTAGTTATAAAAGACTTACAATCACTTGCATAGTTTTCGTAACGAGGTTTACTAAATGCTATGTCAAAGTTGGAAACTAAGTGTCTCTATTCTGTTCTAAAAATAGAGCTAAAAAATATGACCTTTTCGCTCACGAACTAGGACCAAAAACAAATGGGTTGTATCTGTTTGAAGGCTGTGAACGAATGAGAAAGTTTGAAGTCACCTGACTTATGGACACGTGTCATGGGGAGCCACGCCCAGAATCCGTGGGAAGACAATCATCTTTGTCTCCCTAAAATTCCATTCTGAGAAAACAATCTCGTAAATGGTTTATTTCAAAATAGATCTGAAATCTAAAGCTCTTTTGACAGAGTAAACTCTTATACAATTTGAAGCTTCAACGTTTATGCCAAATAAATTTTATTTTTGAACACAGCAATTCCTGTTCTTACTTTGATCTAACACAGGTGTCATAACCTATTGTAATTTTAATTATTAATAAATTATTTCTTTCCTTTCAGAGCCTGCGGATTGGAACTAAGAATTACTGGTCACGAACAGTTAAATTCGCTTTTATCTTATATAATTAAAGAAGTCTACCATCTGTCTTGGTAACTTTTACTTCGTGCATAAATACGTGCTGTCGTGTTTCTCGTCAATACAGGTTCGTTCATTAATTTTTAATTATAAGTTTTGTATAGATTCTATTGTTAATTATATAAAATCTGTAATAACGAGTTATATCTATCTATCTATCTATCTATCTATCTCTCTCTCTCTCTCTCTCTCTCTCTCTATATATATATATATATATATATATATATATATTAGAGTAGCATGGATATAAAATCAGTGGTGCCTGGTTACTCGCAGTTTCTCGCCTTTAAATATTCCTGCTCTCTCTATATACGATATTGAGCACTGTTTACTTATTTCCTAAGGAGTTGGCAAATGTTATTTTAAAAAATAATTTATTGAATTTTACATATTACAAAAAAGAATAAATAAATAAATAAAAATCAAAATCAAAATTAAAGAATTATTTTAAATTTAAATATTCTATTTATTTAATTTTTTTGCATTAAAAATATCAGTTTAACAAATCGCCTCATTTATATCTTATTCAAATAAATATAGTTAATTATTGAATTAAAATTTCTTACTATATCGTTATATGTGATTTCTTCTACCCTAACGAAAACAAAAATTGCTCCCCTCCCGACCAGGCCGGATTAATAGAAGTTTTTTTTTACGTGCGGATTTTTATGGGACATCTTACGAGGATCGAACTTGCTAATTCAATAGTAATGGATCTGCAAGACTAACTTGCTAACCATTACACCACGTTAATTCTATTATTATTCCCCCCCACTATATGGGCTTCGCCGGGTAGCCGCTTCTAGTACATATATAAAGGGTAGTTGGTATGTATGTGTGTATGTCCGGATGAAACTACGAACATAAGACAATTAACGACAGAGTAAATATATATACACATTAAATATCACCACTTCTTGCCTTTTGTGCAAACATTATGAAGATTTTATTTATATTCGAAGATATGTAAAATTTAAAATATACATAGAAATAGCAATGAAATTCTACTTAAAGTTGTCCAGCATCTGTACATCTCAAAAGTAAACAAATCAGTACATCAGAGTTTTCAATCACACCACCCCTACACGGTTGATGCTGGGTAGCCTCTTCTAGTATTAAATAATAAACTTATTATAATCAAAACACAGACTCATTTTTCAAAAATATATTTTGAAGTGTCCTTTTATCTTTTAGCATACAGTAGCGGCTTCAAGAATTTTTATGTTAACGGGTTTTCAAAGAGTGACATTGCGTTGTGTTGAAAACATCGGTTCGAGACAGCCTTCATTAGATGTCACGGATTTTGCCTATCACTTTTCCGGTTTCGTCGGCATAGTATGACCAGTCATGACAAGAAGAAGACATGAGGGCAATGGCTAGATGAAGAAGCGGAAAGGATGGCCAAAGAAGTGGACTGTGGGTCATATCAAAGGAGATTTTTCTGTCTGTTTGTTGACGGGAGATGTCACTAAACTTTTCTCTCTGAAAAATTCGATAAATTGTTATTGACAGGTTCGTACTGGACGCCAATTCAGTGGTCGTCCTACTAATATAGATATCCGAGATGAGGAGAACCACGAGCAGGGTAAATATGTGCAGAACTGTGCTACAGTTTTATTGACCGGTTGGCTGCAGTCGGTAGAGCATCTACCGAGAAATAACAACGTTCCGGGTTCGACACCGGCCCTAGTCAAGTCAGTGCATAAGCAACACAGCTTAGATATGTGCGGTAAAGTCAGGAGCTGATGGTAGATGTGGCTCTCCACCTCAGAAGCAAAAACAATCTCCCTGGTGAAAGTGATAGGCTCCCTTGTCCGGATGATATCAACCATAGGTCACTCAGCCGAGTTTACTACATGGTTTTAAGCGACTAACGATAAAATTGTCCAATGCATTTTCATAGTAAAAATCATTGTCCAATGCATTTTATAGTGATAATCATTGTCCAATGCATTTTATAGTAAAAATCATTGTCCAACGTATTTCTATAGTAAAAATCATTGTTCAATGCATTTTTATAATAAAAGTCATTGTCCAATGTAATTTTATAAAAAAAATCATTTCCAATGCATTTTTATATTAAAAATCATTGTCCAATACATTTTTATAGTAAAAAACATTGTCCAATGCATTTTTATAATAAAATCATTGTTCAATGAATTTTTATAATAAAAATCATTGTCCAATGTATTTTTATTAAAAATAAAATCATTTTCAATGCATCTTTATAGTAAAAATCATTGTCCAGTGCATTTTATAGTAAAATCATTGTCCAATGCATTTTATAGAGAAAATTATTGTCCAATACATGTTTATAGTAAAAAGCATTGTCCAATGCATTTTATAGTAAAAATCATTGTCCAATGCATTTTGATAATCATTTGTAAATACTGTGCTGTCAACGTGGCTTAAAATATGCGGACTGTATTCCTTGCAGAGGAGTAACACCCCCCCCCAAAAAAAAAACGGTAAAATAAAGTTCTTATATTAAAGCTGGGAAGCTTAGAGTAACTTTCCAACGTGGGTACAAGTGTGTACATAAATCACCCCGACAAAGGTGCAAAACGATAACAGACTTTTTATTCCGTGATTGAGGGAGAAAATACATTCAAGGCAGACATATAAACAAAACAGATACATATACGTATTATAGAGGAAATAGTTGTAGGACTTGCGTCGTAAGGAATGCCACTTACTAGTAGCTGATTGAGGGGCAAAGACCCCCACTTAGGGGGCAGAGGCGTCAGGCGCCTAACCCATGTTAACTCGTTGCCGGCCTGAGAGGAAAGAGACAGAAATTCAGAACTCGTATGTGTGTGTGTGTGCACGCGTGTAAATGTATTCACCAAACCCCACGAGCAATTTCTAAGTGGAGTTTAACAGTTAAACATTGTGTCGCACCCTGCTCGGTCAGAGAGGTTTGGAAATTATATACATTAATGTGCGTACACACACACACACACACACACACACACACACACTCTCTCTCTCTCTCTCTCACACACACACACACACACACACACAAAATAAAAACAAACAAACAAACAAAACAAAACAAACAAACATACGACTGTGAGTCAAACGTCTTGCAATATTTGAGCACCTACTAGTTTTTGATGCGCATATCATGAGGTGTAATGGTTATCCTTGTAAGAAATGTACTCGGTAACCCAAGTTCAAATCCTGGACAAGTCTTTTAAGATTTCTCATATCTCTAATGCCTGTGGGAAAGTTATAAATCCAACTATCCTCCCTCAAGCTATGGGTGGATAGTAGGGAAAACTGAGCTCTTTCACGCTGGTATGGTACCAGTCTAGAAGAAAGACCCTAAATTCAAACCTGTAAACTACGCTTAACACACACACACACACACACACGCACACACACACACACACTGAATTCAGATTTTTTTCTTCTCTTAATCTGGTTGCCATACCAAGGTTAATGAGCTCAGTTTTTTCCAACTATTTACTCATAATTGGAGGGAGAGTAGTTGGATTCATAACTTTCCCAAGAGCATATGTGAAATGCAAACAGACTCGTCCAAAATTTGAACTCGGGTTGCCGTCTCCATTTTCCACGATGATAACCATTACAACACAAGCACCTTCGTCAATATATCAACTATTATGTCTGTTGAAATTAGGGATGCCTTTCTTGTGTTTAGGACATCGTATAAAATGGGTTTCTACTGCGATGTAATGTTTTGCAAATCAGTGACCAATGGCAAAAATACCCCCCCCCAAAAAAAAAAAAAAAAACCCAACAAAAAACGAATGAAAATAAGGCCAGAAAATCATTACAAATTTTCTCTTGTTCACTTTTATGGTCTTTTAAGTCACTCGGCATTATTATTGTAACAAGTTTTCTTCACGAATTGATTTCTTCGTACTAATATGTTTTCTTCTTCCCCCACATTAACAATGATTGTCCTTTCTCCTTGCGGCAATATTATAAGACAATATATACGTAAAGCAATCGATTATTTCTTTTGCTTTTCTTCTTCTCATTTTCGGCTTTCAGACACACCAAACTGCAATTATCATAACATCAAATTAGTATTTCTCCATTTTCTCAGAGGTTCTCAGATGACGCATTTTTTTTTTGTTAGATGTGTTTTTTGGACAATTCGCTTTACCTTTTTTAATAACGTAATATTGCGGGCAATTCATTCTTCGGCCTCCCTTATGTGTTTGTTGATTCTGGTTCTTTAACAGTATCTTAGCCCCTTTTTTTTCTTCTGTTTCATATTAATACAGTATTGGGTTGGGCAATAAGTTTGACTGGTTATATAGTAAAAAATAACACACATACACATACACATACATACACACATATATTCTTTAAACAAGTTTTATAAAAATACGATATTTCTTCTTGACAATCTTCAAGTGTTCCCATATTTTATTCCGAAGTGAGTTACTTGTTTCCACAAGGACCCTGATATAAGAAAGCGGCAAGAAGGTTAAACGTAAGAAATTCAAGAAATATTCCATGGTATTCAACGAAGCCTATTTAAATAATTTCTTGCAGCCAAATCATACAGTAAATATATTTTTTCTGCCAAAATATACAATATATATATATATATATATATATATATAAAATGTTGTTCTGGTTCCAACGGGAGAAAATTCAATATTTTATAATAAAAAAACATATATATATATATATATATAATATATATATATATATATATATATATATATATGAGGAAAAGGGGGTTGGAATGAATCCGACAGAATGAGGTAAAATATGAGGAATGAAAGAACAAAACTCAGACAAATATGTGTAGTATATTTCGCTGGAGTATTGAACTTGGCGTTTTCAGCTTTTATTGAATTATCAGGATCATACAAGTGTTTTATAGAACGGGATCCTGATAATTCAATAAGAGCTCAAGACGCCGAGTTCCAAACTCCAGCGAAATATACTACACATTTTTGTCTGAGTTTTGTTTTTTCATTCACACACATATATTATATATATATATATATATATATATATATATATATATATATTATAATAATTGGTAATTTACTTGAAGCATTGTTAAGTATGTTATAATATATTAATAATTTGAAGGCAATTACAATGCGTATAAAAAATAAAAGCAAAACGATGTTGATTTTTTTGTCTTATCGATTTCAAAGAACACTTTATCTTCAGAGACGAAAATTAGAAATAGACGTGCTTAAGTTTTTTCACGCAAAAAAAAACTTAAATACGTCCATTTCTGATTTTCGTCTCTGAAGATAAAGTGTTCTTTGAAATCGATAAGACAAAACAACATCTTTTTTTTTATACGCATTGTAATTGCCTTCAAATTATTAATGTTATATATATATATATATATATATTGGAAGAAAAAATACTGGGCACAATACGACAAATGATTATATATATATATATATATATATATATATTATATATATATATATATATATAATCATTTGTCGTTTTGTGTCTAGTGTTCGAAAATGTTTTTTCCATGACAACCTTTGTCCTAGTTTCAGTGATGTCTTATGTCTTACCAACAAACATTCCTATTTCATCTTTTCCTATTCTGTTGGCTCTATTCAAATCACGCTTGATTTTTCTTCAATATCATTATATCAACATTTGCACCATCTCTTATGATTTCTTCTAGCTATGTGTCCTTCCTACTTTCATCTCTGTTGTTTAATAACTTCTATGATATCTCTTATCCTTCTCTGCTCTCTG
Organism: Doryteuthis pealeii; assembly: GCA_023376005.1. Lineage (NCBI taxonomy): Eukaryota > Metazoa > Mollusca > Cephalopoda > Myopsida > Loliginidae > Doryteuthis > Doryteuthis pealeii. The sequence continues at coordinate 88,040,152 of CM042147.1, forward strand.
ATCCATGACGATATCTTTTTATTACTTAGAATTATTCCCAGCGTTTTTTCTTTTCATTGATCTCTATGTAGGTCTGACTTCTTTTTCAGTGATTTAGTTAAATGTCCTGTTTTACAAGATGGTATTAAACAATGGCTATAAGCCTCACGCTTTAAGCTTTTACGTTAATCAATGTAAGTTTTTGCTAGTTAGTCTAGTCTGGTGTGTCCATGTGTAGGTGTCCACAGGAGAACGTCATTTATGAGTTCTTCCTTGCTTCTCCAGCTGTGCCCACCATGTCATGTTCGTCTTATTGATATGGTTTTTATAATATGGGACAAGTGACCTTACAGCTGCTTTCTTGTGGGTGATTTTTCCAAGATTTATTCAAGACGTTCTGTCTTATTAGCATCCTTGTATAGTTCCCTTAAGGTATATAATTATGGAGAAATAATTGAAGTATAATTATTTACAAATAATTATCATTAAAGAAGAATATTTACTTGAAACTATATAATTACTTAAAAGACTGACATCCTAATTAAACAAACCAACAAACGTTAACGTATCTACTTTCCAACATATCAGTATACGTTTTTTCTTTTCTTTTCAGGGTCTTTCTCTAATTATATAATCTTTCCTAAATAGTGGTATTTTTACCTTCTTTCAGAACGTCATGTTCTATTTTTTTTTTTTAAATCTAAGCTATCAATCAACATTTTAATAAAATGTGTTGCCTATTCTTTTTATAGATTTATTTTCCTAACACCTCTGAACGAGCAGGATGTTACACAAGGTCATTTTTAGCGGAGTTAAACAGGTTTGAATTCAGAGTTTTCCTTCACCTAGACCGATTGACATACTAAAGCGCCCAGTCTGGCTAATTATTTACCCATAGCTGGAGGGAGAATAATTGGATTCATACCCCGTCCACGAGGTATTAGCGGTATGGGAAATGCAAACAGCCTTGTCCAGGATTTGAACTTGATTCACCGTTTTCATTTCCTATGACGATAATCATTATTATTAGCACGTTTTGGTAGAGCATTCGGCTAGAAACCACAAGGTTCCTAGTTCGATCCCGGTCCTCGCCAACCCAGCATATGAGTAGCACAGGGTTCTGTGCGGTAAAGTAAGGAGCTGATGGTAGGTGTGGCGCTCCACCTCAGACGCAAAAAACAATCTCCTTGGCCTAGTGCTAGTGAAAATGGGATAGACTCCCTCGCTGATTGGCTGATACCGACTTTAGGCCGCCCCGACGACTTTACTTTACTTTATATGATAAATTTCTTTATCAGAATAAAAAAAATGTGTGCTATAGCCTAAAAACATGTATCGAGGATTCTGTAAAACCTAAAAACATCTTTTTGTATCAAGTAAGAATATATACCTCAGCAATAAATTCGTGTCAGGTAAAAAGAAGGGAATGAGAGAATAAAAAAAAATAGACAGTATGAGTGCGTCGGAATAATGTGTCTCCACCATACGCAATTCTATTGATAGTGAAATACTTAGACACACGGGCTTCTATGTGTCATGCTAGAAGGTTATAACAGTTCAAAATCTTTAATACTTGAAAATATTATCTATATTGGAAATGGCTTGTCATGTTTTAAACAACATGGCGATCTACTTAAGATATTTTTAGGCACTTAGGCGATTTTAGCAAGATGTAAAACCAATCAATAACTTACGATATCTAAACTTGCTAAAATTAAGGCAATGAATATATATATTATATATATATATATATATATATATATATATATATATATATATATATATATATATGTGTGTGTGTGTGTGTGTATGTGTGTGTGTGTGTGTGTGTGTGTGTATTGGCTGTCAAAATCATGACCATTTTCTATTCTTTATATATATATATATATATATATATATATATATATATATAACATAAACAAAATGTTTCAATAAAGATGAATTTATTATGTTTACTAGCAAACCAATGCACACTCCGGGTGCAAGTATTTGAATTTTAATGTAATCAAATATTATATTAAATTAAAAAGGTTAATGAAACTAAATAAGAATGCAGATAAAAAGATTTCAAACAGAGTATAATAAAAAAATAGAACGACTGAAATTTACTCTTCCATCACTCTCGTCTTTCATTGTTAAATTTTCCTAATTTAACTATTTAATTAAAATAGGAAGTAAAGAATAAAATGACAGTTATTTCTTCTTGTTAAGGGATTTCCTTTAAGATTCAACCCCGAGATTGTTGCTCATATTCATTAAGATAAAACCAAACAATTAGAAATCAATAATACTAAGCACATATTTATTAAAATCAAATCTTTAACATCAATATGCAAGTTAGCTTACCCCTTCACACTGTAAACCGCTATTTTTTTGTATATATAAATACAATTCCATGTTATCAGTATTTAGATATGATCAACAGTATTAATAGTGTAAAAATTTTTTATTAATAATTGAGGTTTAAATAAAAATAAAATCATGGAGAATGTGACGTTAATAACAAAGGGAATTGTGACTTGAGTAGTAATATAGTTTCGGTTACAGACAGAAAAACACACGATCTCCATTATAATAAGAAGATATCGACGTTTAAATGTTTCGGTTTATATAAAACCTTCTTCAGGATAAAAAGATAAGAAGAATACTTTTTGTTGTTTAAAAGGTGATGGATGTTTATGATTAATTTTTAAAAGAATGCCAATATTTATTAGGAACATAGAACTGACATTATGAAGACTTACAAGGAAAGATACCAGGGATGTACTAATGTTGCATAGCCCTTCCTTACCGGTACTAAATAGATATATGTTATATACTTGTCTTTTCACGATACCAAATCATATAACGTTACCTTTCTTACTACTTCTTTCTCTGTCGTCTATTCTTCTGGCCGGCTTTGGTTCTTCTATCGTCTATCTTCTATCTTGGTCTGGTATATCTTCTAAGGTCTCGTCTGGTCTTCTATTGAGCATTCCGGGTCTGGTTTCTGTTGCTAGGGATTTCTTGTTATCAGAAGCCCTGTGTCATTGTTAGTTTTTAGTAATAAACACAAGACTTCGATTTACGATGATGTTACTTTATTCGTAGATCCCCAGACCAGACAATGCGCGCGGATCCTTACATCTTGCTAGCTTGGCTTCTAACTTCTAATTGACTAAGTTACTTACTTAGTATCCTTAAACCGGAAGGGGGCCTTCTATTGCCTTCCGGTTCTCACGTTCCATCCGCAGAACGCAAGGTGAGATCGAGGTCAAGCGCCGTCACTCACTCTCAAGGCCATCAGCTGTACTGGTCGCCATAATGATCTCTACACTACCTTAAAATGTATTAGGGTTCCAATTATTATGTAACACTAACAAGGAGAGCAAACAAGTTGGGACCCTTTGAAATGATTATAATCTCTTAAAGGTACTCACAAAGAAGCGTTAAGGTTTTTTTAAAAAATAATCTGTCCGCCTTCGTGGTTTAGTTGCAGAGTGAATTCAGAAGAATAGCAAGGAAGGGGTACGCCTCACTCCGCAGTGGTTCGGAATTGTAGCCACCTCACTAGATGTGGTTTAGTGTCAGAAGCAGGGCACTACTTTTTTGGAGCAGGTCTTACCAGTCTTTAGGGGATATAGTCAGTGTAGAGTAAGCCCCGATGACTGGACGGTAACATTTAAAAACATCTCTCTCTCTTTCTCCCCCCTCTCTCTCTCATATATATATATATATATATATATTATATATATATATATATATATATACCTTTAGAAGGAAGGAATAACAATAAACTGTCATTCTGTAATAAATTTATTTCGACCAAAACTTAAAAGGCTTTTAGAAATTTAAATAAATTCCTAAAACTCCCTAAAATGTCAGTCTCATCAGACAGGCGGCACAGATTTAAAAAAATAATATATATATATATATACATATACATATACATAGAGAGAGAGAGAGAGAGAGAGAGAGAGAGAGAGAGAGAGAGAGATTGGTTGGTTGGTTGTTGGGTACTACCATTCCGGGTCAGAGTGGACCTGGGAGTAATGGTGAAGAAGGGGTACTCCACATTCTCCAGAACTCCAGATTTGGAACTTTACCACTAGATGCATTTTAATGTTAGAGAGATAGATAGATAGAGAGAGAGAGAGAGAGAGAGAGAGAGAGAGAGAGAGAGAAGAGAGAGAGAGAGAGAGAATGAAAGAGAAATAGAGAGAGATGATAATATAACATATAAATAATGCATTATATTTACAGCAAGCAGGAGGCACCGCATCATTGTGTAATGGTTAACGAGCTAAGTTTCAGTTATTACTCTCCAGGCGCTCTGTACCCATGGCCTTGTGCCAAATCTAAGCTACGCTTATTTGGGGTGCCTTGAATGGTATCATGGTTAGGGATATTGGCTTGCAGTAAATGGTTAGTGAGTTCCGATAGTAGGCGATTAGAGATAGGGCCGGATAGCAAGAGAGAGAGAGAGAGAGAGAGAGAGAGAGAGAGAGAGAGAGAGAGAGAGAGAGAGAGAGAGTCGAAGGAAATCCTTGCTGTCGACAAGCCTTGATGATGATGATGATGATGATGCCGAGTTAAGTTTTCGGTACTAATGCACAATAGCGTGCAAGAGATAATATCTGTAGATTATGTATAAAAAGCATTAAATTTCATTACATTTCATTACATTTCGCGGTTATACCCGAAACATTTGGGACACTAGGTTTAGGGCTATGGTAAGGGTTATAGTTAGTGTTAGTGTTAGGGTTAGTGTTAGAATTGGGGTTAATGTTATGCTAATTCGATAGTTTCCGACATATGCTATTTATACGTAAATTGGGATTCTAATGATATTATCTCTTGCGCGCTATTGTGCACTTGTACCGGTTTTTCTTTTTTATTTGTTCGGGTGATCTTTCGGTTGATATCGCATAAGTGAAAGTATATTTAGCTACAATCGATCGATGTGATTTTGTATTTGCATCGAATTGACACTCACTTAGAGATTCAAGATTCTGATCTGCTGAGGAAAATGGCTTCTTAAAAGAAATACATTTCGAGGCAAAGACATTTTGACCAACGCGCGATTTTTTAATGATTTTTTTTAATACTAAGAATACATGGAAGACTTTGACATTTATTACTTTTGCTCATTATCCATTTTGAGTGGCATCCAGTCACTACTTGTAACACAGAGAATTATTCACTCATGAGAATATCTATCTATCTATCTATCTATCTATCTATCTATCCATCTCTCTCTCTCTCTCTCTCTCTCTCTCTCTCTCTCTCTCTATATATATATATATAATATATATATATATATATTCCTTCCTTTCAAAGATAAATATTGCTCTGTATATAATCTAAAAAGATTATTATACATTGAGCTCTCTGTGGTGATTTAAAAGATTCACTGTATTTATACATACTGGGTCATACAATAATAATACAGTGTGTCTTAGATATCACATATAGAATCATCCCTTACTACCAAGTTTTGGATACCTCACACACATATATATATACATACATATATATATATATATATATTATATATATATATATATATATATGTGTGTATGTGTGTGTGTGTGTGTGTATGTGTGTGTGTGTGTGTGGGCAGCATTTCCTTCATTTATACATGTAGAATTAAACAAAACAGATGCTCTTTTTAACTGATGATCTTTTCAAGCTTTTTTTATATTTGGATGGATCCACATCCATTAATATACTTTGAAAAAAAAAAATAACTGGAAAACATCACCCAAATGATGGCACTTCGAAGTGCCGAAAGTACTCGGGATATGAACTTCGGTGGACTAATCCACGAATTCCATCCAAATGTAAAAAATTGGCCAGAAAGTTTGGAAAGATCATCAATGAAATCGTTAAACAGGAGACATCTGTTTTGTTTAATTCTATATATATATATATATATATATATATATATATATATTATATATTATATATATATTATATATATATATATTCAATTTTGTTCTATGTATCCATCTATCCCAATCGGTTCTATCTATCTATCTGTCTATCTACCACAGTCTGTTCTATCTATCTATTTATTAATCTCAGTCTGTTCTATCTAATCTATCTATCTATCTCAGTTTGTTCTCTCTCTTTCTCTTCTCTCTCTTCTCTCTATATATATATATATATATATATATATATATATGTGTGTGTGTGTGTGTGTGTGTGTGTGTGTCTGTGTCTGTGTCTGTGTGTGTATGTGTGTGCGTTCCTTTTCTATCTATCTTTTCTATCTATCTTTTCTATCTATCTTAGTTGATTATTTATTTCATTGGTTTTATGGCATGTAAACTCTTGTTAGGTTATTTAATACCGAAGTAATTAAAATCATAATAATTTTAAAACAATTATTGCTTCAAATAACCAATCTCTCTCCTTCTCTCTCTCTCTCTACCTCTCTTTTATATCTCATATATATATATAATATGCTTGTAATCATCTCTCATTTTTGTTTCTCTCTCCCCTCTCTCCCTTCATTTTTCTGTCTCGTTCTATCCCCCTATATGTCCCTGTCTATCTATCTCTCTGTCTCTGTCTCTCTCCCTCTCTCTATATATATATATATATATATTCCATAAATAAAAATAAACCCCTAATAATATTTCATAAAAATTTAATTTTCTTCTAAATTAAAGATAACAAGAATTTTATAATTTCTTGAGGAACATGAATATTATTCTGCCAAGACTAATTAAACAATAACTTATGAAGATGGCCTCCAACCCTGCCCCCCGCCCCCACCTCCGAAAAAAAAACCTAAAAAACAAAACTACAGGTTATAAGGAAAATAAGATTGAAGGGAATAATAAATCAGTTATTCATTTTCAATCCAATTCTTTTAATGATCTCGTTTTGCTTCTCTTTTTATAAGCGATTTTTAAAGCGAAACAATCAACTTAGCTTAATCTGTTTGGACTGCGTGCCTGTCATTATCAATTTATATAGTGTTCGACTCTGAATATTATTTCTGGCTAATATAAGCGTTCGTTTTGCCGACACAGATACGTATAGACGCCGGACACAGACACAAACAAACACTGCAGCTGTGTGGAAAAAAAGCTGGCTATTGCTGCTACATATCCCAATTTTAAAGAACCGTTTTATCAAAGATATTGAGCTGACGTAGACACAAAAAATAAATGGATTCTTAATCGTTAATTCTGTATCTCTGTGTTTTGTTCCTCCTCTATACAATTTTTTTCTGTGTTCTTGTATATATCTATCCGTTTGTCCCAATGACAGTTTTCTTGAAGATCCTTTTGAGTGAAACCCCAGTAATATGCTTCTGTTACTTATTTGATTCTCTAAGTCAGCTCCACGTAGACATTGAGCATTTTTTATGCTGGGTTTCATGCTTTTCAGACGCAGTCAGATTTGTGACTCGTTCGTGCTTAATTAGCCATACCTAATTTGTTTTGTTAATTAATTAATTATAATTAAATGAATTAGGCGTGCATATCGGTTTAAATGTAAAGCGTAAACAAATCGAGAAAAAGTCGATCTCTGTACGTACATTTCAGCCTATTAGGCCTAATCAGCAGAGCTATAGACAGGACAGTCCTTTGTGGGGAAGCCAGCTAGTTGGATGGTTAGAGTGTCCGCCTGTCAGCCCGACAGGTAGGGTTCGAATCAGGCACAAAGCACAAAGCACTGTCAATTAAAAAATTCAACAGGCACGGAAATTACACTACTGTCAACAAGTTTCACTCAAAATAACCGCCATGTTACAGTTTCCCTGAAAAAGGTCTCAAAAACTACCTTAATTCTCTCGATTAACTGCGCGCATATATATATATTATATATATATATATATATATATATGTAAAAAGAGACTGTAAATCCGATTTATTTTTTCACACACACACACACACACACACATATATATATATAATATATATATATATATATATATACCAATGTATGTGTTTACCAGTTAAAATGTTGCATCTTGCTGACAGATACGGACAGCCGAGAGGGAAGATGTCGGGCTGCTGAAAACTCAGTCAGATTTCGCTCTAGGCTTGAAGTACTTAAGTCTAGCCACAACTGATGAGACGTAAACGTCGAAACACGGTGTTTGTGTATGATATATATATATATATATATATATATATATATATATATATATATATGCACTTGTGCTGTCAATTAAATCCAGTTAGGTGCCTCAACACTTTGGCCCTGTGTCAGTCTCAACTTATACTATCAACATTTCTATGCAGTTTCTCTAACAATTGTTAAGCTTAAGGAATGACTGTAACACCGCGAAACACTCTATGGACAAGATTGATTTTTGAGACAAACAATTTGACGATTTGGTGTAAAAATCGCGTGTGGGTAACCTATGTAAGTGTTGTGGCATTTATTGATATTTCCTCGATGGGTGATACGAACGAATTAATGAAACTAAACAAATCATTGTTATCGTTGTGTTAATTAATTTACGAAACAGATAAGCCGGGCAAACTGACGTGCAAAAATGGATTTATTTTAAATCGGAACATGAAGATGGACATAATCACGACTTTTGAACGGTAAGAACCTTGATAACTCTAGCGGAATACTGATATGCTTTAGTCGAAATGACATGCGCATTGTGAGAGAAGAAAGGTTACGCTATACTCACACTGCTTAGTCAACACATACACACACACACACACACACACACACACACACACACAAAGCTAAAACACACACACACACATATGAAGCTGACACACACACACATATACCTATGAACAAAAGTTAAAAAAAAGAAGAAAACAGCAAAACATTAGAATAAATTAAACGCAATAGAATAAATAAAGTAAAAGAAACCACGAAATTGATACAATACTAGACTAGAAAGCCCTTCTCAGAATGCCAAACAAAGTAAACCAGCCTTCTCACCATATCCCACAAACTAAACCAGCCTTTCCATCATTCCCCCAAAACTCAGCTAACATTTCCCTGATGCACCACACAATAATATACAAGGAAAATACGAACACACATAATTCACTTGATTGGAAAGTCGCATAGACAAGAAACTAACCGTTAGAAAGCACCGTTGACTTTCTGTGTTCACTACCTCCCACACACATACCACAACACACACACACACACACACATATATATATATATATTATATAGATAGATAGATATAGATAGAGAGAGAGAGAGAGAGAGAGAGAGAGAGAGAGAGAGAGGGGATGCGATTGGTAAATTGTCGACATTTTACATTATTAATTTTGCGCATGAGCTTTGTTTCAGGTTTTGACTACAGTGCAGCAAACTAGAGTCAGTTGGACACTGTCTGTAAGAAAAGCAACACAATGGTGCTATTCAGTCCTCTATAAATTTAGAAATGACATGATGTACGGCTTGGCATTCATTCTGGAAACTTCAATACGATGATTTCAGAATGTTTGAGTGTCAATCTGAGGATTCGAAAACCTTTGGATGAGTCCACTGGGGATTACACAGGTAAGGTAGCTGGGAAACCTCTTTCTGATTGTTCTGATAAAAAGATAAAAAAGAACCACCCGAATTTGTTAACCAGGTACAGGTCACGACTGAGTACGGTCCGACCAAGTCTATCAATTCCATCGCCGGGAACATTGGAGTCTGAGTTTCTTATTAGGCAAGGAGTGCTCTGTCCGCACAAGATAATGATGAAAGCTAAACACCAAGTCCCTATCATGGTGTTTGGGGTGGTCACTAGTGATAGTAATGTGATGTCTTCAATAATATTCCCAACAATTCTTGGGGAGGTAATGCTTGGACCGAGAGGGTGGCTGTTGGAAGACATTACGTCTGGCAATAGGACTCGGCACACAAGCAGGAGAACCCAGTCTTGGCCACGATAAAAATTCTGCCACCACATTACGCAGGTAAGGCAGCTAGGAAACCTCTTTCTGATTGTTCTAATAAAAAAAGAACCACCCGACTTTGTTAACCAGATACAGGCCATGACAGTACTTAATATCTTGCCGCCTAATTCCCCAAATTGCAGTCCTCATGATTATTATTAGGGAACGATTGAGCAAGAGACCAGCAAAACTCCGTGCAACACTAATGATGAACTGAAGGCAAGGATAAGGGTAGCATTTACCAATTAAAACAAGAGGACCGTCGGAATGGATTACAAGAGATTCCAAAATCGTATGGAAGCCGTGCTTAAAGCCAATGGCAATTTCTTTGAAAGTGTCAATAGCATTTCAAATAATTTTCCTATAATTTTGGTTAATATATTTGATTAAGTGAGATGTCAGTGTTATTTTCGTCTTTGCATAATTTAGACGACAGTTTACCAATCGATCCTTTTATACGCACATGCAGGTACACACATACACGCACACACACATATATATATTATATGTATTATATATACCGTGTGTGTGTATTCAGATTTCTCAATATAAAGTTGTATCCAATTACTGAAATATATCAACATTAATCGCGCGCGCATACACCCCCACCCCATATATATATATATATATATATATATATATATATTATATATATATATGTGTGTGTGTGTGTGTGTGTATGTGTGTGTGTGTGTGTGGGTGAGTGATTAATATCGAAAGATTTCTGTACTTGGATACATTTTTATATTGAGATATGTAAGCTAAATTAATATATAAAAATATACATACATACGCATACACACACACACACACACACACCACACACACATAATATATATATATATATATATATATATACACGCATATGTATATATATACATGTGTGTGTGTTATGTACACATCTACATATATAATAGATAAATGAAAAAAACATAATATATATATATATATATATATATATATATATATATATATATATAACTGTGTGTCTGTGTCTGCGTGAGTGTGTGTGTGTGCGTGTGTTGTGTGTGTGCGTGTGTGTGCATGTGTAAAATCATTTAGATGCGTTTATGTATAGTTATAAGGAAAGATGAAACTCTTTTTCTCGACTTACCTTACGGTATCAAAATGTGTACCAATTATTTCTTTCTTGTTATTTTCTTTTTTTTTCTACTACAGTACTCCGAGATTCCGTCAATTTTCCGAATAAAAAAAGAGTAAAACCAATTGGATCAGTTGTATAATCCGGATCCACTCGACTTAGGAACACAACGAAGTAAATGGTATTGCATTATCACACGATTCCGAATTATTGTCACTTGAATGCTTTCTTGCGTGAGCTGGCAACTCGAGCGTAGCGCAATGTATTCCGTTTAGCCTGTAGATCCAGCGAATTTGAATTCCAATTAACTTAATTTCTACTTCTTTTTATTATTTATTCATTTATATTTTGAATTTTTATCTTTGGTAGATTATGACTTTTAAAACATAGATGTCCTCTGTTTAATCAGTAACGGATGATTTGTTCCTTATATTCGTATATTAATGCTTAGAGCAGTTTATCTCCTTTGTTAGCGTCGCAGTCAGTAGAGCGTTTGGCTAGAAACCACAAGGTTCCTAGTTCGATACCCGCCCTCGCCAACTCAGCGTATGAGTAGCACAGGGATCTGTGCGGTAAAGTAAGGAGCTGATGGTAGGTGTGGCGCTCCACCTCAGACGCTAAAAATGATTTCCTTGGTCTAGCACTAGTGAAAAGGGGATAGACTCCCTCGCTGCATGGCCGATACCGACATTAGGCCGCCCCGACGACTTTATTATATATATATATATATATATATATATATATATATATATATATATATATATCGTATATTACTGCCTATAACAGTCTATATATAAATATATATGTAGCGTATATAAATGCGTAACAGTCATCTCCTTTGTTAGCGTATACTAATGCGTATATTATATTTTATATAATACATTATACATCCTTTGTTATTCGTATATTAATTTGTATAACAGTCTATCTCCTTTATTAGCCTTGAAAATCTGGAACTCTCTGTGGATGAAAACCAGAAAACTGCCGGCAATATTGCATGTCATTTCTCAGGACGACATCCAGTGATCGTAATTCCTTTCTAGATTCCTGCTATATTTTTCATAATTAATATTTACTCCTTCGAGTTCTTTCAGGATATTTCTCCGAGGAAAAATCGTGTTTATAGAATCTTTGTCCAGTAAATGTAAAT
>CM042147.1:88057254-88069754 GCA_023376005.1 Doryteuthis pealeii
ACAAAGGAGATTGTTTTTGCATCTGAGGTGGAGCGCCACACCTACCATCAGTTCCTTACTTTACTGCACAGATCCCTGTGCTACTCATACGCTGAGTTGGCGAGGAGCCGGTATCGAACTATGGACCTTGTGGTTTCTACCGAGAAAAAAATACCCAAATCTTCTGAACGTTTAGAGGCATTTATTTTATTAGTCATTTGTTAGTAAAAGACTGCTGGGACATCTTATCTGGTTATCAATAACTGAATATTCCTTGAACTATTGCACATTTCTAGTAGAGACAGATGTTTTTGATTGGGAATTGTAAGCAGTCCCTCCCCCCACCCAAAAAAAAGATGTGTTAAGATGAAAAATTGTCTGACTTTTGTTATTATTGTTGTTGTTTTCAGACATTATTGTTTTTCATGAACTCATTGAAATTCAGATCAGCTTAAAAATATTTTTAAAAAAAGACTGATTTTTTAATTTGTTTTTATACACGGTCTTTTTCTTTTCCTTTATACTTTATATATTTTTCCTGTATTTTTCTAAAAACTATATTTAGACAAGATAATAATTTTTCTCTCCTTTTTCTTTTGGCTTTATATATAAACGCAATTTTTTCTTTGTTTTGTTACCACTGTTAATTTTTTTTTCTTCTTCAGAGATCAAATTTTCGCAAGCTCCAAAGGGTGAATTCAGTTTATCTACTTACCGTTAACATTCGACTTTGCAAAACAAATCAAAATGCGATATTCCTCTGGGATAATCATATATATTTTTGACCTTGGTTGAGGTTACGTGAAACACAATATTATTTTTGCGTATGCGTAAGGCTCCATTCTACACCAAGAAATTTCAGACAAACCTATTTTTGAACACTGCGTCTTAAATCAACTTACGCTTTAGTACAACGTAGAAAAAGTCCGCCTAACGCTATCAGCGCTTGAGATACATATTCAAACAAAAATAGTCATCGTTTGACCAAAGGTCACAATTTCGCTGTTAAAATTATAAATAGACAGAAGTTATTTCTTTTATTATTGCAGTTTTGGTTGATGTATTTTTTTTCCCTTTTAGAAAATTTATTTTTTGATTTGATTATATATTAACATATTTTCTTATAGTTCTAGCCCTATCTAGGAACCACAAGGTCCCGGGTTCGATACCGACCTTCACTAACGTAGCGGATGAGTAGCACAGCTTGTATCTGTGCGGTAAAGTGGGGATATAGTGGTAGGTATGGTGCTCCACCTCAGATGCTAAAATAATCTCCTGGTCTAGCGCTAATGAAAAGGAGATAGACTCTTTCGTTTACTACTTTTACTAGTTAGCGGCACAAATATCGCTAATGTTTAGAGGTTTAAATTACAAAAATAATTATATTACTTTGAAATATTTAGATTCTAAATTTTCACTCTTAGTCGGTAGAGCACTTGACTAGGAATCGCAAGGTTCCTCGTTCGATATTGGCCCTCGCCAATTCTGCGTATGAGTAGCACAGGAATCTGCGCGGTAAAGTGAGGAGCTGGTGGTAAGTGTGACGCTTCACCTCAGATTCAAAAACAATCTCCTTGATCTAGCGCAAGTGAAAATGGATATACTCCCTCGCTGCCTAGCTGATACCGACTTTAGGCCACCCCGACGACTTTTTTATAATGATTATAGTTTTTTTTATTAGAATAGTCATCTTGTCAAAATGACTAACGTACTGGACTGCGACATTGTAGTTAGCGAGTTTGAACCCAGTCACCCTATTACATTCCCTTTCAGGTTAATACTCTTCGGAAATGAATGAATCCCTCTCCCCAGCTATGGGTTAAATAGTATCACTAATTATCTTCTACAAGGATGACTTTGGCATTAAATAACCCCCGAAGATTGACATGCCATTAAAACAAAGAAATCAAAACTTATTTTTATTGCTGTGCTTTGATGCCGGTAACTTTTATTGTGGATCAATTTGTCTAGAAATGACGACAGCCATTACTGAGACTGTTGTTAACTTTAAAGATACTAGCAAATATATGCACCCTCCGGGTGCAAGTATTTTAGTTACATTTTATAATAAAATATCATATTAAATTAGAAAGGCTAATGAAACTGAATAAGAATGTAGATAAAAAGATTTTGAACAGAGGGGGTATGATTGAAAAATAGAACAACTTTGAAACTAACTCTTCCATTATTTTCCGTTACTCCCATCTTTCATTGGTAAATTTTCCTAATTGAACTGTTTAGTTAAAATAGGAAGTAAAGAATAATATTACAGTTATTTCTTCTTGTTAAGGGATTTCTTTTAAGATTTATTGAAGAGATTTTTGCTCATATTCAATAAGATAAAACCAAACAATTAGAAATCAATAATACTAAGCATATATTTATTAAAATCAATTTTTAAGATCAATATGCAAATTAGCCTTCCCATTCACACTGTAAACCTCTATTTTTGTTGTATATATAAATACAATTGCATGTTATTAGTACGTAGATATGGTCAACAGTGTAAGTAATGTAAAACAATTTTATTAATAATTGAGGTTTAAATAAAAAATAAAATCATGGAGAATATGATGTAAATAACTAAAGGAATTGTGACTTGTATAGTAATATAGTTTCGGTTACAGACAGACAAACCCACAATCTCCATTATAATAAGATATAGTTCGCCTTGTTTTACAACGCATTATCCTAATAATTATTGATGGTCGTAGTGATGGTTGCTCAAGAGAGAGTAGTATTATTGATTTAACAAAAATAATTTTGATGAATATTACTATTGTTGTTTTTGATGTTGTTAATGATGATGATTATAATATCCCCTATTAACCAGGTGTTTGTTGTTAGATGAGCTTGCCAACACCAGCATTATAGACAGTTTATTATTTGAGTTGCATACAAATAATTTAAATACTAATACTGCTGCGTTATTTCAATAATCGAAACGCCATAAACGTTCCTTGTTTCAACAGCACTGAACAAATTACAGAAAGAAATTACCAGCTGGAGTTACGTCCCTTCTTTGTAACGGCTGTCGATGTAATTACAAGGCTTGTAGTTTTATTGTTAGTTATTGTCCTTACAGTGCCATTAGTGAGAGATAATATATAAAATGGACTAGAAATGGTTGAGAGTTAACACTGATATACTAAAAAGTTTGTATATCAATAGCAAGCGATAGTGGTAAATAGTTTTATTATCGTTGTGTCGTTAAGGGTAACAATGTATAAAAAATGGTGTTGATATTCGAGGGAACAGTAGACAATGATTATATCTTATTCTTGTGACGTTTAGAATAACAATCTTAGAAAGAATGTTGAAAGCTGTAGTAGGTAGTAAGATAGTTTAGGAATTTGTAGCGAAGAACTAACGAGGGGGTTTAAAAGAGTTAAAGTGGCTTCTGTGTAGTGTAGAATCTAAAGGAAATTAACAGCTTTCTTACCTCAAAACACATGATTGTAGAAGCAGCATTATTTGAAAAATAATGCTAAAACAATCCGGCTCTCGTTTTTAAAGGAAGGTATGTACATCGATTGGCTAGTCGGCTGTCGCTTGCCATAATAAAGGACTAGAGAAAATTTTGAAGAGAAACGTTCTTTTTTCTCCACTTCAGATAACGAGTTGATCGAGCGTGCACAAATACGAAAAACGGTGTGTCTGAAAGTGTTTTTTGGAGTTGGGCGAGAATTTTCCCCTGTGGTCTAGTGTTTCTTATTTTTCGGTAAACGAAGCCCGGACTCTTGTATCATCGAAGTCTCACTCATAATAGCGTTTTAGATAATAGGAATTCCTGAGTGTATCTTATGAATTCGAATTCTCAGAGGCCGCAAGGAAAAAAAAGGTAGATAGAATGTAACAAGCCTAAAGCTGTTTATAGAATTAAAGAAATACATGAGCTGAAGCCACACAGTTGCAGAGATAACATTAATCAGAGCTGAAATACCAGAAGCTGTGACAAAACAAAGAATTGTATAAAAAATTAATAGAAAAAAACTACTTGTTTAGTGGAGACGGAAGCAACGAAAAAGATAGTATCAAACTAATGTGACTCTGAGAGACATAAGATAAATTTATGTGGAAAACATAAAAAGAAATACTAGTGTATACTCAGTATTATAAACTGAGTATTAGCTTATATATTTGCAAGAATAATGTCCACTAAAGTTTACGTTATCATACCAGCTTAAACGTTGAAATAAAAATATCGTCTTACGATGTCAAACTTTTGTGACAAACCGGGTTTATTACTAGAAATATCTATACGAATTCAAAAAGTTATAAACTTCCTAGATATCTTTTTCATGTATTTTTAGAGATGTCACATAGCTCAACTTTCTATGGGCACAGAAATTATTTTTTTTTGTTTTATAAAAAGTTGAATGCTTGGTTTAATGGCGTATAAGTCCTTGTGGATTATTTATTGCCAAATGTTTGTTTTTTAATATGATTTGTTTAATTTTCATAAATTTCATTATTAATAGATTAGTAAAATGGTAGAAATAATTTTCGTTAACTTCATGTTTATTAATAAATATAAGCGGTTTACCCACAGCCATCGCCTTCTAGCGCCTATATAAAAAAAATGGGATGGGTACATGAGAGCAACTTCAAGAACAATCATAAAAGGGCTTGCATTTGATATGAGCAGCCGATTGATCGGATGGGGCCTCTCCGATCTCACGTCTCGCCCGAGTAAGGGCTGAGGTAGAGTGCTTGCAGTCACGGGACCGCTTAGAATCCTGGTCACAGACCACTCACTCTCCACAATCCTGTCTTCAGGGATTACGGGTTTCCACTCACGCACAATAGATAGCCCATTGGGGGAGGTCTTACTCGGTTGTAGATGTACAGCCGACGTATTCTACAGCTCCAGTCGTTATAAGAAGTGACTATTCTTTCTGGATGAGGCATAGAACTTTAAAAATCTCGTATATTGGTAATAAGATAAACTAGTACGTATGCCACAGCATAGTTCATTTATTACAACATTTGATATGTTTACATAAAAGCTATTGTAAAATAGTTCAATGTGTAAAAAGTATAATAATCTTGATTTAACTCTCTATCACTCTTTCTTTCTTTCTTTCGTTCTTCCCCCTTTTCATTATGTTCGATTCAAATACGTTAGCCTTATCGCTTCCACACGCCCAGCCCTCTCTCTGTCTTTCGCCTACTCTCTTTCTTCCTTATTATACATTTTGGTGTAGTAAGTCCTTTTTCTTCCCTTTCTTTCCTTATAATAAATACGGAATGGTCCATTATTTACTCGAGGTGAAGACACTCATGAGAAATAAGAACTCGGCGGATAAGCAACACCAAATAATCAGATTTACATTTGATTTGGACGGTCTCATTTTTAACCAGAGCGTATTGCAAAATGATAATGGTCGTACAAATAAGGAACACGAGTATTAATATATAGAAGGTAAAAGAGTTAGAATGAAGACTGTAAATATATGACCTGGTGCCCTCTATTCTAGAGTGAAAATAATAAGGAGTTGACCGTTTTTATTTCTAAGACAAAAGTCAAGTGGGGTGTGCTTATTGACCTGTCAGTAAACTTGGTCATGACATTTGATTGATGATCCTTAGGGCAATTCTGACAAGACAAACAAGCTAAGCCTCCATTAAAACGCACTTCACTCCAAGAGACAGTCGGCCCCACTATACGCATCAGTTCGTAGGTACCTGCCTTAGACACGTTTAACTGCTTTTGATTCCCATTCCAAGTCATTTCACATAGCACTAATATACTTGGGAAAGCTATTCAACCTCAAGCCATGAATACATAGTAGAACAGAATAGGTTCGTTAACCTTAGTATGACAATTGGTCTAGGAGAAGAAAAACTTTGAATTCAAACCAGTTGTAGACTTGAAGAGGGATTGGTTCCACCAGACTATCTCTGCCCAAAGGATTAATTACTTTACAAGAAAGAAGAATGAGAGATGACCTAATTGAAACTTTTAGAATAATTAATGGGATTTCTAATTATAGTTATATTCTAAAAATATTTCTCCTTAAATTGGAAATTTACTGCCAAGGCAGATTTAAAAAAAAAAAACTAAGTCTATCTGGATTCTTTTTGCTATTAGACTAATATATTATTTTTAGAACAAATTGATAATTCAGATAGAAAACAGTAATAGCATAAAAATTGAAGATTGATTTGTTTGATTTAAAAAAATAATGGAAACACAAAGAAGGTTATTTAGGGAGAACTATAGAATAAAGTTACTTTACGTGGGGAGCTGACGGTACGTGTGATGCTCCACCTCAGCAAAAACAATCTCCCTAATCTAGCGCTAGCGAAAAAGGGATAGACTCCCTCGCTGTTTGATTGATACCGACAATAGGTCACTTCGCCAATTTTTTTATAGGATAAATTATTTAACATGATTTGATCTGTACATAATTATTGTATTAATTGTGTATATATTTTCTAACCCCACCTCACAGGAAGATTGTGATAAAAGATCAATTTTAAAGCAGAATTTAACGGATTTGAATTCAGTTTTCCTTCTCTAGACCGAGTCCCATACCAATGTTAAAGAGACCTGGCTACCCTACTATTTAGCTAAAGGAATAGTAGTTGAATTCGTACCTTTCCCAAGGGCATTAGCATCATGTGAAATGCGAACAGCCTCATTCAGGATTTGAACTCGGATCGCCGTATCCATCTTCTACGACAATAACCATTACACAACGAGCCCTCCATCAATAGTGTGTATGTTCAGTGCAAAGATCCTTTTTCTCCTAAGGATGATGTGAGAAGATAGAAAAAAGGGGGAGATGCCCAAGGAGGTATAAAAGGTAAGCGATCGCACGAGCAGTAAATAAAATGGTGGACAAAGTAGTTTTGGTGAAGAAAGATAAGCGATTTATATGCTGTGTAGTTAATGTTGACACATTTATCTTTCAGCAAAAGAAAAAACATTAATAGATTCTATCAATGTAAAAATAATTGTCATTTTACAATCAGTTGAGTTGATTGAAAGGTAAGGAAGACAAAGCTTAAATTATCAAGTATAATGATTGTGCTTCGTGGTAGTTGAAGTTGGTGCACCAGAAGAACTGGTGAAGAACAAGGAAGAAACGTGTTGGTGTTTATCATACTATAATTAAGCTAGGACTGAAATAAGTCAACCGTAGATATTTTTGTCAGTAGAACATGGATGGATTCCGTTAACAATACTTTGTAAATATAGCTGATACAAAATACAAAAGTCAACAAGGAATTTAAAACATTAATAATCCTGGAAGTTATGGTTATTTACTAAACTAGTTGTGACACAAGACCAGAAATATGGGGGCACCCTGTGCGAATCTAACCCACTGACAATTGTTTGTCTAGTGTATCAGGGGTAAAGCAGAATACTGCTAACAAATTCAGCGCAAAAGTCCATTTTATCTTTGACTCAACCCTCTTTTTCTTCCCCCCTCTCTCTCTCTATTTGATCGCTGGTTTTCTTCTGGATTGTTCCTAGTCGCATACTAGGAAAAGTTTTTTGGGGCTTACAGAAATCCCGGTGTTTTATGGCTCTCTCGCCTGAAACGCACGATGACGATTGGCCAACACCCAACCAGCACCACATGCAAATTAGTCCAACGACTACAGTGGCAGAATACAAACATATGTTTATAAACCAGAGGTCAGAAGTTCGATACAAAGAGGTGGCTCTAATCGCGTTATTTATATTCTATAACAGACACTCTAACTCGCTTACTCCGCCTGGGCAATGCTTCATTAAATGAAGTTAATCCGGTGTATAATATTAGTAATATGAAGAAAGGAATGTATAAAAATCCATGTGACAGGAAGGATGTGACACAACGTCAATTTTCAGCGGAATACTGCTGGTTTGAATTCAGGTTTTTGTGGAATTTTTTTAAAGCGGAGAATAAGTTTGTTCTTCGGTCTTCTCCAGGAATTATGAATTCTATTGTATAATCCAAATGATTGGAGATTACTCCTAGATAGTTCTAAGCGTAGTCTGATATCTATTCTACTACATAATGACAATGTCTATGCAGCTGTTTCAGTAGGTCATTCTGTGTGTTTACGAGAGGAGCATAATGAAATGTAAACTGTGATAGACCTACTAAAATACCACGAACCCAACTGGACCTGAAAATGGTGGACTTCCTCTTTGAAATTTAAGAAGATTTACAAAATATCCCTGCTTTATTTGCATGTGGGACAGCTGAGCAAGAGACAAGCATTGGAACCAGAAAGAGTGGCGTTTACATGAGACTCTGGAAGTTGGTATGCCAAATATTGTCAATGTACCAATCATATTCCCTCCTATGCACATCAAGCTGGGTTTAATGTAACAATTTTCCAGAGCATTAGATACTGGTTGTGAGCTTTGTATCTTCACAGCAACCAATTTCTTACCTAACAATGATTTCATAAATTCTATCCTTTATATTGATGAATATGTTTCAATTGTTTGCTTGTTTTGTTTTACGGCATATCAACCCTTTTCGAGTCATTTAATGCTGAATCGAGTCATTTTCATAAGTGGTCACTTACAATACCTGATTTTGCTTAAATGGTGACGCATCTAAGTATTGAACCGACTCATCGCTGCTTAACTGCAGTGATCTAGTGGGAACAGGTTCTTTTAATGGGACTTGACGGTAAGCCCATTTCAAATTGTGTTGGAAATAAATTTAGCCTATGTAACATTTTCTTTTTTTTTATTCACCAGCTAATTTAATAAGAGTTCAATCACATGGTTCCGCTGATAGACGACGATGACAGCGAGACAAAGATACATTTTGATATTTTAAAATACCTCGATAGAAATAAATAAGAGCATTCTGAAAAAAAAAAAAAAGCAATTCCATATTTGAAATCAGTACATCAATATATCTATTTACCAACCCCTCCGCACGAGCAGGATGTGACACAAGGTCAATTTCTTAAGCGGAGTTCAACAGGTTTAAATTAAAAGTTTTACTTCTCCTAGACTGGTTACCTAGCTATGGTTAAAGAACCCAGTCTGCCCTGCTATTTACCCATAGCTGGGGGGAGAGAGTGGGATTCATACCTTTCCCAAGGGTATTAGCGCTAATACCAGTACATCAATATATGATAACATTGGTTGATATCAATGCGACAGAAATTTTGTTGACCAATGTTATCTATTCATCTCTGACTTTAAATCAAACTTTTTTTCATTAACATATTTCCTTTTCCATTCTTTCAGGTCACACCTTCTCTGATTTAAAATTAATATTTTTTCGATCAACATATTTCCTGAATCTCTGAATATATTGCAGGAATTTAAACAGTTGTTGTGGTCAGAGTAACAAGAAGAGGAAAAATAATATTGAGGTGTAATCTATTAGAATAGTAAGAGGAGAGTTAATAAGGCATTATGGGAGTGGTAGTAAAGTAGTGGGAGGAATATTCAAAAGCTGGGGATTAGAGTCAGTTGTAAAGCAGTGAGAGGAGTAGAGTTAGTTGTAGTAGCAGTATCAAATGTTTAACTAGTTGGAAGAGGGATAGTATCAGTGGAAATTAGAGATTTTAGTGTAAGTAGTAGCAAAAGTGGTAGCAGATGCAGTAAGAGGAGGAAATCAAATAGAGGTGGTAGGATAATTATCAGTGAGAGGAGTAGTAGGAGAATGGGGTCAATGGTAGAGGGAGTGTTAGTCTTGAAAGTGGTCGGAGGACCAGCAGGATCAGTAGAATGATATTAAATGATATACTCAAATTAAAGAAAGGTATTTTTATTATTAGTTCCAGAGGAAGTAGCATTAGTAATGATGTGTTATTAGTTTAATGTAGGTAGGAGTAATAAAAATTAGAAATAGTGGTATTAGTGGCAGGTATTGTAGTTGTAGATTATGTAATTAGATATTTACCAACCCGCACACCATGCGTAGGGTATGACTCAAGATCGCAAATATAAGAGCATCCCCGAGAATCGAACTTGTTATTCAGTAGTAATGAATCTTTTTCACCAACCCGTTCGCTACGAGTAGGATGTGACACAAGGTCGCTAGTATAGGGGCATCCAGCGAGAATCGAACTCACTGTTCTGTAGTTATGAATCTTTTCTTCAACTTGTTTGCCACGAATAGAATGTGACGCAATGTTTCAAGTATTGAACATCCAACGAGGATCGAACTCGCTATCTTACTCACCATATGACCTTCCTAAGTATATATATTTACCAACTCCTCCGCACGAGCAGGATGCGACACAAGGTCAATTTCTTAAGCGGAGTTTACCAGGTTTGAATTCAGAGTTTTCCTTCTCCTAGACTGGTTACCTAGCCATGATTAAAGAGCCCAGTCTACCCTGCTATTTACCCATAGCTGGAGGGAGAATTGGATTCATACCTTTCTCAAGGGTATTAGCGACATAAGTATATGCTACTTTGATATTAGCAACATATTTGAGTCTCTATGGAGAGTGGTAAAGAGTAAGCGGAATTTGGTCAAATTGTATGTATATACTATATAAAAAGATACACTTTTCTTTTCTTATATTATCAATACTATTCTATATTGATTTCTGTCTATAGATCCTGGTCAGAAATAGGTTGTTCTGCAGGGAGGAGTGTTGTTTGCTCTGTGGCTAACAACGTGTCGAACATAAACCGCTTAAGTCGGACAAGGATTAAAAATCGCAAAGAACAGAGACAATTACATTCCATTACCAATTTTGGTGCCAGATTCCTAAAAAAATCCAATGAGTATGGATGTAGACATGTAGGCTAATATTTGTATGAGCATTCGCGACGAGCTAAAAGAAAAAAAAGGATCTTGTCTGTCTGACATGGAGATTGTATTCAAATATGTTCAAATGTTATTAGATGATAATAAGTCTGAGTTTTCGGGAGTATTTTTATTTCGAGTTTTTATGTTGTTATTTTACTGCAGTTTTAACTTTTTTATTTTTTTTATTTTTTATTTTTTTTACTGGTTCTGTTTGACTGCGAGTCTCCTTAGAACTCCGGGGCCCTTCCAAGTATTCTAACTTATTTTAACAATACAGAGGTCTAAATGATCTTCAGTCAGTAGAGTGTTCGACTCGGAACCTCAAGGTTCCTGGTTCGATACCGGTCCTCGCCAACTCAACGTATGAGTAGCATAGGGATCTGTGCGATAAAGTGAGAAGCTGATGGTAGGTGTGGCGCTCCGTCACAGACGCTAAAAACCAATCTCCTTGGTCTAGTGCTCGTGAAAAGGGGATAGACTTCCTCACCGTCTGGCTGATACCGACTATTAAGGTACCCCGAGGATTTTTTACTTTTATTATGTTTTATTTAGTTTTCAGCTTTACATTTGTTTTTTTTTACAATCCTTCACTGGGTTTTTACCCGAGACTTTCAGTGAGCGAGGGTAGTTATTATATGAATTCTATTCATTTATGTTTTATTTATTGTCATTGTTGTTTTTGTTTAGTTTTCTTTTTGTTGCCCTTTTTGAGTATCACTTTTCCACTCATCTTGATAGTACTCTCCTAACGAGATAAACAGTTCCGCAAAGTGGGATCAATATAATAGGCCCTTTGAAATGCATCTAGATATTTTGTATTTATTATTATATTATTATTATTATTATTATTATTTAAATAAATTATTTATTTTTCATTTTATCTTAATTTATATCTTTTTTCCAAGGTTTCTACCGCGTCTTCCCTGGTTTCTCTCTTTCTTTCATCCAAACTTTTTTTTACCGATTTGTCTCCCTTGAGTACCAATTCTTATGAATTTACATTAATATTAGACGTCAGTCTGATACAATATCGGCTCATCTGAGCGCGTAAATTATTTTCTATTTTAAAAATTTGTCTTGATATAAGATTTTCAATTTTTATATTTTATTTTTTTATGTGTTTAAATTTTCTCTTTTCGTTCATTCATCTTTCAATTTAAAAAAAAAGTCTTTGATTTATATTTAATTAATTCTCTTTCTTCTTTTTTTTTCTGTGGCCGTATGAAGCAAATGGTATCCCAACTGGTAAACTTTCAATAATATCTTCCTGTGATAAAATCGGTGTTTTATTTCATGTGAAGTTATTTACAATGTGGTTTGGTCCTTTAGAGGGGGAAGGGGAAGGGGAAGGGGAAGGGGAGGGGATGAGGAGGAGGAGGAGGAGGAGGGGGTATTTTGATTGATTGTATTACACTCAGAAGGGACCAATCCAAATTCTCTCCCTCCTCGTCCCCTTCCTAATGGATCAAATCACAGTATAAATAGCTTCTTTGATTGATCCCATTTCATTTGGTTTGAAAATCGTATAGGTGATTACTGTCAGAAACCAAGCGCCGTTGACTCCATATTCACGCTATCCTAACTTTATATATATATATATATATATATATATATATATATATATATATATATATATAAAGATGAACAAAAAGTAATAAGACAAACAAGAATATTTCTTTTATGCTGTTTATTTTTCTCAATTAGTTTCGACCTTAGTTAATCGTCAGGAGAAAATTTCTTGTGAAAGAGATTGTTTTTAGAAAGTTAAAAAATATTCTAAGTGTT